>JAUBNY010000589.1:648003-741337 GCA_032275445.1 Crypturellus soui
CTGGACTCTCTCCAGCAGCTCCACATCCCTCTTGTACTGGGGAGCCCAGAACTGGACACAGTGCTCCAGATGTGGCCTCACCAGGACAGAGTAAAGGGGCAGGATCATCTCCTTCAAGCTGCTGGAGACACTGCAGTTAGTGCATAAGATGGGATACATTAAGATGGGATTGGATGCATTAAGATTGGATTCATCTTCTTAATGCATCCCAGGATGCCATTGGCCTTCTTGGCCACGAAGGCACACTGCTGCTTCATGGTCAACTTGTCGTCCACCGTGACATCCAAAGGACGATGAGAGAAGCATAGGAGTCATATGGGAAAAAGTAAACAAACTGAGAATATTGTGAGAGATTTTCTCAGAGATATTGGGAAAGGCTGTTGGCGGTCTGCAGAATGATGCTAACAGTGTTGTCTGTCAGAAGACAGATATTGTTTTACTGGTATTCTTGCCATTTCTAATTCAGGAATTTGGCATTCGAAAACACTACTTGTGTCTTCTTCAGGTAGTAGGTAGTGGATCTTGTGACTTTGGAGAACTCTCTCCATCTTTTTTCCCTCTATTTCCTCATATTTCAAGAAAAAAAGATGTGGAAAACAATAGAAAAACATGGTATTTCCAAATTAGGGAGAGAAAAGTAGAGTGGTTAGAGGTATTTGTCACTGTTTGAATATAATTTTGTTGACCTCACCAAAGCTTTTGACACTGTGAGCAGGAAAGGCCTGTGGCAGATCTTCAAACGATTAGGGTGTCCCTGTAAGTTCCTCAAAATGATTATCCTGTTACACGAGGATCAGCGTGGCCAAGTCAGATATGGCGATGCACTCTCTGAGTCCTTCCCAATAACCAATGGTATGAAACAAGGTTGCGTTCTCACACCAACTCTATTCACAATCTTCTTCAGCATGATGCTCCAAAGGGCCATGGCAGACTTCGATGAAGAAAACGGCCTTTACATCTGATATTGTACTGATGGAAGCCTGTTCAACCAAAGGCGTCTGAAGGTCCACACTAAGACCCTGAATCACCTTGTCCATGAGCTGCTTTTTGCTGACAATGCCACCCTCATTGCTCATACAGAAGCAGCACCGCAGCACTCAACATCCTGCTTTGCAGAGGCTGCTGAGCTTTTTGGGCTGGAAGTCAGTTTGAAGAAGCTGGAAGTTCTCTTCCACCCTGCACCTCAGGAAGTCTTCCATCATCCTCACATCACCATAGGCAAATCAGAGCTTAAGTCAGTCCAAAAGTTCAACTATCTAGGAAGCATCATTTCCTCGGATGGTAAGATTGACAAGGAGATAGACAACACCTTAGCAAAGCCATACAGAGCTTTTGGAAAACTTCATAAAAGGGTCTGGTGCAATAAACACCTGAAGAGAAGTACAAAGATTCGTGTCTATAGAGCCATTGTACTGCCTACTCTTTTATATGAGTCTGAATCATGGGTCACCTATTGCCCCCACCTGCGACTTCTTGAACGCTTCCATCAGCGCTACCTCTGTACACTCCTAAACATCCACTGGATTGATTATGTGACTAATGTGGCTGTCCTTGAGCAGGCAGGGGTCACCAACATTGAGGCCGTGCTGCTGAGAACGCAGCTGTGCTGGGCAGGGCACATCTCCAGGATGGAAGATGACCCCCTCGCTAAGATTGTGCTCTGTGGTGAACTCACCACTGCCACAAGAGAGGAGCCCCAAATTGGAGATAAAAGGACTCCCTGAAACAATATGTCAGCTTTGGCCGTATTGACTACCATCAGTGGTCCACTCCAGCCTCAAATCAGGGGACTGGGAGACGCAGCATCCATAACACTGCTGCCTCCTTTGAGAACACACGCAGAATTAGTCTTAAAGAGAAAAGACAATGCAGAAAGAACTGTGCCTCACCAATACTGCCTAAGGAGACCTTCTGCTGTGCCTTTTGCAACCGGATTTGTCCTTCCTGCATCGGTCTTTTTAGCTGTCAGCGCACTTGCAGCAAATGTGAGTAAAACCCTTCCCATATCTTCATTCGTGAAGCCTAGCCATGAGATGAATTGATATAACTGGGAAATAAGTTACTCTCTGTCCAAGAGCATAGAACTTGTGAAGAAATGTCTGTTTGAACTCTTCAAATTTAAGGTGAACTGAATTTTCTCCCAGCTCAGGCATTAAAGTTATCCCTCTCAGATTTATTTTTAATTCCTGATGCTGGTTATGATGGGCAGTGTCCTCTTTTCCTATATTTGTAGAAGCAGAGAGGTTAAACTGCCCTTGCCGTCATCTTGTGAACAAAAAGCACACCAAATCTTGAAGATCAGGGGAGAGATTAGGTAGTATAAAACCATCAGATGATTCCACAAAATCCTTAGTTAGATAAGAAGAGGGCCTAGAGCCTGTTGCAACAAGACTAGAAATAGCTCACAGAGAAAAGGATGCGCCTTACTTTCCTATGTGGCACTAGAGAGAAATGATGTTCATTTTTTCTATCCACACAATACAGTTGCATCGCTGAAGTGCTGAGATAGTGTGCTCTGTCCTCAGGAGGCCGAAGAATGAGTTGCCAACTGTTAGAAGAAACTTCTATCCCTCTGCCTTGTTGTGTTTGGGAATAGGAGAAGGGGCTGCTCTGTAGGCCAGGCAGAGCAGCTGTTATTGCAGCAGTTGGCAGCAGTCAGGATGGGTGATTTACATGTCCAACCATACAAATTCAGCTGAAAATTATTTAGCTGGATTCATATGGCCAAATAATGTTAGAATTTGTGTTGCTCAGCATTTTTCTTTCATTCTGTTCCCTACCGTCTAGCTGCAAAATATCCTGTGGGATAGAGGATGGCATAGAGAAGACTGAATTTTAGTAATAACAACAAAAAAAGGATATATTTCAAATATCATGCTAGAAATGATTTGTCACAAAGGGATTAGATATTTTAGTTTTCAAGACAGTTTGTATTCTAGCCATGAAGATTCCTTTAAAGTTTCTTTCAGTGATGCATGGACAAGGTAATGTTGAGAGAAAAAAAAAAAAAAGTACCTCCAGAAATTTGGAAGAACGAAGGAAATTTAGAATTCCTTTCCTAGCGCTAGGAATTTTTTTTCTCTCTGTCATATAATAGTCTTGCCTCTGTATATGATATAATCCTGAATATGAAATAAATGTCCTGATAAAGCAATGCCATGTCATTTTCAAGTCTTCATGCCTGTGATGGCCTTGAGACTAGTTAGACATGCCACTCTGCATTGTACGACCACTATTTTTGACATTGGAATGAGTTATCACTGAATGTTAACGATTCTCATAATCTCTTCATTATACATGCTCATTTTCGTAACAAAGAGTGTAAAGGGAACAGAAAATGGTGCAAAATTAATACATTCTCCTGGCAGTCTGGAGACAGCTTTGCATGATCTTGCACAGAAGGCACAGCTGGGACATGGACAACTGCATGTGCACAACTGCTTTTTAAAAAAAGTCAAAAAGGTTTTCCATGTAATCTTGGCTGTATGTTTGCATGGGTTTGTGTGGGCATATGTTGGTAGACAGCCTGCTTCAGGTGGCCAGGATTACTTTTTAAACCTAAACTACGTATATTTTGATTTGTGTTCTCCAGATTTGGGCCTGTTACCTTTTCTAATTGACTGCATATGAGAAGAAATGGGACCAAGCATATGCAAATAACTGATTTAGGACACAAACTATTTTTTGAATCTTACACTTAATATTCTAAGGGATTATATTATTATTATTATCATCATCACTTTCTGAAGACAGATGATGTTGATATCATTGATGTGCTTTACACTTATGTGGTAAATTCCAAAAACAAAAGAGCCTTGGTGAGATTAAATTTTGCTGTCACTTGTGTCCTGAAATTACAACAAATTTTCTCCACATAAATTTGTATGAGAGAGAACCCAAGAACAAAAGAAGTTTCATAGCACTGCACTTAGCCTTTGGAAATAAAAAAACAAAATCTGCTTTGTAGATGCAGTCCTGATCCATATCGCTTGGCACTCAAAACTCTGGCATGTATCAGTGAATAAATTACAAAAATATATGTTTAGGAGAGTTAGTATGAGAGGATGATTCTTTTGTAATCTTTGTGTAATAGATCTATATATCTGTGACAGAAAAAAAAATCTAAAACCTGTATATATTACACTCTTACTACTACTATTGCTTAGATGTGTTGGTAAGTTTTCTTTTTTTCCTGAGTACTCATACCTCATCAACAACAGCTGAATGGATGCATGTAGTTAGCTGAGCCTGAAATTCCCCAGAAGAGGCTGCTGTATACATTTCTGAAAGTGATTCTACTGTGAGTTTTTTTGTTGCTGTAATGTCAGCACCCAAAAGCTAAGGAACATTGGGTTTTAGAGAAAATATAGGTAAAAGAGACCTCAGGAAATTCCAGATACTGTTGATCTTTATAGAGAAATTGAATGAGATTGAATTCTAGGATATAAACTATATTTATAACTATGGCAAATAACCAGTTTGAACAAAATGAACACTGTAAATGTGTATAAATAGTAAGCTAGGAATGTGACAAACAATAAAAGTACTGATGCAGGCTAGCTTATGTGCAAAACTTCCCCAGACTTTAACAGATGCAGATGGGCAACATTTTTAGCTGTAAATAAATGTGCTTTAATGTTTTGTATTACCTAATACTGCAATATATGATGAATACCTTGAAGCACTCTGCAATTAGCGTACTCTTCATGTTAGAGGGAAGAAAGTATGGTGTGTCACACTGGAGAATAATGAAATAGTGTGGCTACTTTCCAAAGACTGAGTATCTTTTTCTCTGAATTAGGAAGAAAAGTGAGCCTTGGCAGCTCCGTGAGTATAGAGCAGAACCAGAAGAAAATAGGTTTATATGCAACAAGATTGAGATTTGGCAGGAGGATTGCCAAAATTGGCAGGAAAGAGTTAAAACGAAAGAATAAAGGGAAAGAATTTCTAGGTTTGTTCAATATCCAAGCGTTAGGCCAAAGCTTTCTGAGTTATACAGACACAATTGTCCTCATGATCTCCTCTTTAAAAAGACGGTAGAAGAGTGATACACTGCCATGCGTTTGGATGTGCTTATTTATCCCTCCCTCTGGTAAAAGGTGAATAGCAAAAAAAAACAAAGACACAAATTTTAAATTCCTCAGGGCCAAAAGAAGGCACAAAATGTTCTCTTTGTGACCCTAAAGGACACAGAGAATATCAAAGATGTTGTTTTGCATAGAACTGAAGTAAAAGGGGAGAGCTGGTTTAGAGCTTGTAATCAATAAGCGGTATCATGCTGATTTGTAATGCCACAGTAGACTTCAAACAGTGATATCTTCCGAAAATGAAAGCTAAAGAGAAAAATTGTAAGTAATCGTTATATTAAATGATAACTCTGAAGACTGGAATGTATGCTTTCGCCTAGGCTTTATACACTGCAGAGGATAAATTTGAAGATGAGTTATAATAAGTTACTGCATTGCAAAATCCATGTCTACAGTCTATTTAGTGAAATAGAAAAACACAGAGAAATAGTTTTAAAAGTCTAAGACAAATATACATTTTGAATTTTAACCCCTTTTCTAAAACTTTTTTTTCTAAGAATGCTTGTTGTTTTTGTTGATGTTTTGTAGTCAATGTCTTGGTCTTTCTGGCTGAATATGTTACCACAGAATAATATATGGGTTCCGTATGGTTTCATGGCTTATGTGTGTGGGTTATGGTTGTTGCTTGAGTTCCCATGATTATTTAGTGAGGAAATTGCATATAATTCTGGCAGCATGGTAGTTTATCCATTACACTGAGGAGCAGCTCATATTTCAAAATGTTTTTTCTAAGATCATTATAAAAATAAAAAACAAATGGCAAGGTTATCAGCTCTTTTTACCAATTGCCCAGCAAATGTAAAAACACTAAAAATAGCCACAGGAAGCAATAATTTCTATGACAAATTACAGAGCTGTTTACTTAGTGTGCTAAGTAACATATTTTTGATCAAAGATAAACAGTTTTAAAAGTTACATTTGTTTTGTTGCGGAGGAAAAAGGAAATTACTATTCCCTGCAGGCTGATGTACCTTGTAAAGCAATCTGTCTTCAAACCCAGAATGAGAGAAGGAGCCAAAAAAAAAAGTCTCTGAATTACATGACGAGGCCCTAGAGATACTGCTAGTTGCTCTCTGCTGTAGAAGACCACAGATGTCTCATAGTGTGGGTCATATTGAGCACTTTTTTTTAACATATTATAAAGCAGTTTAGATTTATGTATATTGGGGGTTTGCAGTTGTTTAAATAAGCAATACTGTCTTCTCACTGCTGATCTGTTTCAGTAAAAAGTATTTCTTAAACTCTTCATCTAGTCTTAAGCATGTGCCCGGATGGGTACTGATGAATATTAGCATGTATCTTATCAAACTAGCACTTCTAGGATAAATCTGGCTTCACTGAAATCTTTGGAATTTGAATTCACTGCAAAGTGAATAACTGGATTTGAAACTCTACAAAAGATTTAAGAATTATATCTCACTGAAGATTAATCCCAATTTTAATTTGGGAGTGATATTCTGTAGTGTTTATTTGTGTCTATAGCACAGAGCTTGCAGCAATGAGAAAAGCAAGGTAAAGGAGGTGTTAAATATCTTTGTTCCTTCTTTGGCCTTAGGTTGCTTTTCTCTTGAGCTTACCTGAGAACAAACCCATAAACCAAAATGTGCTGTCCCAGCCTGGTGTCACCTTGTCAGGTGGCACCATGTTCCCTATCAAAGGCTTTTGGAGCTCTACTTTTTAGGCATGACATTTAAGGAATTTTTGTGTTCTGGTTCCTAAACTACGATTGTGATAAAAGGAGTCCTTCTGATAGAAGGAATACTCAAGAATAACACAGGGAATTCAGGACTTGTGAAAGCATATTATGGGCTTTAAATTCACTGTAGCCATAGTGAATGCACAGACTAAAGCAGATAAACTTCTGTAAGAGAAAATTAGTCCTGGTGAGACACTGCTTTATTCAACAGTATTCAGAAAAAGTTGGGTTTGCAGTTTAGACTGAGGTCATACACTGTAGCAGTGAAGAAGAAAAAATATTCTGTTTTCTTAATTTTGAAAAGATGTCATTATGCCTTGGGAAGTATTACAATATTTTAGTAATCAGCTGCAATGCTCATTAGTCTGCCTATTATATCAGAAGCACTTGTATTTGTTGAAGTAGCAGCAGCTGAGATAAAAGAAATTTGAAAGTGAAATCATTACAAATTTGAGTCAGTGCCTTTTCAAACTGGAAGCTTGCTATATTACCCTTAATGAGCTGATGCCCCAAACTCTGAAAATGGATTCTTATTTTCTAACCCCTTTTGAACTCCTTATTAGGAATTACTTTATGATCTGAATTTATGAAGAGTTAGTATTTTCTGTTTACTGACTTTTTATTAAGAAAAAAGAAAAGCAAGGGGAGGGATGGAGGATATTGCTAACTAGTTTGTGAACTAAACTGCACTTCTCAAAGTATACTACAAGTTACTTCATAAAAGAGAAACTTAAGTTGAGGTAGTTATATTGATACAAATAGGATAATGGTTTTATGGGCAAATAAATTGAAATTAATGTGTGTTTTTTGATCCTATATGCATACATGGAGTCCAGGCCATGAAGCTGTATTTTAAAACAAAATGGGAATTTGCTCATTTCAGGATAGTAATCAGAAGGAAAGAGATGAAAGATGGAGGCTTGCAAATCATACGAGCTAGTCCTAGGGGACATTTGCAAAAGAGACTGCTTCAGCCAAGGAAGCTCATCTAGATGTGGCAGATTTTAGGAACTGGGCCCACTGGAAAGAATTAATGTAGAAATTGATTATGTTTAAACAATTTCAATTTTTATGTCAAATAAATTTGAGCAAGTCATTTTAAAAGGAGACTGTAATTGGTTTAATTATGATTTTTTTTATTATGAATCAGTTGATTCCGTGTGTGTATGTAGTCAAGGAATACACGACAGGCAAATGCTTGCATTTTACAACTAGAGTAGGAGAAAGACATCACTCTTAATTAGGTGATTTGAAAATGATATGTAGTGCTGTAGGAGAAGTACCAGATCACAAGAAATGAAAACATTTATGTTTTAATAGTTTCCTTTTGGTGACCTTAACTATGCTAATTTGTCTTTGATGAAGTATGACAGGTACTGTCAAGTTAAATGGTCTACATACTCATTATTTAAAGAATAAGATGTTTGTAGCCATGATCCTGAATGTCTCCAAGAAACAACCTTGTTCACTGAAGCCTTATAGTTTCTGCATAAGTGTTACTCAACAGTCATGAAGCATGCCACTGTTCTGAAACAAAGGCTAAGATAAAATAGTAAGAATATTACACGGTTTTTGCAACTTCTGAACAAATATAAATACTTTTGAATTTAAATCTACATATTTTAAGCACAGTAGTATTTACATACATTAGAATGCGTTTAATCCTTTCTACAGACTGCCTTTTTATCATGGATAAGAATCTAAATGGCAAACACAGACAAATAATAAGTAGCAGATGCCATCTTACTCAAATACATACTTTACTATTGCAGTTCTGAGGCAATGGCATTTCATTCATAGGTTCAGCACAAAGTAGAAGAGACTGTGGAAGGTCAAAGAGTAAGATGTTGTAGAGAATCTTCCCTTTAGTGCTTTTAACCTGTCTATCTTCCTGAAGAGGACTTTTTTTTCCTTTTAATGAAGAGTACCTTCTTTGTAAGCACATAGGTAATCTCCATCTTTGTTAAAAAAAAAACAACACAAAAATAATCCAAAATAAAGTTAACATTATATCTTCAGAGGTTGGCAAGACATGGATGCTTTGTGCTGGCATGAGACTGTGTTTAAAAGAAAAAAAGTGAGATTTTAGCTGAAAATTAGGCTTTTAGCTTCACCAGATGATTTTAGTTCTCGAGTCAAAAGGGGAGATAAATGAGAGAAGTCGAACATTGACTTCTGTACCCAACCTGCATGCCTACAGGTGCCTATTGCTCTTCATCAACCATGAAGCTGAAGTAAACAGTTTAGGTTAAGCAGGAAAAATGGATCCTCTTGCAGGTCACCATCATTGGCTTGGAATATTGATGGCATTTGTTTTTAATTCTGTAATGTGAGTAGTTAGAGGATAAGGCACACTTAAAAAAATCTTTCATTGATACTGACAGATTGAATCACTCTTAATACCAAATTTTGGCAGACTGTGATTAAAATTTTATTTTGATGTTTATGGACACATCACTAGATTCTAATTCCCATTCAAGCCTCTTCAAATCTAGCTTTTGACAAAAATGTCCCTATCTCACAGGCCATCTTTTCATAATTTTGGAAAAGGCATTTTCCTTCAAAACAGGAGAGTTACTTCATGTAGGCTTGATACTAATGCTTCTTAGTGAAAGATGCCTCTTTTTGTCAAGACAAATCAGTAATGAAGTATAAGGATCTAGAAACAGATATTCTGCTTTCTCTTCCTCTCGCAAGACACATTTGACTAATTATACATTAGAAGAAAAATAACAATTCCTGACTTTTCCAGTGGTTAGTTTATAGCTCAGCCTGACAGTTTATCATCTATCTCTCATCTGAAATGTATGTGATGATAGTGTCATGCTTAAAAGACTGTCTTTATTTCCTATTCTAAATGGAGTTACTAAAGTATCCTCACTGGTAATTTTTGGTAAATATTGTCATCTTAATAATGCCTACCATATGATAACAAATATTGTTACTAACTGCAAAATTAACCAGGCTCTTTTCCCATCCAATTATAGGATTGGATTGATTAAATAAATCTGCTTATTGTTTCTCTTACATTGCAATTCCAGCGACTTTTCAGCATATATCTTTGGCCAATGCTGATTATATATTTTAATGTTTACAAACAGTTATATTCCCAGGTTGCTGATGGAAAATAAATTTTGATTTCATTTAAAAGACTTGATTTTATTAAACTTGTTCCTTCCAAAGGAATCCAGAATTACAGGTGTTTTTCAGTTGCTGCAGTCAATTCTCTTGCTTGCTGTCTTTGTCATGGATTTTTCTCCAAAGCATGTTACCTACCAGGAAGATCACATGAGAGAATTTTTTTCCTCTTTTTTTTAAGCTCTGCCCCTAAATGAGAGCCAAAGATAAAATAGTTCATGACTTGAAGTCATGATTCCCTTACTTGAAGGTTTGGGATAAAATAGAAAAACAGGCACATTTACTTTCACAAGGTTAGAGTTTGACTTTTTTTTCAAATGTCTTGTGTGAAGACGTGTAGCAAGATACTAATAGTATCCTTTCTTAACCAATAATTGGTGTTGGTAATAAGGGCTGAGCTGACAGCCAGCTGTGAGACTGCCTTCGGTCCTACAGTGAGGAAGGGGAGAGGAGTCTGCAAATGATTACCAATCTCAAATATTCCTTGCAGTCAAGGTTTCATTAAAAAAAATTAGTAAAATACCTTTTTACTTCTAAAAATGTTGCCTACCTTTAAAAAAAAAATCATACAAAGAATATAAAAGAGAACTGCTGCGAACTGCAGAAATAAAGGGTATTGCCCAGTTGGGCTGCCGGCCTACATTGTAGACCTAGTCTTTAGTAAAAACTCTTCTCCTCCCAATTAAAGAATAAAGGTTGAGGAGCCTGGAGGCCTTTCCAGTATGTTTGGTGTGACTTTTTCACCCCTCATTTTACCCTCTTTTTATGGCTTCGCTTTATACCACAAACTCGGATATGTTGGTGGTGCCTGATAGTGCTGCTGTGGGTCAGGTTGGGTTAGCATTTTTCATACCAACTTTAGTCCCTGGGGCTTTGTAAGTCAGCCATAGATATTCATAGCAAGTTCAAGCTTTACATGCCTATGTTACATTCATACCATTTCCCCCTTTTTTTCCATTTATCTCCCTGTGATATGGCACAGTTTTCATCCTGAAAGAAATCTGTTTCAGCATTATGAATCCTGGTTAGAGGGCTAGTATATGATATGAACACCAAAAGCTATTGGTGCTGTTAGGGATCCTAGCCTTGGCAGAGGATGGTTAGTGTATTTCTTGATTACATATCATATATTATCTAATTATCTTCCCAGGATGGCACAACCATTACATTCTCTCTAAGTTGTTATAGTACTGTAGATTTTCATATTGGTAGGCCCATGTCTACTCATGAACTGAAAGTCATCTACTTTTCCTATCAGTGATTTTGTGAAGCAGTCAAACTTTTTCTATTTTATAGAAGCTGGGGCAGATTGTGGTTTGGAAAATTCTTCTAGATTCTTGGATGTAAGCAATTGGTTTGAAGTATAATTTGTTTTTATTTAGTAATTGTTTCTGATAAGATGTGACTGCTTATTGAGTCACTGCACAAGAAATAATGTGTTGGGGTTTTTTTTGTTGTTTTGTTTTGTTTTCCTGGCTGTTCATTACACAATGGAAGATGCTGTTATACTCTATTAGGAAAACAGATGACATTTTATATCTGTCTAGATTAAAAGCCTACTTAACCTGCTGTTTGTTGCTGAGTAGGAGACCTTATGTAGAGACTTCCCCAAGGGTGCTTTCTGCAAGACAAATTTAGTCTTCTTTTTTGAGCTTAAGGAGGAGTATTGGACACTAAAAACTCATGCAATTCAGCACTGGAATGAAAGACCCGAATTTGGTGCTACTCTTCCCCATGTCATGCCCTTGTTTGGGAGATAGCCTGAAGCAGGGCATCAGTAGGGCATGACATAAGTGAAATGTGGAATGCAGCTGCCTTCCATAACAGAGAAAGAGTTATATGCAAGCAGTGTGAAGCTATTTCTGCCTTTGGGGCAAAATCTCTTTTTTTTTTTTTTTGGATGATTTCTAGATTCATTTTCTCAGAGTCCAAGTCCTGCTTCAGTTCTGCGTTTGAATTTAGCCAGCCTTGCAGTAACTGATTTTCTTCAAAAAAGAGTTTGCAAGATGTAACCAAAACAGTTTCTGAACAAGAATCTGTAGGTGTGGGAGAGTAAAGAAATATTTAGCTAGCACAAAGTGAGAAAGAATGTATATATGTAGAACTAACATATGTGGATGCATGAATACATATAATATATATATGGATGCAGTGAGGGGGTGTGTGTGTGTGCAAAATATGATGCTGAGTAGTAGAGGACGATTGAGCTGATTTCTGCTAAGGAAACTCCCTAATGGAGAATCAGTTATTAGACTGATTCTGCAGCTTAACTTAAAAGCCTGGAAACAGAAAAAAAAAATGAGAATGGGAAAGTAATGAAAACACTGAAGAAATTTAAGAATCTAATAACATTACTCCTAGCATGTACTTTGATAATAACTTCTCTGAGTGACAATTTCATCCTAAAAGAGCCTTGCAGAAGAAGGTTATGCCTGGGAAAATAATGATAGAAACATTACTCTAAAGGGTGTTTACGTAAACTTTGATGTTACTGGAAAGAGAAATAATGAACAACAGCTCACAAGTGAACTAAAATTAGAGCAAGAAATTACACAAAGACCAAAGCATCTGAATTCTAAATCTACAAAAAAGTCTTTCTTTCGAGAAGTCTAAAAATAGCATTTTCTATTAGATATTTCTAAGATAAAGAGTATTTTTTTCAATATATAAATAAAATGTATTTGGAAAAAAAGCCTTTTCCTAAAAGCACAGCCACTAAATACAATATAGTTCTTAAACCTGTAAATAAGAACACTATTAAAAAAAACATACAACAAATGTCTGTTAAAATGAGGGTGTAGACTAATAGCTGATCACACATTTTTTGTATGCTTTTTGTTGTTATTCGAGAAATTTTTAATATTTGAAAATACTTCTTGAGGCAATTAATAAATTAGCAGTTTATCCAGATTGAGGGGAAAAAAAGAAGCCTTCAAGTTACAGGGTTACAAAGTGAATTGTTCTGCAGCTGCAAAATCAAGTGCCTTAGCTGAGTTAATGCTTTTCATTTCTTTTGCATGTGTCAGCATTAATGGAGGCAGGTTTCTATAAAGCCTTGCATGTGAAGATGGTGCTGAGCAGACTAGATTCAGTTCTGTTGAATGCTTTTTGCATTTTTTTGGAATAATGCACAAAAGGAGACTTCAAATCAGGCTGAACTTCAAGCAAAAGTTAATGCTATTCTCTTCTGGGTTCAACCACCCACTTTGCTTAAGGTCACTAGTTGAGGCTAATGCTGCACAGAGGGGCTGCAGCAAACTTGGCATCTCCTTGATTAGGCTCCCTGCTGATCTAATACACATACCAGCTCACTTGCCAAGTCAAATAACACATTTAGTGAATTGGAAATAAGATTTAAGTGAGCCAGCACAATGCGGCTTGTCCTCTCATCTTTTTACCGAATCCTTCTCTTTGTATGCTAGACTGTGAAAACTGCTCTTGTTAGAGGACTTAATCTTCATTTTTTCCTGTAGATTATTTGGAAACAGGTCAATTGAATGTTGGAGCTGCTAACTCCTCCTCCCAAAGAAAGAAACTGCTTGTGGCATACTGATTGCATCATTTAAATGAAAGGCTCTTATTATTGAAAAGAAAATACTGTAGTATAAGGATCCTTGTGATAAAAAAAAATCTGGTATTAAATGTGACCCTTTTAAAATAAAATGTTTATTCCTTTGTTTTTGAGTCTCTTTTCTCAAGACTGCTTTGTGTTAGCTGCTGGTGAGTAGTAATTGATGGGGTTGATCACATCAGTTCGTATATTCATCTCTTGTGGCTGTGCTATAGCAGTTAATTCTTAAATACAGTAAGGTACAATAGAATGACATTTCTATAGGACATTTCTATAATGCCTTTCATAAAAGCAGGGTAAATCACATCACATAATGTCTGACTTGAAGCCACTCTGTGTTTCAGTGAAAGAAAGTCAGGACTAAAGCTGAACCTTCACAGTTTGTTTTTATTATGTTTAGAAAGAGAAGGATCACTGTGTGCAGTAAAATTTGAGATTTAGCATAGATTTGTCATAGGCTTTAATGCCATTTATGCTGCAGTAATCTGTAACTGTCCCATATCTCTGTGTTAGGTGTCCAGGGTTATGATGTGTATTGACTTTTTTATGATCTTCTTATCTCTTAAGGTTATACAGATTTATGTGCATTTCTTTTCTAACTCCTGGAATAAGAGTTTGCTTTCTGAGGTGCTCTGTGTTTTGGGGGATTGGAGAGGGGGTAAGGGAAAGCTTAACAAATACAAGGGTCCATAAATCACATTTGAGCACAGATGGGAGATTTTTAGTAGTACTTTAAAATGTAAAAATATATCTGTGACCTGTTACTGTGTTTTTATCTACAGTTAGGGGTTTTAAGGCATTGGCAAACTATCATGCGGTAGGTTTCTGTGGGCCCTCGTGCCCTTGCAGTGGAGATTTTAAGAATGAAAGATTTGTGGTTTCGGAGCAGATGTTTGACTGGGGCTTAGGCAAATCAGACAGCCTAAAGAATCTGCTAATTTGTCTCTGCAACCTCTTCAAGTGAGCAAATGTATTCTGCTCTGTGACCCTGCGGGGTTGCTGCCCAGGATGGGTAGGAAGCTGAACCCAAGCAGAGAGGGCTTTGTGTTGGGCCCATACAGGACTAGTGCTGGACATACAACTGCAGCTCTTTAAAAATCCTAGTTAAATAGTTTTTCCAAGAAGAAGAAAAAAGAAAGAAAAAGATTTGTTAGCAGCTAAATATTTGACTGGGAGGAGTTTTTCAGAAAACAACCACAGCGCAGCTAAGAACAACCCCCAGAGCAGTCTCCAGTTTTCATTAAGGATGTCTACTAAATCATTTGAAGACAATATGCACAACATTGGAGCCTCTCACAGAGAAACAAGATTCCTTTGGGGTTCTCCTGAGGGTTAGGGATTTATACAGTTGCAGACAGAGAAGCAGTGATAGGTTTTGGCCACCAAATGGCATCTCTACATGTATGTGCACGTGTTTTAGGCTCCTTCAAGGGCTGCTTGCGGAATTTGGAAAGCAGGCAACGAAGAGGAAAGTGATTTGCAGAAAGAATAGTGTTCTGGAGCTATGCCCTAGAGTGGAGCCTGCCTTTACAAATTGCTTTTTGTACCATGCCGAGCAAGCCACTTACAGTGTTTCCAAGATGGCCGTTATTTGTGAATCCCTCAGTATAGCTGAGTTTTCCTCATCTCCAGGTGAACGTGGGTGAAAGTTGTACTTTGAATGCGTAGGTAAAATGCCATAGAAGAGCAGATTGTGAAAATCCAGCTGTAGGCATTTTGTGTATGGCACTTGGAATTGGCAGGTACCTTTGGTGATGTACATCCCACTGCCTCAGGAGCTGTACGGAAGTTGGGTCAGGAAAAATTGCTGCAATTTGTGAAGATTTCTGCTATCATCATGAAGAATGAAACTTTCATGGGGAAACTGATTCTGTGTTCAGTGTCCATCTTGGATAAATTGAAGTAAACTGGAATCACTGCTGTATCTCATATATTAAATGGGTGGGGACATAGTGAAAACAGTGCTATCTAATCACAAGATACTAAGTTGTCTAGTAAGCTGTGTAGTAAGTATAAACTGTAATTTCTGGTATTTAACTTTGTAAATGTAGTTTTGTTTAATAGTGTTTGTGTATACTGTAGATTGTATGCATGTAAAGCACATCAGGCAGGTGTAATATTTCTTATTAGCTTTCATTGATCTATTAAGAAAATGTTCAAGTTAGGAGCTACAGACTGCGTTTTTTGTGTCTTGTCATGTGCATGTTTTAAAACTACAACTCTAATCTTTCACTGGCTCAGGGATCTGCACAAATCTATGCCTCTCTTTTTTTCTTCTGATAAATGTGAATATATTTTTGTACTCATCTCTTTTGCTGTATTACTCCATTATTGTTACTTAATTGGACTGTTATGAAGCCCAGTATCATTAACATTCAACCCTCATGGCAAAAACAAAGTTGAAGGGTTTGCAAGGTACATGGAGGTGGCTGACCCCAGTTCCCAGCAAACTCGTGTCTTGTTTTTCTGTGCAAGAAAAAACTATATGGTTCCTTAATGCCATGCCACAGCTAACCCAGATGTGAGGTGTTAGAGCAATGAAGTATTTTTGCATCACTGTAATTTGTCAGTAGAGGAACATAAAAGCAGCATATTAATGCTTCTCTGGTTAGAGAGTGTAATTGCCTGCACTGGTGATTTTCTTCTTGTTTTCTTGCCATGGTATAGGATTATTCCTACCACATTAAGATTTTAATGACAGACACAAGTTTTATTATTAATGGTCTTAAAAGGACCTGATGTTCTTCAAATTCAGTAAGTTACTCATCAAAGTGTAATATTTGAGGTGAGAGCAGGCAATGTCCAAGAAGCAGAAGACGAGACACCAGTGTAAAATAAAAAGACATTGGTACTTGGGGGATCATGACTTCTTGGTATTTTTCAGATTTGGATCATTTCATTCCATCTGCCAAAATTCCCACAGTACTCTCTTGTGAGTTTGGTATTGCTTCTCTTTTTTAAGACTATGCTTGCTGTACATACAGCTGCCAGAGATTAGCGTTGACTGTTATGCTTACTACCAGATTTCCAATATTGTGGTTGAATATATATATATATATATATATACACACATATATATATGTGTGTATATATATATACATATATGTATGTATATATGCACAGTGAATGGTTTACATTAATGATTTTGGAACTTGTGGGATAAAATGGACTCAAGTGTAATGCAAATGTATATTACCACTTATACAGAGAATAGTGTGATTCATGTTCCAAAGCCAAATGAGTTATAAAGGAGATCACCAAGTTGCTTTTGTTATTATTTTTAAATTATGCATTTGTCATCATCTCCCTTTTCAAGTAGAATGATTTAAAATTTAGTTTATAATTTCTTTTCTTATTTCATAATTTGAATTTGAAATGATACAAAAATTTATACATTTCCAGAGTATTTTTGACTTTGGAAAAGAATTTAGACCACAAGCTTATGCTAAAATGACTTTGAGGCAGGTTTATAAGTACCGCTGAGTATTATCTAAATGACTATTTTTATGAGGAATCAAAAGGGGGAAAAAATACCAATTTCTTCACGACTTTGAGTATAAAGCCTTCATTAACTTAAAAATATGCAACTTAGATCCCACTAATTCCTTGGTGACTTCTTCATTAAATTGAACATACTTTTATTATAAGAAATGCAGGTTTTATATCCAGAGTAGATCTATGCATGCATATTTAGCTGTAAGTAAGGAAAAAAAAAAGATTCTAAATAATTTTGATCCTCAATTTTCTAAGCTATCATTTTTCTCCATCAGACACATGCTATATTATATTGTAAAAACAGGAAAGAGGTAAGTTTGAAAGGCACTTTGAGAGGTTAGTCTATAGTGTTCCCAAGCCTGAATATTGCTATATGGACAAAATAGTTTTAGTGCATTTTCTGCTGCACTAAGGTCATAGAAAAGAGCAAGAGATACAACTGTGCACTCTCAATAAATTCTCACCATCCTAGGACTGAAAAGTAGGGGTATCCAGTAAGAGACTCCCTGTAATAGTGCAATATTGCCAAAAAAAGTAAAGCCTCTGTAATCATGACATTTGAATCAATAATCATGGTACTTTTCAAGAATTTTGAATCTGTAATTTTTGACCCCTTAAAATCTTTCAAGGTTATTCCACGCACCAAAAAAAAAAAAACATATTGTAATAGTAGAAGCAGTGTACACATTATTCATTAGTCCTGAAAAAATTATATAATACAATTATTTTTTAATGCTGAAAAAGCTCATCGTATCTCTACAGAACACTCCTATCTCGTACATATCCAATCTTTAAGCTTTTTTTTTTTACAGCCATATGGAATACATGCAACATTTCACATTCTAGAGCAAGTTGCAAAGGCTATTCTGATAAACAGTGAGACTGAGGTATACAGAGTCATATTTAAAAGATTTGTTGTAAAATTTTTGTCCTTATATAAAAAAGGTTGATACTTTGAACAATCATGTGGTGCAATAGCTGTCATCTTGAAAAACTTTTTATACAGTAAGATTTGGGGTTATGCTCAGGGTTTTGGCTCGGGTGAAAATTCTTATTGGAAAGAGCCAGTGTCTTCCAACACGTTTAAATGCACATTGTCAATAGGGAGAACATGTTATACAATCCTTCTCTGACAACTAATGACTTTTTTCCTTGTCCAAGAGTCTTTTTTTTTTTTAATTGAATTAACAACAGAGTAAATGCAAATATATGGAATATCTGCTTTTTGAAGTTTCTCCATGCTCTTGAGCTATATTCACAAAAAGGCATACAAACAACCACCCAGACTCAAATAACAGATAACAGCTCCGTGAAAATCTAATTCCATACACCTCATCTCCTGGAGTTGGTATGATTTTTTGATATTAAAGCAAAAAATAAAACTGCAAGAGAAAATTAAACATTTTAAACATAAAATAATAATGGCGCAGATATCTTTTTGTGTTTACTTGCTACTTTGCACTAGTCCTTCATTTACCTTTGACTCGCGTATGTGAAATTCAGAATTCCATAAAATTAACACAATTACAGTGCAATATTATTTTATTAAGTCAGAACTTTTACAAGCATATTATTAGAAAAGCTTAAAAATTATTGATTTTTATGATAATTTACTAACTTAAATATGTAACATTAAATATGTAAAATTAAAAAATGTGAAGTTGCTGAAAGAAGTGCATAATTAAAAAAGGAATGTGTAACTATACTTATAGGAACTTATAGCAACTCTGTTACTCCTTAAATTGCCTATTTTTTTTAACAGAGTTTTATATTCCATTTGTTTCTCTCACTATGCCTTTCCACAGCACACATACAACAATGTTGAACTCATTTCAATTTTTACAACACTGTAAAATAGTTCCTGCATTTTCTTATTATCCAAGTTGATGGACTAATTAGAAGCAGTCAAGGTTATATCTAGGTGTTCCAATAAAAAATGGTTCTAATTGCCCTGAGACTGAGGATAATTCAATTACAAATCTTTTCAATTTGATTCATTCCTTTCTTCCTAAGAAAGGATTATGTTGATGGGTTTCAGGTAATGGAACTTGGTGGCTTAGGAGGGGCATTAAAACATCCTTCCAGCTTTAACTAATGTGATTAAGTTTTATGAAGTTTGTTTTTCTTCTTAAAATCTTACAGAGGTCAAGTACTCATGTGATTCCTTTGGAGCAGTGGTTGAGAAGTTGGTTAAGAGAGGACAGGGTAGTAATCTCTTGAAATGTGCTCATTAGTTCTACAAAAGATTTGCAAAATTGTTTCCCACATCACACAACCTGAGTTAATAAATGAAAAAAAAAGCATAATGCTTTTCAAGTCCTTAATTAATTAATCTCGGTATGGGCCTGCTCCTTGCATAATGCTCCTGTTATTGGGTCATGCTTCTGTGATCATTACTGGATAGAAAGCCAGGTTTGACAAATATTTTGAAGCTGAGTTCAAACCTTTGCCCTGTCAGTAATCTAAACTGGATACCTACTGAGTTGGTCAAAAAAAAGAAAAGAAAGAAGTTATGGTCTTATCCTTCCATGAAACAGGGGAGAAGAAAGGAATTTGTCACCTATCTTTGACTTTATTTTAGAAAAGTATGTCTGTTATATATTTCAGTCACTGGTTATTTATATAATTGTTTGTATCTGTATGTTTTATATGAATTGGGTGTTTGACATTAAGGAAAGTGCCAAGTGGAAGGGTCCAAACAAATCATACCATGCCTACGTGCTTTGTCCAATGATAGATATTAGTAAAGTTTTTCAGAACATTGCCATAAATAAAAGATAGATCTAAGTCAGTGTTTAGACCTGGATCTAGGGTTGCTGAAGCTGGAGTCATTCTGGAGTAATGGATTCTTGCAGAGATCTGTGCAAATTCCAATAATGTAACTATGTTTAAATTTATGGTTCATTTGTAGGTTTTGGTTGATGTTTGTTTTTCTACTGTTCTGGAAAGCAATAAATGTTTGAGTTTGGTAGTCTAAGTTTAAGGAGCAGAAGTTTTATAAATGAACGAGAGAGTACTGCTGACTATATTTATCTGCACACCGAGAAAATACTGGTTTAAATGCTTTAGAAGCAGGAAAAGGCAGGAATGGTATTTTTAAAATACATTGAGGCACACTGTGAAGGAGAAGGAGGTTGAAGTTTGCAAAAGTGCAGAGAAACTTCCCATCGCACTTGTGGCCACGTGACAAGAGGCAAAGATTCCTTCTTGCAGTCACTTATTGCAATACAGTTCTTCAGGAACACGGTTGCTTGGGAAAAGCATCTAACTGTGAGGTAGCCGCTGTGTCATTCTGCAGCTGCTTTGCTGCCTTGGACTGAGATTTCAAGGCTACCCCAATAGGACTGTTTTTCTCCCGATAAAGAAAACTCAAGTCATTGACAGCATATATTGGAGAGAAAAAAAAAAAAGAAAAAAAAGACGTGAAACAGCTCCAACCTCTAAGATGAACACTGTGAACAAAGGATAAAAAAAATCCCAGATTTACCTATTGCAGACTGTTGAGAGTGTGACTTGCATCAAGCTTGCTATTTATTTCTGGACTATCTGCAAATATTAAGAGACAAAAATGATTGGCAAATTGCATGTGAGCATTCTTTGTGTGTCTCTGAAGATAAAAATTAGCAATGGGACTTATATTCTTTTACAGAAATTAATTAATTAATTTGCATTAGTAATTTCTCACAGTTAAACTAGAATAATCAAAATGCTTTATTGGTTTATAAACAAAACATAGTTCATTCACTAGCAGTAAACATATACATTTGGGTTTAATATCAGTAAGAGAAGAGAAACTCTTCTGTGTGTTGTAGGACAGTAACAGACAGAAAAAAAAACTATATTCCTAAATTCCGTACTATCTCTGTCTAAGACTTTTTCCATGATGTAATGTTACTATGATTTTTTAAATTATTTTCTGATTTCTTTTACATTAGATATTTTCATTCTCAAGACAATGTTTAGGAATATGGAAAATGTTGGAATTCACTGTGTAAAAAGTGAGATCTTAATTCAGTTATAAATGCTTAAGCTTTGGTACATATTTTATTTTTCTTTTATGTCTTTGTTTTGTTCATTGAACCACTATAATGACGCTTAAATATTTACTTCCTTTAATGTTCTTCCTCTAATCCCTGTAGCTATTACTAACAGAAGTAACATAGTAAATATAGTCTGGAAAAATGATTATTTGTAAATCAGACCTTAACATTAGCTGAACGTTCTACAGCATACTTCTATCTTGGGCTTTACTAAGGAGTATGTGCCATGTGCTTTTTGGACAAAAAATTGTTACACTTAAAGGTTGATCTCTTGCCTCCTGCAGATTATTGTATCTTCAGTTTATCTGTAGCAGTAGTCATAACTGTCACATAGAAATAATATATTGCAGTGTATCATTGCTTAGTTATATCATGAAAAAAAGCTGCATCGGTTTCAGTTGGTGACTTTTCTGTTCTGTTTAAGTCTTGATTTTAGAAATATTTGATGGTGATATTGTGTGATACCATGTAAGAAAGGTAAGAACTGATAAGAGAGTATTGTAGTTAAGTCATTAGTTTTCCTTTTTGGTCTAAACAAAAAATCTGGTTATGTTTATGAAGCGTTGGCTTATTAAGTAGACATGTTTTTGATAAACATAAAATATAATTATTTTATATGCTATATGTTAAGGAGTTTTTTAAAAAGCAGTAGATTCTCCTACTTTATGAAAGTTCTCTGTTGCTCAAAAATACTGTTGGCGTAAGTCTTCATAATGCATTATTTAGAGACCTTGATTTTGTGGTGTAGGACTTGAGATATTATGGTTTTACAGAAACTACCAAGTTTGACCTTTCGCTGAAACTCTAGGAGACACACTGGAGGATAGATCTTTCAGAGATTACTCTCATTTGAAACTTATGTTCATTCAAAATTTTCATCTTAGTCTTGTTTCTGATCACAAGCTTAAAATTGAAACCAACTCAAGAGCATGGAAATGATAAAACATCCAGTAAAAAAAATGGAGTCTCAGCTAAAATGCATTTTACACTGCTGCTGTGAGCAGGTTCCTCTCATCTTTCCATGTGCTTATTCATTTTTATC
This sequence comes from Crypturellus soui, assembly GCA_032275445.1. NCBI lineage: Eukaryota > Metazoa > Chordata > Aves > Tinamiformes > Tinamidae > Crypturellus > Crypturellus soui. The sequence goes on from JAUBNY010000589.1 coordinate 670,073, forward strand.
TAAAAATTAGTCAGCGCACTATAATGGCCAAACCAGTCAAGTACTGCTATCTTTGTTTTATTATTGCTATCTAAGGAATTCATGCTTATGATCCATTTTGACTTATATAGAGTCTTTGCATTAATTAAATTCACTTCAAACTAAAGTTATTCTACTCAACTGTATAAATGTGCCTTAATTACATGAATAGATCTATAGCCAGATCCCTGAATCAGTGCGGATTAAAACATCATTTCACAGCCAAACAGAAACATGTTCCTAATCACTGCACTTGAATTATTGTTATGTAGCTTGGGGCTTGTATTAAAATCACTGAATAATTGCAATCAGATTATTATAATCAAGTACAGGAGCAGTAATTACAGGTTGCAGTCATTTTAAGCTGCCCTGGAAGTCCCATATACTGATCATATGCATATTAAAAGTTTATGTTAGTGATAAAATTAATGAACAGGATTATAAGCTCCAGTCTGTGAGATAGGTGTCACATATCTTTGTATTTTGCATGGCAAGGGCATCCAATATGTTTACATGCTTTTCTCTGCTCACATGAGAAAGCTATTACAAAGCTATTACAAAGGGCGGGTAGCAGGGGAAGATTCTCCATCTATTTTCAGAATAATCTGCTGCTTTGTTTGATTTAAATTTAAGTCTTGCTTAAAAATGTCATCGATTTTCATTGTGAGACTATATCAGGGCTATCATTCATACCTATTTATTATATTCACAAGTAACATACAGAGAACTGTGCATCAGACAAAAGAAATATTAAACTCTTTAAACAAAAAGACATGAGAGACATAAAGTTTTATTTCTGGGGCCTCTTGTAGGAAAATATGAAAGGGAAATTAGGTCAGGGAAGAAGGAGTAAAACTTTCCCAAGCTACTTCATACTGTCTGGTTTCAGAGACACCATAAAGTAAATAGGTATTTCTGATTTCCTGAGAGCTGTATTAAAAACAGGAATCCATGCCGTCTTAATATTATGATTAAAAAAAAAAAGTATTTGTTTAACTATAATAATCTTGTTCTTTGAATCAAATAATGAATATGGAATATGAGACAGAAATTGGGCTGTGATGGTCTGGATCTAGAATTAGAAATTGAAACTGAAAAGAGCAGTAGAGCTCTAAGGGCCTCTCCTCACAAAGAGATGTCTTATGTGAATAGATTTGCTAGCCACTGAATCATTTTATCAGCAGTTTTACTCCCGATTCATGGAGAGAAGGGGTTAAGTGCAAGATCAAGGCTAGGAAGGACAAACCCAAAAGAGTAGTTAGAGTGAGCATGGAAAGAAACCTTATGGTAAAGGTCCCAGACTGTATACACTCCATAGAGCAGAGTTTTGTCCAGACCTTTATTCAGATACATAGAGGGCATAAATTTCTGACAATTAAATGTGAATGAATAAGAAAATGACATTCACAAGGACTAGACAGACCAGCAGACTGATGCTTTGCCAGCCTCACAGACTTTTTACAGCCACCACGACAGCCAGCATAAGCCAGATAAAAGGCCAACCAAACACCCAGATGCTGCTGCTGGAAAATTACTTATTACAGCTCAGCATCTGGGTTACAAAGCTGCCAAGTTCACCCCATGGGTGCCCACAGTGGTTGGCTCAGCTGCTGGACCAGACAGAAGTGGAGTGGGCAACATGGAATATGCTGAACACAGTTAACAAGAAGAAGATACAGCGCCAAGTGAGTAATAAAATTGCAGAACCTGCCAGTGAAGCTTAGAACTTACACAAATACCAATTTAAGTTTATAAACAAGAGTTTTGTGGATTTTGTTAAGCAAGAAATATCTTGCTGAACTTAATTATTGAGATCCAATGGTTTGATTAGATCCAGCAGTGTGACCTTCTAGGAGCTCCTAAATGGGAGAATCTGGAAAACACAGGATCCAAAGCTCCACTTACAAGAGTACCCTAACAGTAGCCTGTACCAGATGTTTCAGAGGGAAGTGTGAGAATAATCAGCAGCAGTGTACTCTGCTTATCACAGCTGATTTTTCTAACTTCTTTCAGTAAATGGGTTGTCTTGGATACTAGGAAGAATTGTCCTTTCTACATGTATTGAGAGGATTAAAAAGTGCCTTAATTGAAGTTATTGATATATTTCACAGATATTTCATTTTAAAAAATGATGTTTAGCAAAGACTTCAAAATACTATGGTTTACATATCCTCCTTAATGAAATGTATCTCATGTACAGGATAGGATCTTATGTGCAGGGTAGGATTGTATGTACAAGATGTGCGTTTTTTTTTTTTCACTTGCAAAGAAAAAGAAAAAAAAAAGTCAACTGTTTACCTAAAATGTCTCCCTTATGCTTAATTTCATCCTTCTAAAAGAAATAAAAGAAGAAAAAAGAGTTCTTTTTCATGAAACTCACCGTGGAGCAATTATATGGATTTCATTTGGAGGAAAAAGAAAATGGATAAACCTAAAAGTGTAAACGGACTATAGAAAAAATCTTAATATTTTTGCAGTATAATTAATCATTGTTTTAATAGTATCGAAATGCACGTAGAGTTGTAGAGAAAATATATGCCTGTCTTACAAAGTACCAAGGAACATCCATCTGTAGTCTATGCTGTTCCTATAGATGCACAAATGTGGGCATCTTGTGGGCACTTTTTCAGAGAAAACTTGCCATTTATTCATGAAGCATGGTGTAGCACTGTGCACAGGGAATTAAAAGCTTAATCTTAGTATTTATAAGCACATATCTAAAGAAGCTTGTATATAATGAACTATTGTATTCAAAAAATTTTGTATGTATTGCTTGTTCAAAGTGCTATAGAGCTGAGATTTTAAAAAGAAACCACTTACTGGAATTTGCTACTGGAATCTGCTATCTCTGTGGAGAACTATGATAGTCTTTACTTGAGTGGTGATGGTGCTTAGAGAACAGTTATCATGAGGAAGCTCCCCGACTGTTTACACATACTGCTGTATTGATAATTAGAATCTGGATTTAGCAGAGGCATGAAAGTTTCTAGCAACAGGAAGGATTTTGTTGTTGTTTGTTTTTTCTTTCTTGCAAAGTCACAACATGTTTGATTTTAAAGGCCTGTAATTTGCACACTTTGGTGAAATTCCTGAAGAGCAGCATTCTTATAAACAAACTGAGAACATAGAAGACTTATTGATAAATGCTGAGTTTGTCATTAATATCGTGTTGCCCACAGGCAGCCTTCTATTTATGTTACCTTAACAGATCAGCTATTCGTCATCCTCTAAAAGTGCTCCTAGAAATGTAATTTGGGATTTCAGACCAGCAATTGCTTTCTTACTGGTTAAATTTATTTATTGTCCTAGAGACAGTGTCCACCCTCATTTTCCAGAAGGCCAAGAATGAGGATTAATTTTAACCCAAGTACTTGTCAATATGTTGGAAAGTGTAGGTAAGTATTGCAAGATCTTCTGACTTGACCTTCTTATTTGTGATAAAACGTGGACTCTTTCTGGGAGATGTTACATTTGAGCTTAACTTCTGTAGTTTTAAAGAAAAACACATGGTAAGGAACAAAACAAATATGGCTCTTCTCTCTGAGATGTTTTTGCATCTCTCTGAGGCACAAGTGGAGTCAGACATACACTGAAAAGAAATTTCTATACCATCATATAGAGTGCCAGCTCAATAACGCCTCTTTTCTTTACTTTTGCCTGGGACTTTGTGGGGCCAAAAGAGCCAGACAGATATGCAAGAGAAGTGTTTTCAGGTGCAGGAACAAATCATGGAGTTAACCGATTCAAAACATGTTAATGGAAGAAAAATATCTGCGATATTCCTTTCTTGTTTTGTTGTTTGTTTTGTTTGTTGTTTTTGCAAAACAGAAGAAAGTGTAGATGCTGCAGAGCTAATTCCTTGTACTAAGTTTAAGCATGTTCAAATAATTCTTTTATATACACTTTCCTGTATGTAAATTTTTGGAAAACTGGACATCAGAGCCAGTATTACAAGGTTTTTGTTGTTGTTTCTTTCTCTAAATTACTATTTCAGCAAGCATATGCCCAGAACTCATGATCATCTAGATGTTCATTTAGATTAAAACTAAAACCCAATTCTACAGGAACTATGAAAGAAGATGAATGTTGAAAACAATATGCCTTTTAGAAAAATCCCTTGGCTCCTGATTTGTATAGAAATCAAGCAATTCCTCAAGAAGTTGATCTTCAAATTAGTTGAAAGTGAAGTGATAAACTCAGTTTTATCAAGTTATGACCTCATATTGTGATAGCACAACAGAACTTTTCAATAGCACTTGAAGACTTATTTACCTAATGGATTTTATGCGACTAAAATGAGCTATATCAGAATTAATAACTGTAGAGGACAGATGGGTATCAAAAGGGTTTGGAGTATTCTCCTTGAAGTTGAAGACCTGGTTAGTTCTGCCAAGTACAAATAATAAGTACCTGTTATTAGGATCAAGGTAACTTGAGGAGCCCAGGTACTGAAAAATAGGATATATCTATAGTATTCAAAACAGGATTGTGAAGTTGTCCTCAAGTACAGTATCTTTTAGTGCCTAGTGGTGGAATTTCTCTGTTTTTATAAGGTAATTTAGCACTGGTATGCATTTATAATGCCATTACTTCCCTTGAAAGAAGTGTTTTAATAACAAATAATAGCGAAAATATAGTACTGAATTTGAGGAATGCTACATTGATGCTTGCACAAAGTTGCTAAGAGCCTGGCTTGTGATACACTTGAACCAGTGGCATGGTGGAGTTCAATATGATATTACACAACTGTTAAATTAAAAATAAATAGGTAAGCCAAACTAAATAAGCAAGACTTATTTTTCATCCCACGTTGCTGTAAATAGTACTCTCTGTTTAGGCCTCCCGTCTATATAGTTGCATTTCTTTCTTTGACCATTATGCAGGCAGGATGCAATAGAGAGTAAAGACAGAAATACAAAATATCTTAAAGTTAATGGGAAGCAAATGGCTTGACTAGTCAGTATTTTAGAGGTATAGAGCTCTAATCTTCACTTGACTTCTCCATCCTGCTCCTCTAAAAGATGCAGCTCAGCTTCCACTGAATCTTAGTAATTCTGACTTTAAGCAATTTGACAGCTTCATTCTGTTTCCAAAGTTACCTCAGTCTGCAATTATCCCCTTGATTGTGAATGCTACTTTGTGTTTTTGAGGTTTTGTTGTTAGTTCGATAGTTCTGAACTGCTATCTGCTTCAGCAGGGCCTGAACTATTTCTGTGTCTTGATCATGTCTGAAACTATATTAAAGCTTATATTCTTCAGTAGACCAAAGTAACCTCATCGTTGTTCCTTTAAAATAGAAAATATCCTCTGATTTTTATACGGTGAAATTGTTATGATCCATGCATATTATTATCCTCTCAATCTGATTTGCAAATATATATAAAAAAACTTTGTTACTCTTTTTGACATTAAAAAAATGGTAGTGACAGTTCCCTTTCACAGCAGGAGAACTAATTTGGATTTCTCCCACATTCTTCTTGTGGCCTATGGTGATCACTTGCAATCTTAAATATAACATGTCCTTTAATACAACAATAATAATGACTTGAGAATTAGGGCTGCTCCTCAAAAGAGAGGCAGGGGGAGGGTCAGAGAGGGAACAGCAGAGTAAAGACCAAATTTTAGGAGAAATACTAAAGAAATGTAAGAGTGGTGTATTTCTAGAGGTTTTAGTCTTGTAATGTTTTCTGTTCTCCGTGCATTAAATAACAGCTAAAATTAGCACAATAATTTGAAAGTTATGGTATAAAAAAGAACAAGTGGAAAAACTGCAGAGCAGGGCTCCCAATGAATCTGAGTGCTACTGATTAACACTAGTTTTTGAAATGTTAATTAGTTTTACACTTAACAGCTTGTCATTGTCTAAAAGGCCATAGGAGCAAACCTTGCAGAGTGAAGGCTGAGGAGTTTTTAACTCCTTGGTGACAAGAATTGGCGCACATTCCATTGCGCTCAATAGGACCATGAGCAGACAAGAATTAATTAGCTTTGGTGATCAGTAAGATAAAAGAATGCAAGTATCTGAATTAGTTAGCAATGACAAGAGGGTGAAAGAAATATTAAGCAAATTAAGATGTACACAGTAGTTACTGTCCAAAATCTAGCTGGATCTCACTTATCAGGATTAAGAACTTTTCTAAAATATGAAATTCTGTCTCTGTAAGCATGGTATCTAACAGCATGCACAGTAGTTTTATTCATAATGAGTGCCAATAGAAGGCCCATTAAAGACTGTGATGTATGCTAAATTGAAGGAAGTAGAAGAGATCAGATAATGATAATGTAGCAATGTGTATTTATTATATATTTCATTTTAAATCACTGCTCTCAAATCTATGAGAATTTAGACGAGACTATTTGGGGGAAGGGGAGTGGCCGTTGGCCCCTGAATGAAGATTCTTCACTTTTATTTTCAATGAACTAAAAACTGACATCAACAAAAAGTTTCAGGGCTCAGTAACTACTTCAGGACTTTGTATACAGCCTGATTTTGCTAATGGTGACCTCAAATACCAGCCAGAGATTTAATCATGCTGGGTCAGTGATGAAGTGAGCAGGGAGCCCTGATTTGCCTTCATCCCCCCACTAGTTTCTTCTCTGGCCTGGTTGTCACAACCCTGAAGGCTGGAAGGAAACTTGCTGTATTGATGCTTATTTTGCATGCAGTTCCTGCAGATTCAATTCTCTGAATCTATAAGTAGAGCAAATTTCTTGCACACTGAGTTCATGTATATATTTTCAGTTGAGATAGAAGTGGAAAAAAATTCAACATTAAATTTGAATTAGGCAAACCCATAAACACTCCATTTAGGTTTCAGGTTTGCCACAAAGCTCGGAGAACTTGGCAAAGCAAATACAGTGTCTTTCCAGTGTATGCACTGTGGAAGTGATATCCTGCAGTGTGGAAGTACTCTTGGCTTACCCTATCGTTTGCTGAACACCTTTCTAGATTATTGCAATTTGCAGCATTTGACAGATTCAAGCAAAAAATAGAAAATCTCTTACTGGTTTGAGTTTCTGTGTGAAGACTTCAACCACTTCTGCTTTGCAAACAGGCCAAATAGTTTCTAAATTCAGAAACTGGGTTCAGGGGGACTTCTCTCTTCTCCCTTCCCTTCTCCCTTCCCTTCTCCCTTCCCTTCTCTCCCTGAGGGGGATGCTCTGCTAGTGGTTAACACTGTCTATACTACAAATTATTTTACTTTTTTTTTTTGTTATGTGAATTCTGGCTAAATGCAAAATCCTTAATTATGGCACAGTGCCCATCTGAAAATCCTTTCAGCTCAATTCTTCCTTTTCCTGGAAAAAATCAGCCAAGGCAAATGTAACTCTGGACCTAATTTGCATAGGTAAAGATTTTCAGTTAGAGCAAATAACCTTATTGTGCTTGTAAGCCTAAAAATTTCAAGGTTATTCTTCTTTATATGTGTTTTCAAAAGAAACGAGAAAAAAAAAGAAACTTATTTTATCAACTGGTTTTAGAAACTACATAAGCTGCATTATCTGTATACAATATGGGTGTAATAGTACATTGGTCAGCAGCTATAATGTAAAAGGTAATGTGCAATAGTTTTATATGCTTCTCAGAACTATAAAGGAAGTGTGAGTGGATTTTAAACATTTTGATTAGCACCACAAAGATTTTAATGCTTTATTTAAGCATTTTGCTATAGGGCAAACACATTTGGTAGACAAGTAAAATGAAAGCACGGGCATCAGTTTCCCTGTTTTCTATTAAGTAATGTTGCGAAGTAAGCAGAAGTTGGATTCAGATATCAGATAATTATCTCCACACTATGTGTCACAGTAAATAATTTTAATTGGTTTAACTTCAGGGACCATTACTGGCCTAATTAGAAACATGAAAAGGCTACAAGTATTAGGAAATATCCGGAAGGAATGAGAACATTAGCAATTCTGTCAAGCCATTTTTAAAATAGTACACAGTAGCAGACACATTTCAGTAAAAGGCAGATTACTTGAAAGGTGCTTTTAGGAAAACAGTACTTGTGGGTTTGTAATAAGAGAACTTGATGGGTAAATGCAGAGATTTTGTAGTGGCTGACGTGTTATTACTGCATTAAAAGTGCACTAATCTTATTCTGATTGCTACTTTTAAAGACATAGACTAACTCTTTCTGCATAATGCAAGAATAACAGAGTTGTAAGAGATTAGGGGCAGTGGGGAAGAGGAAGGAATCCCTATGGCAAGCAAGTTTTTGGGGGGTTTTTAAAAAATACAGGTTGTGTGAAGTTTGGGTGGGAAATTTGAATGACTTCCATTGAAAATGCTCATTTTCTTCAGTGCTTCAGTGGAGCTATATAAAAACATCTTTTGGATTCCGGATTCTCCTTATTTCTATCTGACAGTTTGGATAACATGCAAGAATTCACATTCCAAATGAAATCATGGGGCAGTGATCGTGCACTGAGTGTTTTCTTCTTGTTTAAGTCTTTCCACAGCTTGTCATGGCTAAGGTAAGTTTTAAATATTCCATGCAGCTCAATGGCTTAGAGCTCTTGGGACATTTGGCTCATTTGTCAATGAAAGCCAATGGGCTAGCAGTGGTGAGCTCGGAAGACACTTTTTACCAGAGCTCAGATCTCTACCAAATGGTTTACTCTTAGCAAACGTCAGATGGACAGACCTTCCCTGCACTTGCACTGAGCTGGTTTGCATAAATATTATTAAAAAATTATGAGTGTGCCCCTTTTTTGAAAAGAACATGTGACTAGCTTTGAATTTATTCTGTCACTGCACTTGATGGCTGGTTTATCTAGTTATTGTGTTTTCAGAGTATTTATTGGTCACTTAACCCCTTTCCAGAAGAAATTGCTCTGCTTTCAGGTGTACCTAGCATCACTAGAAGACATGTTGCACATTTTGGAGAGTGGAGGGTAGAGGAAGGAGGAAAGACGTACCAGTGAATAAAAAGTGATGCATGAATTGATACAGACTCCAAACATTTGGGTTCTCATCCTTGCAATGTTTTGTACAGTATGTCTGAGATGGTGCAAGTAATACCATAGGGAAAATTATTATCATGTCCTTAGGTGAATCAGCATTTGTTTAGCGTTGTGCTTTGGGTTGGTCAAGAGAAGCAGGGTAAATTGCCAAGGAGGAGTAGTAATGGGGACAGCCTACAGTGCTTTGGCACAGCATCAAAGATTTAGGCAGCATGTATGGTTGAGCAAGTGATCGACACCTGCCCTTGCTACAGCAAAGGACATTTTTGTTGATACTTTTAGGAATATCTCTATATAGATGTAAAATATTGTGTAATCTTTTCTTTATCAATCTCTGTTATTTTAACTTGTGGGAATTCTGCTATTTAAACACATGGCAAAAAAAAATCTTAGTGTTTCTCATCTAAATCTTAAGAATATTCCATGTCAATGAGTTCTAAGCTTGTGGACCATCTAACTCTATTGTTATCTAGTTTCACAAAGCATAATTTTTGTCTCATAGAAGACAAGCTTAGTTTCCCTTTTTCGTAACTCTGCTTTATCAGTCCACTCATGTCCACAACAAAACAGTTTCAATACTTACAGGCTCTCTGAACATTGTAACCTTGTTCTAGAGCTTTTCTTACCCTGCCTCTGTATCGTGCTTTAGGGAGGATAGTCATCACCAAGCAAAATATGAAACAAGTGAATATATTATTTTCCACAGAACATTCTTTTTATTTTATACTGTGAAAAGAGCCAATAGATCATGCATGGAATATAAACATAACTCTATCTGCTACTTTGGTGTGAATACATGGAAGAAATTAACTGCTGAAATTGCTGAAACTGAGTTCCTCTAGGTAAAAAATACATATGTAAAGCTCTAATTTTTCAAACTGAGGTATATAGCAGCATGGTCACGTAAGACTTGAAGAAAAAGAGTTTAAGTGAAATGACTTTCTGTAACTGCCTAGCTTTCCAGTTATCTGAGAGGTTTCAATGGTGCATGGTATGTTTTTTTGCAACTTAACCTGAAAAAATACCACAGTAGCAGAGGTTAGAAGTAGATAAGGAGGTAATTTGGGGATATAATAAGAACAGCAGAAGAGTTTCTCTGTGTCGACAGAGTTCTCTAAAAAGGCAGGTGTTTTAATGGCACGCTCAGCACCTGTCCTTAGCTTGAATGATTTTCAAACGAGCCAGAGTTTTTCTTCTTGTGTCAATTTGGTGCTTCACCTTCAAGAAATAAATGTTTTGATTCTGTGTATGCTTAAGAGTTGAGGATAAAGTACTTAAAAAGAGGGTTCAACTGGGAATGATGCCCTGGGAGATCAGTTTAATTCAAAGTTTAGCCTTTGACATGCCTTTGTTTGCCATAGGTTTGCCATGAAACCTATAATAGCATAAGGAAAAAAAGAAGTTGTACCTTCTGAGGAAAGCTCCTTCTACCAAGTTAGAGTAATTCTTGAGTACAATGTAGACCACATCACCGCATATCTGCTGGTTGTGGGAAGTAAGGTGTAATGAAATAGAGGGGAGGGGGGAAATGAGAGAATGCAATATCTATCTTTTTTTTACTCTTAAGGAACTTTGCCAAGGATCCTGGACTGTGCTATGTAGGAACATCCTGGCCCCCACTGAATTTCACCATATCGTTCAGAGAGCCTGCTGCCTAAATAAAGATCCTTCAAACATGAAAAGTCTTACCTGGCAAAGAAGAAAATATGGTTTCACCACCATTATAAATTTAGAATTATATGTAGCACTATAACTCAACTTCTTGGGCTTTTTCTTCTTTCAAAAAAATGTGCTGAAGATTGGCAGTCATCATTTTCTGCTCTCTTTTGCATCCAAATTGTGGGATTTGCTGTTCCATTGGTGTTGCTGGTCTGCGTCTGACAGTGATTCTGCACTCTCAGGCTAGGCTTTTCCAAACACTGTAGCACTGTGAATCAGGGTTTATATCTGTGACTATCTCCAAGTTCCTTTATCTGTCCTAGGCAGCAGGTTTCTTATCTGACAGCCTTATAATTATGGAAGTAGCTGCATATTAATGATTCAGTACTTACATAAACAACTGGCCTTGGAGAAATCTAATGAACTAACTTGCAGGATTTGATTTTGCTTAATTAAATGTAAATAATGTTTAATGTTGTATGTGACAGGATTTCTCCAGAAACTTATGGACGTTTTTATGTAACCAAAGCACTGTTATGAATGCAGAGTGAGGGCCACAGTGAACATCATGAAATTGCACATCATGTTTTTTTTTCAGTAATCATCCATCTATCTATTCAAGTAGAAAACACAGAGTATTTAATATCTGCCTATGATAGTGTATATTAGGAGATGCTTACACTGTACATAACCATTTGGTAATCTCTTAACTGTTTCTTTGCTTTCTCTCAAAGCTGGCAAAATACCTGAACAAAATCTTTGAATCTCAGTCACTGTCCAATCAGCAAAAACCTTTATTCGACATTATCTTTTCCTTTCCTTTCTGCAATACTGTGTATTATCAATTTGAAGTATATTTAATCGTGCTATAAGCCAGGCCAGCTTGGACCATCAGTTGCTGGGTCTCAGGTTCATTGCAGGGGCACATTTTGTGAGTGAGACCCAGAGCAAAATGCAGTGTAATTTTGCCACCAGTAGTGCTAGGCTAATTATTTTACTTTAAAACTACCACAATTATTTCTAATGTGCATGTGTATTATGTGTGTGAATGTATATGCACATGCTTAGGTATATATGAAATTATTAGTGGTTATAGTGTGTGCTGGTGTTTTCACTATTCCTTAAAATAATTTCAAATACTCTATAAAATGATTTAAAGCCCTATAGAAAATAGGCTATTTTTTTTTTGAAATTGGGAAGTTTTATAACACTCTACCTAGAATTTTGTGAAACTGCTCATAACATGATTGAGAGTCCCTGCAGGACTCTCAAACTCAGGGAAAACCTCAGGGAAAGACTGGGGCATCTATTTCTGGTCCAGTCTATGCCTCTCCATGTGCTCTCGGTGTAATTCAGATATGTGTGACAGTCCTGCCACACTGTCTGAGGACTATATGCATCCAGCTTCCTTCTTTTTACAAGACTCTTTCTTGGGGCAGAAAGGAGTTAAAAATGTTGCCTGTCATGAGAGCATGGATAAAGCTGGTGTTCGCTCAGCTTGAGTTATCAATAATTGAATAAGGTCATTACCCGAGGAAGACACCTTGGGTAAGAGAATGGGAAACAGCCTCCAATGGACATTGTTTTTTTATCAATGAACTTTTTTTCCCTTTCCATTCCTCAGGAATCTTGAAAGGAAACCATGTCAGTAAACCATGAGCAGATGTTATCTGGGCAAGGAATTGTTGCTGACACCTGGAAAGGGAAGGGTAGTGCAGGTAGCATGTCTTTCAGGCTTCTAAGAGACATGAATAGATTTGTCCAATGTTTTGTCCTATAGATTTTTGAGTCCTGGTAAACTTTTTAGTCAGTCTTGCAAGAGGATAGGTACTCTATTTTGGTCCTATGTTACACCTCATGTCAGCGTCCCTCAAATAGTTGTTTCGTTTGGTTCAGGTTTCATTTTCTATGAATATATTCTTTTCAATGTGCCTATCAGTGAACTTTTTGGATTTAAGAGTGGTATACATATGTGAGATCAAAGCTGGGTTCAATGTCTCTCTGTTTTCAGTGCAACTTTAATTGATGTGCACTTCTAAGTGGAGTTTTTAGTCATAAGTGTTGAGGGTAAGGATGATACTATTGGCATTTTTGTCTCTTTCCTTTTAGCTATTTGTGCTGCTCTAGCATTTCCCCTTGTGCTGTTGAAGGCAAGTCTGGATCATCCTGCTCTTAGCAGAAAAATCCTAATCAATTTGATGATGTCTGAGAGTCCAGTGATATCTGTTTTTTGCAAAGAAGAATTGGGAAAAATTATTGAGAATATTTGACTGCTATCATTATTTTTCTAGCATTGTTCTATTTTCGTGATATTTTAATCATTTTAAGGATTTTTATCAGTTTTACAATTGTATTTTGCCCTTGAGTCATCTTGCTGTATATTTCATAGACGCTTTTCTTAAAATCTTATTGTTTATACATCCATCTCTACATGGGCTTTTAAAATGCGATAGAACATTGACATGATTTTGGTGATTTGGTTTTATTTATTTTTTTGTTTTTCTTCTCATTCCCTCTTGACTGCACTGAGCTTCCATTAACTTTCCATTCTAAGTGTGCACACTGATGAGTATGTAAGTAAGATTGAGCTGCAGATCTGATGATGTGGAAAGCTGAATTAGATCCTCAGTGACACCCGTGAACATGGGCGTGTATGTGCAGACACATTTACTTTGTCTGTGGGCTCAAAGCAGGCAAAGCTACAGAGAATTGCATTTCTGTTTTTTTTTGTTGTTTTGTTTTGTTTTTTGTTTTAATTTTATTCAGTTTTATTTTAAGCAAAGCAAAACCTCAGGCTTTTACCAGTCTGTGATTCTCTGCCCAGTCCTGCTTGAGAACTGATTTCAGTGGAAGCACTGCTTTGTTTGCATTCATATTGTGTGCATAAATATAACTTTATAATTATTATCCAAGGGTTTATAAGTGACACTTGAGACAGGGCAAACACTATAAGGAAAATGAGCTAGTTAGAACCTGTCAGGTTATTGCAATGTGAGTTAACAATTAGGTCTATGTATTTTTATAGCTTTTGAGATGTTACTTGCTGACTTACACTTTGAAATGCATATATGTTTTCAAAACAAATGGTCTAAAAGCCATGGGTTTTGTGACGCATACTTTTCTAGCATCTGCTATACCATTTTTGCCTTTCTCAACCACATTCAGCATTTCTGTAGGTAAATTAAAACTTCCGTGTTGGTTCTGAAGCTTCATGAACATGCTGCAATTTGAGATCCTACAAAGACAATGTAAAATACACAGAACAATGGGTAAAACGTCAAGAAACTAAGAGTGTATTCACGTAGGTGTTGCATTCTCTGAATACTGTGTAAGGGACTTCTGATGTAAAACAATATTTTAACGGGGATCCACACACAGGGGTACAGCAGAATATTGCTGAGACATTTTAAGTTACCTTAAGTGAACTTGAGGCTTCTTCAGAATCCTTAACAGCAAAGAAAATAACCGTGCTTGTGATGCACCTTGCTGTGCCCCCAGGGATGGTAGTCCTTGGCCAGCTTCTTACCATTTGTTTCCCATTTAACCAGATTACTGCATCACCAGTGGAGGTATATTGAAACATGCTGTTAATGACAAGTAGTAGTTGGTTCAAGATGGGACATTAATCCCAGGATCCCAGATGAGGAGATTTTTATCAGCCTTAACCCATTGTAAGCAATTATGGCAGAAATTCAGTTCACAATCAGGAGCTGATCTTGGACTCTAATAAAGTATTGGAGTGTTTTCAATTTAAATTATAGTGATGAGGCTGAAAAGAGACTTTCAGGCTAGCTGTTTGGAAATTTACTTACAGTGTGCCATGCTTTTGGACTCTTTATTTCTTTCTCCTTTGGATAAAACTCTATAATCCATACATCATAACGAACCGGGCTTCAAAGTCATTGCAATCTGTACAAACCCAGAATAGTGGTACTTGCATCAGTAAAATTATTCCAGATATACACCCGTGTTAGTGAAATCAGAGGCTGGCCACTTTTGCTTAAGCTAATTAAAATAAAAAAAAAACTTTGCTTGAGTCTTGTACTGACTGATCAAACGGGTAAAACGTTTTCATTGTGATGATATCGCCCAGTTTCACTTTGCAATGCATATCTATTCAGAGTGGAAGTGGTTAAATATGAAGAAGCCAGGTTATTACACATTTCAATTCCAGAGTCAAATATAAAAATTTCTATTATAGGGACAATTAATTACATCTCAAAATGGCAAATGTGCATCCTTGTCAGGTAGAGTGTACTCTGATGGCCTTTCCTCAAACACTGAATGTGGAGATTTGATCTCTTCTAATGGTGCTGAGAAAAGGGTAATTACGCTATGGTCAAAGCTAATTTGCTTTCTGCCAGATGAACTGTTGTATTTTATTGTACGCTGACATTTTAAAGTAATTACGGCACTGTTGACCTTAGACAATTCCAGTTGTATCGCTGTCTACAGCTGCAGCGTTCTACCTTTGGCTGGCAGACAGAGGCTGTAACGAGGTAATGACACGGACAAAGAGCACCATATGGGGCTCCTTTGAGATACACAAAGCCCAGTGAAAGGAAACAAGAAAATTTTAACATCATCATTACAGTCACACATTTTTTTCCAGCCATGAAGGATCCCATCCCTCAGTACACAAAATGCCCTCGGTAGTTTACTTGCTTATATGCTGCATATCTGTGTGTTTTTCTTCTGTAAATGGCAGCATGCATTAAGAAGAAAGAGGTCAGGTAGAACTGAATGTGACGGACTGGTCTTCCACTGACACGAGTTCAAAGGCTAAAGACTATTGATTGAGGTAAAAGCTTAGGTTCTTATCTAATGTTAAAGACACTTCTTGTTGTCTGAAAGCTGTGCACATAATTAGGCTGAAAGAAGAGCACTTCATCCAGAAAATCACTATAAACGGAGCTTCATTAAACGTAGATATTAGTCAATTTAAAAAAAAGACGTTATTTTTCATTGATGTGTTTTAATGAGGTATATCTGGTTGTCTTTTCTATGCTAAGAAATAAAAATGTGTGCAGAGTGCTTCTTGGTTAGTGTATCCCTGCTAGGGCAGAAAAATAGATTAATATCACTTGCAGAGAACAATGCTTTATTCCCTCGAACCAAAAAAAAAGCAGAATATCAAATACAAGAATTTATTGCAGTGAAGAAGTGGTAAAAAAACCTGAACTTTGCTGTTACATTAAACATTTTCCTACTGTTTTGTAGCATGGGCTTTAGAAATGTCAACTTGTGCAAAGCATGCAACAAGATTTTACCTGTATCATGTTCTCCACCTTATGATAGGTATAAAGAGAGGGTAAAAAATGATTCTGTAATTCTAAATCAGTTATCTCCATTAGAGTTAGTTTTGCACAATGAAGCTTTGTTAGATACAGTAGAAAAGGGGTGATTATAGTTGGCATGTGTCAGAAAAATTACTTTAGAAGAGAAAGGTTAGGCCTTGCATTCAGTGTTACTCTTGAGTCCAAATTGATAATACCATTTCTTAGACATCTTGCTTCCAATTTTGCACAGCTCATCTGGTTGTTGCAGGGATTCTGCATGCAGCTAAAAAGCATGTGTTTTAAGAATTCCACCACTTTTTGGCAGGAATAAAACAGAAAGTGTTTTTCAAAAGTTAAACTATTATCAAATATGTAAAGAGCTGTTCTGCAACTTTGATTACTTGCTGAAAAATTAGGGCTTTCTGGTCCAACAGTGTAAGACTGCAATAGCATTTCTAAATCAGTGTCCGTCTTCATGTTTATGCTTACTTACATGTTTCTCTTGAGGTACTCTCAGAACATACTTTTGTTTCCTTTTCCTTTTAATGCTTCTGTTATTCCATATTAAAGTAGAAGTGCTGCTACTGACTGAAGTAGACCATCACTCTGCACATAAAGGGCCTGCATAATCAAGCACAAATAAAATACCGTCTTTGTGTCCAAAAGACAGTGGCAAAGGGTGGAATTATGACAGCTGTATTATGACAGTGCTTTCTCTATTGATATATTGCAAGAAGAAATTAAGAGAAACCAAAAAGACAAGGACTAAAGGTAGCCCAAAAAAAAAAAAAATTTGAGGAGCATTGTAGCATATTACTGTAAAGTAAGTGTGAAATGGAGAAGGGCTGTATCTTTTAATAGCAGACAAAGATTTGTCCTTAATTCATTGCCAAGGTGTACAATGAGAAATAAATCATATTCCACCTGTTCACATTCATACAGCTGGCTTGAAAGCAGAGGTCCCAGGATGTGCAATGACACCATAAATCTTTATCTTTGCCCAGGACACAAACTAGCTAATTGTCAACATCTAACAACCAGGATCAGTGACAGAGAAGATCTGTATGGCAAAAGAGCAATTTATCCCAACAAGTATAAACAAACGGATATTCCACAAGGAATTAGGTTAGATAATATCGAGAAGCATGTTCCCTACATGCTCTTTTGAAATTTGGTTGTAATCTATCCTGTGACTCTGTTACAATGCAGATGGAATTTGGGATTAGAACATCTCTGTTGTAATGTGAGGTTATACGTCGTAACTGCTTTTTATCCCAAACTGCATGCAATATTCTGTACATTTTGTGTGTATTCTGCAACAGCCAAAGCTCAAAATGGGCCTTTCTTCATGCATAGACAGCAGCTCTAGCAGATTGAGCCAGAACAGGTTTATCTTCCTAGCCAAACTAAGCTTGTCTCAGATGGATATTGCTCTTTATATGTTGGATAGCTTCTCTGTAAAGAGTTACAAATTGCACCCTATTATTCTTATTTTATGTAGATTCCATATGTGACATGCACGGATTGCTACTCATGCAATTTGATTGGGAAATGGCTTGGATTAGGGCATGAGTCATTTGTGATCTTTTGTATTAGAGACAGGAATACATTTTTCTGAATCATTCGTCCAATCTTATTTTGAAGTTTAAAATTGTTGATGATGCTACCTGCAGTTCTAGGATGAAATCCTGACTGAGGAAAGCTTCCGTTTTAGATCTTTGTGCAGCCAGATTTTCACCTATAGAACTGAATTCTATTTAACGTGATCTTTTATAAAGCCAGCATAAAAGGTGAAAGTTGCATTTTGTAATGGGGAGGTTACATTTACTGAAAAGACAACTGAAAATGAGAAAGTAAAACTGTGGAATTGGAAAGTGGAGACAAATACATTGGAAAAGAAACAATATCTTGGAAAACTGACAGCTGGTGTATGCAATCGGGATGGAGATTCATATTTGGAAACATCATATATCTCTACACTGAGAATTGAAGAATCTCTCTGGGCTTTTTCCATAGGAAGTTATTTGAAGTAATTCACAAGAAACCTAGAACTTTCTAAAATTCCTAAACGTTATTTCTGTTATAACAGAATAATTCTCTCAACCGTACTTGAAATGAGCTAGTTTTCTGTGCAAAACTGTTTAGTGCTATAAAAGACAGTAACTCTAATCAAGTATATAGATTCATTAAGGGCCATACTAGATCTATGTCAAGTATGTGACCGTCCAATCTGTGTGCAGTTAGCTGAGGCAATACTATCTCCTCATTACTATCTTGGATTTATTGTCCATGAAATAGGCTGTTGCCTGCTTTTCTGTCAAAACAAATATAAAGACTAATTTGGCACATAGAAATGTAAGTCAGAATATTGATTTGTACTAGCTGATCTAGATATACTTATCACAGATATAATAGTCTTTAGGAACTGTTGATATCTTCCATAAAAATATTTTCTTTGTTAAGGAATGTAGTTTAGAGTGGCCTTTTGCTTACTTTGTGCAAAATTAAAACATCATTCTTATCTCTTTCGTAAAATATAATATGTTCAGAAATTTTCAAATGGGTCAGCTTTTTGCTGATAAGACCGTGGACTGGTCAAGAAAGCCAAGAAACAGAATTATGAGAATAAATCTAGGGTATATGCTTTTACATTAGAGAAAATTCCTTGGTAGCTTAATCTCCTACATTTAGGTCTTAGAATGAAGACTTTTCAAAGTAAATTGAAATAAAAATACTTTTATTAAATGTATATTTAAAAAGACTTTTTTTTTCATTTCAGCATCAACATTGCATCCCTTACTTCATTTTTTTTCAATCTCAAAAAGTTTAGCCTGCTAGATTATAGAAAACAGAATAGTTTCTTAGCTTTGTTTCAAAAGTAATAGCATTTTCAGTGTGTTTTAAACAGGAAGACTTAATTCAGTTCCTAGGGCACAGGTTACTATAGACAGGTTATTTGATTTCAGAGGAGATATATGTGCATAATGTGTTTTGAGTATAACCCCAATCCTTCATAATTTTTGTACATTTATACAACTTGGAAATCAGTAAAGTGGTAATGAAGAGTTCACTGGAGGGAATATTTTTTCAAACATAATAACAGAAAAAAGAGATAATGAGTGTCCATAACTCCTGTAGTAGTTGCAGGAGGAGGAGGATTGGTTTTGTTTTTTTCTTCTCTTTCTATATTTTACAATAATGTACTAGTAGGTTTTTTTTTTTTTTAACAGAGTTGAGTTTTTTCTTCTAGGAACATTGGTGTAGATAGCCAAATCATTTATTTCATTTTTGGATTCAACACCACACAAATGCTTTTTGTGGACTTCTGTTCTTGACTGATAACCTATTTTCAGGATATATTTTCAGTTTATATTCCATATTGAGCCTTGTAATACCCTATTAACAGCTATACTGTTGTTTTACAACAGTAGTAGTAGTTTTAGGCAGGCAAAAGTTGATAGTTACACTCTTAATTATCCATTTTAATTTAGAAATACAAATTGTTGACAATTCTTTTATATTGAAATATTTTACCACAAAAAAGTTCAGATTTAGAGGTAAAATCCAAAGTTTTTGATCAAAGTTTTAGCCCATGACTTTATTAGATCCTTCTTTGTTGCTCTTTAGGACTTGCTATTGCTTTATTTCTACTGCTAAATATTAATTTGCTGAAGAGATGTTGTTTTTGGGGTTGCCTGGGAATAAATCCAGCCCTGTTTCTTCTAAATCAGTAGTAAAAGTGCCATTTTTCAGAGCTGGATCAAGTCCTAGCCATTTGGCTGTTGACACTCAGGATAATCTGTGCCGCTCTCCCTAGCCCTCCACAAATGCCAGAGGTTTCTGGGAATGGGTCCTGCTTCTTTCCTATTAATTTGAGCAAACCGTTGTTTACTGGAAAACATTGTGCCTCTTTGGATCCCTGCAGCGGCCACAAACTCGGAGAGGTAGAAAGATATTTCTTTCTTTTTCTCTTAAATGCACAAATCCTGTAGTAATGAAGAGTTCTGGTACTTTCAGTAGCTGTCTATTAGCGTTATAGCATGTTCTACACCATAAGCCTCCTAAGCTTCTGCATTCTAACTAAAAAAAAAAAAAGTTGGAGGGTTTCAGGTCAGCCTCAGTTGTTCTTTTTATTTTATGCTTCCTCTCCAGGAGCGTCTAATGTACTTGATTTTGGTACTGACTAAGATATGATTGAGTGCTCTAGGGTTTTTCTTTTTTAAGGTTAGCTTTATTTTTGATACCTTTCTATTTATTTTACATAATTACAAACAGATAAGTCTGAGCTACAAAATTCAAATATTATCCAACATTTAGCAGCCTTGTGGGGCTGCTATGCCCATTAATCTCAACTGACATAAGTTGTTGTATTTAATTTAGTAAAAGTTTATTACATTTACCTCATCAGAGTGCAGGATTGTTTCAGAGTCACTTGTAGTTGAGTTCAGAAGCTCAGAGCATGGGTCATCAGAAGCAAAGGCAGTCAGAAGGTAAGAATTTTTTAAATTCATCTTATTTTGTCACCGAATTTAAGACAGTTTCAGAGAGTTGAAATAAACCTTTGTGCCCAGGAAAAGTTGCTATTGTCAGTTGTTTAGGCAGTGCAGGACACTGGAGTAATTTGTCATGAAAATAGGATGTTGCAGGGGTTCTGCTTTTGAAAGTCATTTGGTGGAGATGTGTCACTCCGTAGCCAAACCTGTTCCTGCGCAATTTCTGGATTGCGTGTTTTGCTCTTCATTGGGGAGTGACTTTATTACCCTGTGTCAAGGATATTCCTCTACTTTTATTTTCTAGAAGGCAATGGATTTTTTTTTTTTTTGAGGTAGGAAAAAAAATGTGAATCTTGAGCAAATGCAGCTTATAGTATGCTGATATGCTTGGCATTCAAGAGGTTTAGGCTGATTTGACTAATTTCCTGGACTAACTGTGCAGGGGCTGGCAGTGTTAACACCTGGTAACTCATTTTGTTATCCCTGTGACAACTTGCAGTTGTTCTTTGTAGCAACATAGCACGTTTACAGAGGATATCAAGTCTGCTGTGTGAAACTTGAGGTTTATTTGTGGTTGGAAATAAAAATGTGGAAAGGAAAAAAAGCAAATAGAGAGATTGAGGCAAAAAAAAAGACCTAATGTTGCCTATGCAGCAAGGCCATGAATAAGCTAGTGTATGCCTCAGCTATTCCATTTAGATTATAAGCATTTCTTTTTCTTCCTAATTTTTGTAATTTGTATCTTTTCCTATGTGCTTCCACAGTACCTGATATATTTTGCATGGAAAAAAATATAGAGATAATCCTGTAAGTTTTGTGTGCAATTTCCTAGAGCTCCAAGAGGACAACAGAGCAGATGCATTTTAGTTTTGCTGTATCTAGCTACTCCAGGTGGAAGATAGAAATTCTGCTCTGATAACAGTGTGCATCCCAGGCTGGCACAGAAGTCTGTTTATGCAGGTTACGGCTGGTGTAAGGAACCTCTGAACTGTCACGTACGGTCTGAATTAATGAGGCCATACAGGTCTAAGGTCCCTAAAAAGGCCCATCTAGATTAGAATCGATTAATCCTGTAGTGGGCTGCACATTATAAAAGTCACAATAGATGTAGGTTTTGTTTAAGTCTGATTTTTATGAAGATCGTCAACTGTATTCTTTAATTAGTGGTGATCAACCATATCTTGACTACAGTTAAAAATTATTCCAAATTATTAATCCCTGTTTAGTATCTTGTGAAAGATATCTTTGTGAAGAAAAATAGAAGTGTAAGGTATTATTTATAGAGAGAAAATATGTTAAGAAGAATTCAGCATGCCCTGTAGATTCAAGGAAAATATAAATCCCTTCAAATATTTGAATTATTGACAGAATTGATACTTCTGTATTCTTCATGCATTTCCAGCTTCCTACTGAAGAAGTCAGTACCTTTTCACTGTGTGAATAAGATTAACTGTAAAAATCAAATAGCTTTAGTGACTGAAAGATAATATAGGTATTATAGAGACGTGCCCCAAACCAGAACTCCAGCTCTGTCAGCCCTGGAGAAGACAGAAATAATCTAGATGGGTTTTATAGCTGTTGTCTCTCTAATCAGCTAATATAAATACTATAGTCCAAATACTCCTAAAGGCATTTTTTTTTAGCTTGTAAGCTAGGCTCATCTTGCTTGTATGGGAAACTGAGCACAAAGGAGTTTGTAATATATTCATGTGGAAAAAGAGTAAAACTTAAGGTATCATTTTTCCTCTGTGAATTATTGTGTGTCCTATAACTCCAAAGAAGTAATTCTATTAAAGAAACTGATTGCTACCTAAAATACCCTCCAAAAGGCTTGTCACCCATTTGCAGGATGCTCTTGGTTTTAAAACTTGCGCTCAGATGAATGTGTTTGAGCTGCATGAAGGCCGTTAGTCTATTAGCAGATCTTTTAATTCTGGTTTTGTGCTACCAAGTCCCAGCGGGCAATCAGTTGAACATCACCTGCCTATCTAGCCTTTAATTTTGTCTCCATCAATATTAAATGGCCAAAATAACAGGTTATTTTAGTGGGATTGTTAGGATTGCAACAAAGCCTGACACTGGTGACATGTGAAACCTGCCACCACCACCAGCTCCGTGGCGACTCCAGTGCCCCAAGCGCAGCACATTTTAATGCTCAGGAGCATCACCAATTCGCAGCTCTGCACGCAGGTGTGGGGCACGTCCTCGCACCCCGAGCCACGCGCGCTCATCGCGTCTGACAGCCCGGGCAGGAGCACCAAAACCCCGTCGTGCCACTTCCCCAGCGGCTCCGTCTCCAAAGAGCTACTGCTTTGTGCCGAACCGGTCACTGCTAGTAAATTTTCCAAATGGAAAACAGTGTATATTTTATTAATGAAAAGCAAATTGCAGCAGAGAAGACAAGCGTGTTGGCTTTTTTGACATTTAAAAAAGGTGCGTCCTCCTTCCTTTTAATATTTGCCTTCATAGCATCCTGCAAATGATTTTGTTAATTAGTTGTATCTTGTGCATGCTTCACACAACAAATGCAAAGAAGCTTGGGGACCAAGCTAACAGAGATTAAAAATCCATCAACTGAGTACAGTAGAATTTTACAGGTTTTGGTGTATAAGAAGCTACTTTTCAATACCTATTTAGACACAAACATAAATAGTTGTACTGGAATCCTTAAAGTTTGCCCTGCCTTGATACTTGAAAAAATTTATTTTAAAGGAGAAAAAAAAATAGGAAAGCTAATTTTCTATTCAACTTAACAGCAACAGAGCATTAAAAAGGGAAGATGGAGATGTGCATATTTACCGTGAGGGAATGAACTGGGCATTAATGGGCTCTGGAGGCTTATATGGAGACAGCTGCACTTATCATGAATCAGGAAAGGGAAATAGCGGCCCTGGTGCACTGTAGGTCAGTCACAAATGTCGACTGCAGAGAGCCATAAATCTCTAGCATTACTTCAGCCGCCGACTCTCAGAACACCCTTCTAGCGTTTTCCTATAATTTAAAGATTATGTAAGGTGTATAGTGAGAGTGTTCGATGAAAATATTAATTTAGAGATAAATCCTGTAAATGCTCTAAAGCAGCAGCTTCTGCTGAGCAGGATCATCTTCTGGTACACTTCAAATAGGAATTGCTGCTAGTTTTGTCAACAGTAGGAGGTCATGGAAGGCTGCCAAATAAAACAAGGCTTTTTTCAATAAAATGCTTTCAGTTGTAAGTAGTCACAGAATATCTTCCTCTACTATTTTATTACTAATATTTAAACTTTGATATATTGTTTTATACTGACAATTCCTTGAGTCAGAAATCTTAATCGTAAAATGAATTGGAGTAAAAAGCAATTAATCACAGTTAACTCCTTCCGGCATGTCCAAAAACATATTTTGTTGTTGCTTCTGAGTGTTTTAAAGGCATTATCCAAACCCGCAGATTTTGTATCCCACTGTGAGGCTGCTGGGTTCAAAATCTGATATTTACATGTTGAAATTTAAAGCTTTTAAGAAAAGTGGCAAAACTTCTCTGCAAATTAACATTTTAATTACTGTGAAATAGGGTATTGTATTGTTTTAATTTCACCAGCCTGCACTATAGGAGTAGACCTTTTTAGGTCTTGGTAATAGAGCCTCGTGGGTACGTGTGCAGCCGTGCTGCTTGCTGCCTTGTTGGCATGAAGATTTTTTTGTAAAATACCAAAGCACTGAAAAAAAAAAGAGAAGAAGATAAAAGTCCCAGTTTATCTTTTTCATAAGATAAAGTGAAAATAATGTCAAGTGACATGTCTGTCTGTGATACCACCAGCTCATTTCACAGAACTTTCAGCTTTACATTCTAGGTTAAACTACAGTTTGGATAGTTTCCCCTTCCCTAATGGAATCAGTAGGGACTTACTGCACAGACTTTCACTAATTTTTGGAAGGAATGTTGATAAAATAAGAGACTGTGTGTAAGTGATTTGTACAAGACCTTCATATCTATAGTTCCTTAATTGTCAGTAAAGCTAACATGTTAATGATTATATGGGCCGTTTGGTATATGTTTTTCTCAGTCCATAGAGGGCCCATTACACCTCAAAATCACACTTCCCAGTGAAATACCTAATCACTTACTTTTCCTTATAACTCATGGGGTCACAAGCTACAAGATCCATTTGTTTCATAAACCAAGAAAGCTCTTGGAGTGGGGAAGAAAGATGTACATAATTCTACAATTAAAGATTAAATTATTATGTATATTTGGACGCCAGATGTGTTGAAATTCTGTATACAACTTTAACACTGATATTTGTTAATTTCATGCATAAAATTGTGATCATAATATTTTATATGGATTTTTATTCAGCTTTTTAGACTTTAACAAAAAAAAAAAGCTGAAAACCTAGAAAGTATGCATATATCTATATCTATATGCATATATCTACGCATATATCTATAATATATCTTATACTTAAGCAGGAATAGAAATTTTAGAGCTCAAAGATTTATACCTGTTGTTGATAGAATAACAGAGCACTGATGTGTAACTCTAAGTCAAACAGTGCAAAAAGTCATGCAAGAGTGCTGGTTCCCTGATTTTTTATTTTTTATGTTTTTTTGGAAGGAGGATATGGCTGTCTTCCTCATCCTCTTTGTCACTGCCAAACTGTCTCGTCTTTCATTCTGGTCTCCACTGCCCTATCTGCACAGTACATTCTTAGCCTTCGCCTCTTCCTCTGAGTCCAGCTCTCACCTAGTCCCAACCTTTTTTCTTCAGTCAGCCTCCGTTCTTTCTCATATGGCTGTGCCCCAACTGTCCTCAACCATCCATTTGTCCACTTGGCTCCCTCCCCACTTAAATTCACGTCCGTTCACCTGTTTGAGTTTTTACTCACTGTTTGTTGTCTTCTCCTCTGTCCACTTCTGTTATCTCCTCTCTGCAGCTTTCATTTAATTTCACTATTCCTTTCTCTACCACCAGTTAATTTCGGGTCCCGCTGGCTCACAGTTCCCATCTCCTGTTTCAAGGTACCAATCCTTCTCAGAGAAAGCATCACCAGAATACCTCAACGATATAAAATAATATGCATTTCCTAGCCTCATGAAAAATAGCGACATCATTTTGGCAGGTACTTTATATAAAGTTATATCCTGAGGCATAAGAACCAGTCTGGAAGACTTCAGCCAAAATGGTTAAAATTTATTAAAACTGTAAGCAACTGAATTATAGTAAAACAATAGATTATGTCAAGTAACTTTAACCATAATTGGCTGATCTTTATGTAGAACACATGTATATAAAAACATAAACTCAGGAAATAAACAGTATAGATAGGGTAGGTGTTAAATTATTATTTTACACAAATAGTACCATCAGGTCATTTCTGTTGTAAAATGTTACAATGTTTGCAACTGTATATTTTCAACAGAATGTGTTGCTGACTCTACACAGACTAAAAATAATAATTATAAAATATGGCATCCTAAACGACCTAGATATGTCTAAAAAAATTACCTTAAATGGCTAAATCATACAGTTTCACAGTTCAAGCAGCAATAATGTGCTTGTGGTGTCGCAAAACGTACAACAAGGTTCTGTTTCCATGAATCTCATGGAGCCACTTGACAGAGGTTGGCTTACCACCTTCCCCAATCTCTTGAGGAAGAGAGCTTTTGGTAATGGTGTAAGAGGTTAACGCTAAAAGAGGTTTTATAAATGTGTTGAAACTTAACATTCTGCTTTGGAACATTTTGGTTCTGGTGAACTGCCATTTTGGTGATGAAACCTTTGTTTATTAGAAAAGCCCAGCCTGGCTGTAAGTGAAGAAACGACGACCCTGCTGAAGCTACCAGCAAAGCAATTCTGTTGCACTGGGAGTCATGCCAGTAGCTTCTAGTAGTGCCAGCTCCACCAGCTTGATTTGTCCTGACCAGCTCCTACAGTGCAAAGCTTTCATCTTGCTGTTGTGGCTCTGTGGTTATCCATAGGGACTGCGCTATTGTTAGGATAATTCCAATGGAAGTGGAAATGAAGCTGTTGTTGGAAGGCTCACAGAGTGGCAGGGCTGATGGAGTCCTGTTCTCAGCTCTCCTTTATTTATGCTAAATAAACAACTGTGCTTTCCCTTAGGTCCATATATTGTGTTACTGCAGTGGGGCATGCTGGAACTGAGTAGACCATTTTTTTGCAGGATTTGTGGGTCCCAAATGTGGAATAAGCATAAATATCAGATTTAAAAATAAGCAGAAATATCAGGACCTGGCATTTTGCACTCCTGCTTGTATTTTTCTAGTGGAAGGACCAGATGCTTTGTTAGGAAAATAAAATAATTCAGTAATTACATGACAAAATAAGCTTTAAGAGAAAAGTATTGAATATTGTGAGACTTGCTGTACAGCAAGGCATTATAGGTGCTTCCTTTAATTGTCACTACTCTTCAAAAGTAATGGACTGAAAATTGCAAGGAAGGTAGCTGCTAGCTAGGCTATATGAGACACAGAGGAAATCAAAGACCCTTGGGAAAGGCTTAGACATATTGATCACATATTTCAAAGAGAAGAAAGGTTGGCTCAAAAAATAGAGACTATACTAATGTTTTAATAAGATTTTTTAATGATTTTTATGCCATTCAAATATTGACACTGTCCAGAAATTAAGGAGTATATCTGAATTTCATCAACATTCAGTTCACATAAGCTGCAGAACATCAATTAGATGGTTTTAGCTGACCAGGTAAGCATCTGAAAGAGTGAATTAGAGCTTCAGATGGTTCTGTATTTCATTATGAATTCCAGAAGATGAAGTCGTCTTCATCTTCTGAGGAAACTTTGTTAATTATGATGATGAAGTATAATAGGCTTGAAAATTGAGGCCCTTATTAGAGATATGAAAAATGAACATACTCCTGTACAACAAAAAGGTCATAATTCTTTTGTCTGTAAGGCACCTAGAGTAACACCTAACTATACTAACAATCTATTTTTAATTTTACACAACAGTGGACTTAGAGATATCAAACAGAAATCTCAACATACGTGTGTGTGTGTTTACACATGTTTAGCATCTCTTTTATTTTTCTTGGATATTACTCAGTTGCCGTCAAGTTCAACCAGTGTTTTCTGGCATTTATGAAAATTGGCCAAGCGCTTAAATGTGGATTTTGAAATTTTTTTTTTTTTTTCTTTAGAGATATCTAAAGCATGTGGTTGTCTAAGGGATTATTCCAAGGACTTGGAAACATTTCATACTCTAGAAGCCTTTTACTCTCTTAAGTCTAGCCTACCATTCTGCTATCTGAATAAAAGTTCTACTTTTTTCATTTTTCTTCTTATTTTATTCAGCCCCTTACTGGGAGAGAAGGAAGAGGGAGGAGAAGAGCTCTGTCCAATGGGAACTTCCCCTGGCTTGGCTATCATTAAGGTCCCTGTGTCATGCCGAACCTGAATTGGAAACAAGATCTCCAGTGATATCTTCTCTACCTGCACAATTCATAATTTCTCTCACTTTCCTATATCAATTACCATGAGCATTCCTACATCCTGCATTCTGAGTTCCGTACATCCAAAAGATGCAACAACTGGTATTTAGCTACTTATTTTCCTCCTCCTTATTTTTTCCTTATGTTGAAAATATAAAGGAATCTGAATTTAACACAGAAATAATCTTTGAAAGCCTCTATGGTCTTAGTTCATCATGGTCAATGAGGGGGGCAGGAGGGAGTATCCTTAAAGGCTCATGACAGCTGCCCACATATTGTGGATTCTTCTGCGGCCCTGTGCATCTCTTTCCAGCTTTCTTGCATCAACAGATTTGCTTTAAGAAACCACTGTCACTTAAAATTGCAAAGTGTTTTAAACTCTTTTACAGATCCAATATCTGCTAGAACAGAATTTCCCACCCTGACCAGCCCTAGTCAAGAAACTTCTCAGTGACAGAGCCCTTGGCCAGGTAACTACCATCTTTTGTTAAGCCACAGAAGGTGTAAATCATTCTTGCCGGCATCCTGTGACCAATCCAGGGGAGACATCACAGACAAAGTTTTACAGAAAGAATGCTGATAAAACCCAACTGAAGTAAACCTTGGAGTCCGTGTGTCTGACCACATCCCTATGGATTAGCTGTATCAGATGTGATCTATGAAGCACAACATTGTAAAACTGAGAAAAAAAACAATTTACTGTATTAGTGAGAGGTGAGGATTCTTTTTGTCTTGTGCTCTTTTCTGTGAGAGATTTTAATGGATGCAGAACAAGATTTTAGAAAAAAAACAATAACTGCACAAAGATATGTATAATAAGAGATTATAATGTTACAAGATAGAATTGAAATATAAAAGCCGCTGTTAGAGTAGTCTTAATTGCAAAAATATGCATTACTTTTGAAAAATATTTATTGTAAAGTTCTAGAAATAAATATAAAACAACATCTAGTTTATAAAAATATCCATGCAAAAATTGTTTTGCATATACCTTTAGCAATAATCTAGAATAACTGGCAACTATGGTTTCATGTAATGTCTCTCTTCTATTTTCAGTCATTTTGTGAAATGACCTGTTTCACGGTCTGAGTAGAGCATAAATTTAGATCTCTGATGTACAGCTTATCTCTGTGTTTGCTATTTTTTTATTTTTAATACAAAAATGATAGGGTATTTGTTCTTTCCTTATCAGGATAGTTATATGATTTTCAAGCACATATGGACACCACTTATTCATAGCTATGGCATCTCTAGTATTGAAGTAAATTTACTATCATTACTGGGAGAAAGTGCAAAAGAACTTCCTTTATTTTTTCATACAGAGATAAAGAGATTAAGTAGAGGAAACCCATGAAGTTCTTCCTGGGCTTTTATCATAAATGTGAACAGTACTGGCATCTCCTAGTAAGCCATCATTCTAAATATGTATATTGTAATTTCCGCTAAGTATATCTCTATAGTTGTAACAAAACATGATCCATTTATATGAGATGTGTTATCTGTGTTTTCTGCCTTTATTTCATGTTTTCTGTATTATGTTAATTTGGGCCCTTCAAGTAATGTTAACATAGGTAGTTCTTTTGGGCTAGATCATTACTTAAGACTGTTGCCTCTGAGAGCAAATTGCCAAGAACAGGCCATTACCCACTTTGCTCTTTGAATTTTTTTTTCCTTTTTTTCTGGGAAAACTGCTGGTTTTGAGCCACTTTTGTTAGAATATAGATCACCTAATGTCTCCTTCAAAGACAAATTGGAAAGTCGATACCACAAGCATTCGGTCTTGCTTGATCCTTACTGCTTTACACCACAATGGTATAAGCAAAATAGGTCTAGTATCAAGGCATTAAAGAGGGAAGCCTGTCACAACTGAGTTGTGTCTACCACTTACATTTAGGGGATTTTATGAAAATACTTCTCTGATATTTGCTGCTTGACATGACTTGTAATTTAGCAACTTCAGTATAGCAAGAAGATAACCAAATCCTTTCTATTCCAAAAAGCCTTGCAGAAACAAAGCACCTCTGTCTGTCTGAAGATACTTCTGAGATGCATGGACCCTGATGAGAGCAGCAAAACTCTCAGGAGTCACCCTTATGGTAGGGGAGCTACTGCTCAAATGGGTAAGGGGGGAAAAGCTGTAGCAGCCTATGTGGACTCAGTGGCTTTCTGCAGTAGTTCTTCATTCAGACATCAGAAATGTAATGCTGTTCTATTCCACATACAAGCCCAAGAGAAGGCAGTAGCTGTGACATAGCCGATCTTTTGTTCTATAGAATTCTCTTTGAGGACAAGCATCCTGGTGTGTACAGGAAGGGCTAAGCTGCTCTTATAAATCTAATTGAAGAGCTTCAAACGTGGAAGAGTTTTTGGTGTCTCTGACCTCCACATAACCATCCAAAGTGAGTCTTTTACTGCTGTTATTTGGAGGTAGGACCCTGGTCGCAGAATTGCTATAATGTTTTTAGTAGATTAAAGCGCATTTATGAGGGAAGGGGCCATGACACCTTTAAAATCATAAATAAAAAGTTGCAAAAAATCACTTGCAGTAAATTATACAGTTTGAAATTAGTAGCGTTACTAATGTAACTAAGTTACTAAGGTAACTAAGCAGTTACTTCTAGAGAGGAAGTTCTCAAACTTTTTTGGAGAGAGCATAATTTCATTAAAAAGTCTCCTTATTAATGTTTTAAAGGATTAAATTGTTTTGGGCAAAAACAGTTATTTAAAATCATGATTTCCAATATCGGTATTTTTGTTTGATACAGGATTTGTATTGATCCTGATGACATAGCGTATTGCTGCAGTTTGAACTGAGATATGCAACTCATAATTAGTACTGCAAGCACAACATTTAGAGGACTACTGCTCTCACATTAAATAGAAAGAAACCTCATCGTTTGTATGAATCTTCACAAATAACCTGTGTATTTTACGTTTTCTATTTAATTGTATTACGTTTATCTTTTAAGGAATGCACAGAAAAGAAAAACATAACTTTTGCATTCTCCCTGATTCTTCCTACATTCATGACAAGACAATTCAGAACAGCCCGCAGGATGTAGGTTGATATAGAAAGCCAGTTCTATATATAATCAATATCCCCTGCTTTTCAGTGAAGGAAGAGTAGAAGTCTCAGTAGTAGAATAGGCTTGACGTAGACTCTGGTAGAGGAATTAGAGTCTTTGTCTTGATGTTCCTTATAGACTTATCTTTGTGCTGTGTCTGGACCTATTCCTTCTGTATGATCTCTCATGGTCAGTATATAGGGGTCAGTATATAGGGGTCAGATAAGTTATACCTGTATGAGGTGACAAAGGAGCTGAAGACATTTCATCTGTAGGTCTACTGTTCTGGAACATATATTTCGTTTACCTTATTTTTCTGCCTAAATATATTAAAAGTTCTATAATGAATTCAGAAGTAAAATTACATTTGATTAAATTCTCTCCAAACCCATCACTACATATCTGTCCAGTAAAGAGAAAGTCTAGGCAAGGATTTTTCTGACTTTAGAAGTATCAGTTCACCAAACCCAAATCTCTGAGAAATGGCAGAAAGGGAGGACACAGCAAGTTCAATATAAAAAAAAAAATCAGTCTCCTGGTGTAGTTTATGATCAAAACCAACAGAAAAACTCTTTGAACAGTCAGGAGCTGGCAGTCACCACTTCTGCTTGTAAATGTGGGACATGAGTTCAAGACTGTTTTCCGAGTGATTCAAAATGGGCCAGGGTCTCAGTCTCACCAGTTGGAGCTGTTGCCCATTGCAGAAATGAATAATCATGGCATTAAGATGTGTTGTCCTCTCCTCCCCATCTTAAACACAATGTTTGAGTCAGTCTCCCAACTCCCAGAGCACAATTAATTATTTCAGTAAAGAAATAGAGCACTTGTGTGGGATGTAAAATCTGGCAGGCAGAATAAAAAATAAAATCTTCTTTTCCCCACAGGAATGCCTGAGGTCACTGAATTTTATCTTATCCTGGTTTAAGTTTCTCTTCTTTTCTTTTTTTCTGTGAAAAAAGAACAAGTAAACTCTGTAAAGTCTTTGTGTTATGCTGATGTGGAATGGAAGTCTTTATAGACCTGTCTCAGACAGCTAAGTAGTGTACAATGTCATCAACATTTTCAAAGTTAGATAAGAATGTATCATCAGGGATATTTTACATGTAAGCTACTCTATTTACAGTGAGTGATTCCATATATCTATACAGGTAACAGTTTGGAAGGTATTAGCTAAATTGTATGTTCCTGAATTTCCTTCCATGTAAATCAGTGTGACAGAAAATCAAGATTACAGGGGCTTTATGGAAATTATGATGATATTTGGTATTTTTCTAACAGAAGCAAATTAAAAGCCTATCCAACTTAAACGAACCTTTTAATTTATAAGTGCAGAAAGAGTGATTTTCATACTTGCTTAAATTTTTGCCTGAGTTATGAATCTTACATATCCATTGTGATCTTTTGCTTCTGTTTTTTACATGCACCTTTTCATTACATTTATGACCTTTTTCCCTACTAGCGAATTTGACAGCCTTGTTTGATTCTCTGGTGGGCAAGTGACTGAAAATACACTTCTTCCTGCCAGCAACCATTTTGGTGCTTTTCATTCACTTCAGGACAGAATTAGTTTGTGAAAGGAGAAGGGTCTAGTTTAAGACAAAAGTCAATTGTAGCAGCCTGATCTTTCTTAAAGATACCACAGAAGTACCAGATGAGGAGATTTCCTTCTTGAAGATGATGAGAGGAACAAAATGCAGATAATTGATGTGGGGAGGAAGCGGGAAGAAGTGTTAAGGTGCCAGCATGCTTTTGTTAAATTTCATTCATTTAGCCTTTTAACTTTATGCAGCTAGGTTACATATCAGGGGGGTTCTGGTGGTGGTGCTGGTTTTCTATTCCCATGCATTCATTCTCATGATATTGAACTGCTCCAGTGATTTGACTAAATACTATCATGTAATATAATTGTGGAATATATATATGTTTTTTGTTTTCAAAGGCAATTACTCAAAATAAATGTCTTGACATACAGTATAAAAGGGACTTTTGAAAAAGGACCAAGCAATAGATAGAAAAGTAGGAAAATTTTAGATATCTAATACTGGTGGTTTCTTCAAACTTTGTTTACCTTCATCTGAACTATTTGTTTTTGAGGTTTTTTTAAATGAATAATCTTGTTGATTCAATTAGGATTCTCTGGAAAAACACAAGGTGCATACTTTTTTAGTGCCTACTCTGTGTTACAAATACAATATGCCTGTATAACTAGTATTGTTTTTATTTTTTTAATTTAATTTTAATATAAAATTACATTTTATATTTTTTCACTGGATGAGGATAGTTAACTATTTTGTAGTACATGCTAGAATTTAAGAGGCTTCACACTGATTAGATAAAATAGTATAATTTTCCCAGGATTTCATAATTCTTTAGTATGCTTTTGTTTCTTCTTCAGGTTTGCAGCTTGCATCTTGTTACCTTGTTTAAATTTTAGCACAGAAAGTAAATAAGATGAGGTACACAATGCTAAAAAGCAATATGATACGAAATGTGTAAGCAGTCTACTCCACTCTGTGTTATTTTTTTTTTTCCCTTCCTTTGACTTTTTGGACTTTTTCTTGATTCTTTGATCATATGATAAGACCAAATGCCCACCGAATGATACACCTGAAAGTGTTACACCCCATTTAAAGTATGGTGGTTGATAATTCATTTTTCATTTTTTTTTGATAATTAAAAACAAATTTCTGAAATGGGATTGAAGCCCCGATATCTTAAAAGCTAAAAAACAAACAAACAAACAAAAACAAAGCAAAATAAAGAACAAAAAAAAGCAGTACAATAGTAAGAGTTGGCAAATGTTGCGAAGTGTTTCTTCACCATGCTTTTATATGACGCCAATTTTACTGTGCACTA
This sequence comes from Crypturellus soui, assembly GCA_032275445.1. Lineage (NCBI taxonomy): Eukaryota > Metazoa > Chordata > Aves > Tinamiformes > Tinamidae > Crypturellus > Crypturellus soui. The sequence continues at coordinate 703,858 of JAUBNY010000589.1, forward strand.
GAGGTGACTGTAAAACATATTTTGTTGGTTAAAAAATATTACACTAAATGGTCGTCTTCCATGCAGTTTTCAGATAGGAACCAATCAAGGCTTGTTTGGTGATGTGCAAATTTTCAGTCAATTTGAACTGATTTGGCTCTTGAGAAGGTTAAGGTAGTTTAATGGTTGAAAGCACATTGCTGCGCAGCAAGCTGCAGAAGTCAAAGGGTTAGAGGATTAGGATTTCATTTCCTTTTAGCCGTTGCCATGTCTGTTTTCTGTCCAAACTACTTCTTGTTCCCATTTAACCCATGCTTTTAAAGACAAAAGGGGTTGAGAACCTGTGGGCCTCAGGCTTCATTTTAACAAGCCGTCTCTAGCACTTTGGTGTGTAATTTGTCATAAATGTCATAGGTCAGGGAATGTTGAAACCTACAGCCAGCAGATGGTCATTATGACAGCAGTTACGTTTCGGGAGGCAAAGATGCTTTGTGATATTTACTTCGGCGTGTGAACATTACCCCTCTGCAGAATATTTCCAAGTTCCAATATTTCCAATATTTCCACTCTTAAAATGAACTCATCCTTTTTATCACTGACTTCTTAGATGGAGCTCTCAAAACCCTTGGAGCACAATCCTCTTTCCACAATTCATGGGATTCGGTGGGCATCCTTCCATAAGTAAAATATACCTATGGAACAATTTGTTGTTTAAAAACAATTAACTATAATAGCCCAGAATTATTAGCCATAGGCAAACTTTCCTGTGTTCAGCTGAGATTTTCTTTTTCATCCTTACACTAGTTCTTCACAAAAAGTATGGGAAATAGAGAGTGAAAATAATGGCAAAATGGGCTTTTTCTGGCAACACAGCCTATCTGGTTGAATTGGAAGTCTGGTAAACTGGGAATCATTACTACTTTCTTTTATATCATACAACCAGAACCTTACACAAAATAAAGGCTCCATTATGGCAAATGACATACCAACTTTAAGGTTTTGAAGCAGAGGTGGAGGAAGGCGTGGAAGACTTCCAGGAACAATGTCAGTGCCAAAAGCATGGAATCCAAAGTTGCAGAAAGAAAGATAGAATTCATACACACACAGTTCAGAATCCTCGGGTCTGCATGGAGATTGTTTTACAGATTAAGAAGAGAGATGGTGGGTTTGTTCCTGATGAGTAGCTGGCAGATTTCTTCTAGACTTTATGACAAATATTGATCTTAAGAAGCAAGTAAGGGGTTTGTTTGTTTGTTTGTTTGTTTGTTTGTTTTACAAATCAGTTGTATAAGGGCATTTTGTGGATCAAAGTTGTGATTATGGAGGAATACAGGAATAAATATGTAAATTGTGTGTGACAAGTTAATAGGCAAATGAGGTTGATATTGCTCATAGGTGAAGAAGGCGGATACCCAGAAGTTTGTTTTGTTTTGTTTGTTTGTTTTGGTTTTATTTTATTTTTTTAGAAAGACCTTCTTGTTCTAAGATAACTAGTGAAGTCAAAAATCTCTGCTGTATTTAGTGGGAAGACAACACATTTTGCACTTATGCTTGAAGCATTATTCAAGAGGCAGTCATCTAGAATGAGAAAATTAATTTTCTAGATAATCACAGAAAATCTTGTTTCTTTTCAAGTTTCACCAAGTGGATGAATGAAAGTCACTAACATATTTTATACACCTAAGGAACCACAGTAGCAGTAGTTGGGATTATAAAGCATGGTCAGGTTTCCAAGGAAATAAGGCTTGTATGATTGCTTTGTCTGTCTGTCTGCCCCTTTAATATATGTTTTTTTAAACTGTTGGCCAATGTCAGCCTATTTTACAGAAATTTCACACATTCGCAATGAAAAAAATAGGTCAGTTCCTCTAAGTTTCCCAAGAATCTGACCGAATGGAGAAGACAACCCAAATTGTTCCTATCATATTAGACTAGCAGTTCTTTTGGACTGTTGCTGCCCAGTCAATTTACATATATAGGCCAGCAACTCAGTGGCCTCTTTACTTGGGATGCTCCCGTTACTTGAAACCAGCCATGATGTTTGGCGCTAAGCTGGTAGATGGGAATAACAAATGCTACAACACTGAACATAGACCTCTATGAGTATAGAAGAGCAGGATTACTACTCCTGATATAAACACCTGTCAAGATCCATGGAAGAAACCACACTAAATCAGTCCTACTGTATAAGTTTCAATTTGTCTTTTGTCTGGAATGCGGAACTACCTGCAACAAAAGAAGAATTACCATATCTAAGTTCAGAATTTAGTAGCCCCCAAAAATATAGTCTCGGTAGGTGATTCGTGCTTGTTCCAGTGATTCATGCTTGTTCCCAGTGATTCATGCTTGCTCCCAGTGTTTGGAACTTGAAAGGCAGGTCCTGAGTTTCTTGGAAATCTCAGTATTTCAAAATTTGGTTGCATAGTCACCAGCTACCAGTTTGTGAACCTTGCAGTTTACCAGCTTGTGAACCCTGCCTTCTTTTTTCCACCTTCCAAAATGTAAAGTCAAATATGTAGGACATTCTGACTCCCTGAAGGTCAGAAAAGACTTTGAGGCCATTATTTCTCCAGGGTTTCCATAAATGAAATATGCAATTTTTAGTTCTCAAAGACTCCAGACTAGAGAGATGCAAACCTGAAGGATATTACCCTTCACAACCTGGATTCTATTTTATGTTCTTTCAAGGTAGTAGCCTCCAGAGTCTTGATGACCCCAATAGCTGTCTGTGAGTGAGTGGGCTACAATGCCTATCAGTCATCACGACAGATTTGATCTGCAACTAACTTTATTTAAACACCTTATAATTAAAGCCTGTCCCAGTGATTGATAAGTATTAGATCCAACTCCTTCTCAAACAGTTTAGATATTGTTAATCTCTGGATCTTGTGCATCCTGATAATAACAGGAAAGAAACTTTCGTGGATAAAGGAATGACACCAAAGATGTCACAAACCTGAATATGGAGGGTGACTATTTTAGTCTCATTTGGGAATATAGAGAGGATGTTCAGGGAAATTCTGAAATTCACACAGCAGGTGATAAGAAGTAGCTCTAGCAGTTTAAACTTTCTACATTGGAAGTCCAGAAAGGATCATTATGAACATTTTCTGTAATTTTGGATACAGAAAAGGCAATATAACTCCACACAGTAAATTCTTCTGGAAATAGTGTTGGGTAGCTTTTAGAAGGACATCTTTGCTGGCATAATGTGAATATAGTTTGTGAAGCATAGGAAGTATGAAACAAAACACTTTTTTCTCTCCGTCTAAAATATCATTCCAAACATATCCTGCACTTAAAACAGCTTGGAGGATGGTTCAGATACTGGCCTGTCACATATGCAACCCTTTGAGCATTCTACATCACGGAGAAGAAAATCCTGAACCTACTAAGAGAGAGTGGGAGCTAAATCTATTCTGGGCACCCTCCTCCCCACAACGCACACACTTGCACAGTAAATCCATGACTATACGTGCTCCTCACCGAGGGATTTTACTAACTATGGTAGAGCTGTGCTGTGGTCTCGAAGAGTAGTTACCATGACTTTTTTGAGGTGTAGCTGCTGTTGAGAGAGAAGAGAGGATTTGTTGACTTATTCAAATCCCGATAAAGCTGCATCAAGCATTAGATCAGCCCTTAGAAAAGGTCTGACCATAAAGAAATGGCCAAGAATGAAGCCTTCCGTGAACTGAAAAGACTCCTACATCCTGTTTAACCAATCTCCTATTTCCTTAAGAGCAGACTTGAAGCTATGAGATTTGCCTCAGTGGTATGATGGCATTATGGCAAAGGAGAACGTGTCGAGCAAAATGCCATTGTTTTCTTCACCGTAGCAATAAGAAACCCAGAAAAGAAAATTTACCTCGGCATCCAGGTAAATAAAAGGGCAATGTGGCAGAAGAACCAGAGAGAATTAGTAAAATAGTTTCCAAATTGAGAGCAAGATTTTCGAAGGTTCTTTTTATTTCGTGGTGCAAATTTTGCTTTATACTGTGTGATCTCATTTGGTTGTTTGTATTGATAAGTAGGCAATGCATTCAAAATATAAAGAAACTTAATAAGTGAATTCAAGCTATAGCTGAAGGTTTTAGCAAATAGGTATTTGCTGCTGCTGTAGTCTCTGTATCTTGCAGTTGTATCGATCTTAAAATTGGATGTAAAAATGTAAAACTTATTACTGATATTTTTTCCAAGCCTTCTTTAGTAATGTTTGGGTACAGACTGTTACACACTGTGCACCAGGTGCAGCTGCACTTCCTTGCACGAACTGCTTCAAATGCGGCCAACTGGTTATTTAGCAGAACCATCTAAGCCTTGCCTTTCTGCTTCTTGTTTGCTCTTGAATTCCCCCATTTCCATTCTGTGCAGGTCAGATGATATTAAATTATACTGAAAAAAATCTATATGAAGTTCTTTGGGAATCCTAAGCAAATAAGAGGGAAAAAATGTAACCTTAACAATGAGGGGATCTGAAACTGTGATCCTAAAGCACTACTGAGTTGGAAATACTACTACCAACTGTTGTAAAGCTATTTTTCCTCTGTCATTTCTGGGTGGCAGCACATCCATAGACCAGATTACTTGCTCACTAATCTTCCGGAATTCTGTGCCCTAACAAGCAATTAGGATAGTCCCTTAAAAAAATCTGAAATTGTAGGTGGCCACTAATTATTAAAACGGTGCCATAAATAGGGGTCAATATTTGAGCTCAGCAGTTCGGTCTGTTTGTGGCAGGGCCTATTAGATGGCCTTTAAGTCACCCAATTCCCGTGCAGCAGAATGGGCAGCCCCCATGCACGAGCACAGCTAGGGCCCCGTGCCCCACAGCCCCTGCGCTGCACACCCCAGCACCCCTGATCCCCCAACCCCTTTTAATTGCTGCCTTTGTCTGCAGTGTTTACTTTTTTCCTCTTTTATTTTTCTTTTCTCTTTTTTTTTCTCTTTTTTCTTTTCCTTTTCTCTTTTTTTTTCCTCATTCATTCAAATCTCGCCCTCGCTCACAGTCCTTCAGGCAGCCAGCTCGCTGGAGCCAGCTGCTGAGACACGGCAGATGAGAAAATGAAATCCAATGCATGCCGTTCCACATAGTAAAAACAAAGCCAGTCCCAGCCCCAAGCCACCCCAGGCTCCAAGGGGTGGGTGCAAATAAATAAATCCTGTTTTTTTTTTTTTTTTTTTTTTTTTATTGCAGCGCTTGTAATGCTCCTTTTCGTCTTACCCACAGCTGTCTGTCACTAGAGACGCAGGCTGATTGTGTGAATGCACAATGATAGGAGAACTGCTTTAATTTGCTCAGTGACTATTTTTCTACTTGCGTCTCTTCTCTCCGCACCCCCTGCCTATTTGGGTATTTAGAGTGGAATGACACTTCTACCACAAGCCAAGATCCACTGAGTGATACTGTTCAATTTTCCGTGTTGCTTTCTTTTTGCCCTTGTGATATAGTTTTGGGTTTTTTTCTGTCGTCATCTTCTGGCTTGTGAGAATTTTTGCTTCTGGGCATAGAGTATTTTGTTTTACAAAAGCAGTTATTTACTTTCATGTCTGAAACGCACTACAAAGTGCACTTTGGAATGTATTAGGAGATGTGGCGATCCTGCTTAAACGTGACAAAACGGAACAAAAGAATCGCACTGCAGAACAATTTTGCGTGAAGGTTTTAAAGTGCAGGGTTGCAACTTTAAAGCAGAATTCAAAGCAAATAAAAGCAGTAGTTGAAAAAGCTTTTTTACTATTTCATTGCCCCAGATTAATTAGGCCAAAATAGAAACATTTTTATGAGAAAGTGGTAGCTGCCACCCTAGCATCTGTAACCTGTAAATTTACAAGAACAGGAGTTTTACAATTTTTTTAGGATTCCTGCTGCTCCACTGATAGATAAAAGTCAGCAAATAGTGTGTAAACGTCTTCTAAAATCGTGAAAATGGGCATGTATGTGTAGGCATGTATGATGTGTATAAAAGTCATCGTTGCAATAGGTCTTTTCTAGGTTATCCTTTTTAATTCTAATTAACAAGAGCTGGCACATAAATATCAGCATCTTATTGGGAAATATTTATCCTTTGTTGCCTGCAAAGTTTCTGGATTGGTTTTAAGAGGAAATACAAACGACAGATCAAAAAGTCCAGATTTCAAAGGTATCTTGTCAAGGCAGGGGACACGAGTTGGCATAGCTCTCGAGTTTAATAAAACTCATATTTGTGCATTTAGATGTCAAGTTGTATTGAGAAACTTAATCTGCTTGACATAAAAGAGCACAAATCAGCAGTGAGTGTGTTCTCGGCTTTTCTTCTTGAGCCAAATGTATTATTTCCAAATTATAGAAACAAAAAGAATATTTATACTTGCTTCTATGCATCCAGCATATATTTACATTTGCAATGAGCTTTAATATATGTTTATGACTCATACTAGCATTTAACTATTAGTATTTTTATCGCTAACTTTTTTTTAACAATAGTCCAAACAGAGGTCCTCTTTCAGATTTAAATTTAAGTCACCTGTTATTATGAAAAAAGAAGGTAAGTGGGTCAGTATATCCACAGAGCCACATCTCCTCTCTCCATATGGAATATCTGCATTCCAGCTATTACAGTCCTTAAAAGCAGCAATAAATTGAGCCGCTGGTAAATGCTAAGGTCTCACAGATGACTTAAATGTGTGGTGGGAACCTGCTTGTCCCGGAGCCTCCTGGTTTTTCAGTCCGTGGCCTCAGCACCAGCCACCTGCTGGAGGCCGTGGCTGAGCATCCCCGCGGCCGCGGAGCCACCAGACTGGGATCGCTGGACGGAGTGCAGGAATTTCGCTTTCCCTGTCATCATGAACGGGGTTCCCCCTATGGCGAGGAAAATGAAAAGTGCGATTTAACGTTCTCCGCAGAGTGGCAGGGGGGGAAAAAAAGGCGCAAAGCTTCACATGCCTCTTTCTGAGCAGGCCCTTGCAGTCCCGGTGGCGAATGGGATGTCCCTGTGGAATTTGCCATAGAGCAGCCTGAAAAGGATTAAGCCCCTTTAGAGGATGGAAGTGTAACAAAAGGAGCACTTTTATGATGTAGCAGCATAAAATAAGGGGCTCCATTGTGTGGCTGATTGCTAAAGATCTGTGAATTGAGCAGCCTACTGTAGGCCCTGTTCCCCGAGGCTTTGGAGACTTGTACATAATGATACGTCTACACTAGAGCAAGAGTATGGCTCTCATTTAGGGGCAAATAAGAGATTATTGGTTTGTTTCTACATCATTTTTTTTTCCACACCTACCGAAAAGTGGCCTGTAGGGAGATTATACTCTAGTGAAAGTTGCTGCTAATTAAAACAAGTAATTAGTGTTCCTCCAGGCTTTGCGGTTTCACTCACTTTTGCCCGCCAGACAACATTAGTTTAAAAGCAATCCAATTTCTAGCAATAACAGACTGTAAAAAAGTCATTTAACAAGTATATAAGTGTAAGGTTACAGTTCAGGCTTTGATTTATCTCTTCTGGGCTATTTAGAAAGCCAGAGGAAAAGTTTTCGGGAGGGAGGAGAGTGTGGGGAAGTTGATGTTCTTTTCTTTCAGTGTTTTATTTTATGATATGTTTTCTTCTGAAAAGTCATGTCAGTGCAGTTAGGAAGATGTTGCAGAAGCTTTAGGAGACAGCGCTCCAGAGCCCCGTTAGGAAATGAGAATTGGATTTAATGTGGTTTTCAGCGAGAACCCTCTCTTAGCATTTTGTAAACAGATCATTTCATTAAGGCTTTTTGTTTCCGCTCCTGCTTCTGCTGAAATGAGGACTTTTTATCGACTTGGGCTCTTACTGAAATGAATAGGAGTTTAACATATTATTATTTCATGTCAGTTGAGTGCGAATGCTGGTCTACTACCAGAAACTTAAGGCGTTTAATACAAAGGTTCAAATGACACAAATGAGACAAAAAAAAAAATTATTGGAACATCACTTGCTTCTTTTCCGTATTCAGTGGGTTTTCAGTATTCTTGTCATTCCAAAATCGCCAGCTGTTGAACATGTACATCCTGATAGTTGATGTTGCTGTGTGTTGTGAGGATATTTGCATTTAAAATGAACACCCATAAAGGTTTTTTATTCTTGCAAAAGTGGTTGCATACAACCACTTTTGGTATAAATGTGTAAACTGCAAATCGCGGACAGTGCATCTGTACATGTAGGTGATTTCTTCCTTTCAAAAGAAAGCACTGTTTTCTAATGTTCAACTATTGGGCACAGATTTTCCTTTCAGTTTGGTTTATCTGGTATTTCTGTTGATAAATGAACCGGACAAAGAAAAATATGATTTCTGGTAAGCTAGAAAAACTCCTTACACTGGTAAACAGAATAAGATTGTTGAGTAGTCACACTGGTAGGGCTGTAACTCAACACTAAAGTGTAATTTTAAATGGGAACTTTTTTCAGTCATGTGCCAACAGACAGTTTGGTACAGCTGAACTGCTTTTCTTGTAAGGTTAGTTTTAGATGCACAAAACATACACATTTTAATCACGAGCAAAAAAAAGTTGGAAGTATCTTTTTTTTCCCTTCTGCAAAAAGTTTAATAATTCAGTCTGACAAGAGGTAACCATCATGTTGTGTTTATATAGTGCATGATAAAATACTTCATATTGAATGATAAAAGATTTAAAGAACAGATCTTGTTGAATGCCTTAAATTTTAAGCATCTTGTTACTTTTATTTTTCTTTATAATCTGGTGATTTCAGTTGGCATATTCTTCTCAGAAGAATAGACATATTGAATAAAAGAAATTTTAGTTTGAATTCTCTTTACTGATAAGGATAGGATCAAAACTTTTCTCCTGAAAAAGCAGTACCAATTGTTACAACTGCCCTGCACCTCTTGTCCCTGTCTTTTAGAAACTGCTTTTTGATTTTTATAGCAATTTTAATAGTTGTATGTACAGATCGGTGATCTGTTTCTGGACCTTCTTTTGGGCCATTCCAGTATAGATTTTTTGGGTTTTTTTTTATTTTAAATGTCTTTTTAAAATACATACACACACATGTGTGTGTGTGTGTATTATATATATGTATTTATATATATGTGTGTATTTTACATATATATGTGTGTGTATGTGTATCTCTTTCCCTTTTAATCAAACAACCTATACTGATTCTTAATGCCAGTAATCTGTGAAATAGCACAACAGTCAAATAGGCACCAGAATAGGCACCAGAAGATGGAATCTGCTCTGGGCTTAGTAAACTGTTCATAGATTAGCCCAGAATCATAAGGGGCAGTATAACAGCTCTAATTTTATGTAGTAAGCCATATTTGCACAACAATTCCATTATAATACAAAAGGCAATTTTCGGAAGTAATTTAGGAACAGCAGCTGTATTAATGCTGAGTCCAAGAAAAGGACAACAATTTTCTTATGCAATCCAGTTTCAATGCCCAGTTGTCTTCTGTGAATGATTTTAATGGTTATTTGATTCTAATTTAAACATAAATTGACCTTAAGATTCACCCGTATCTCATGTCCATGTTTCTTGTGCAATTCTGTTTATTTCAAGTTACTGTTTTTTGTTTTTGTTTTTGTTTTTTTTTAAATACTTATTTGGACTTCAGAATGAGCTCCTCATGTAAAACTTTTGTTCTCTTTATGATGTTTTTCTGAGTCATTTCCAGTATATTATTAGTATCAAAGTGAAGTATTGCAACAGCATAATCCACAAATTGCATGGTGGAATGACCGAAAGGTATTCTGAAGAACATCAAGGAAGTGAACAATCCCAAGAGTTCATTGAAGTCACCTTCTATCAATTAATTAAAAATATTAACTTCCTAGGACACATTTTTTAAAGCATATTAAAACTGAGTCAGCTTCCACTCAATTTAGAAGCCAGCAGTGTCCTGCATTTGCACTCTTTTTTTTTATATAATATTCAGTATTGAAGGGTACCAGCAACTGTGACCCTCACAGTTTAGTAAGATTGTAGAGGCTAACGTGCCTGTCTGCTTCTCATCATATAATCTTTGCTCTTTTCGTTTTCTCAGTCAGCAAGTGACTGAACATGCCAGGGTACTTGGCTCCTCAACACTGTATCAGCATTACTGGAAGTATCTTAATGACCTTTCCACAAAGCTGTGAAAAAAAAGAACTAATTTGCTTACCACAAATAACTGTTAGAGCCACAAGAAAACCTTGCTTTGAAAGTACTGTTGTTGTTAGTCCATCTTTAGCTTTTCCTATTCTTTTCTATAATTCATTCTTACCAGAATGTATGTTTGCCCTGGGTCCCTGAGCTTCTTTGTCCTGTTCTTGAGATGACACAAAATGCTGTCTGCCTGCAATGGGTTCTCAGTGCTGCACTCTTCATGGAACAGCAGCTACGTGCTCTCACACACACGATGGGGAGTGGAGAGGAGCAATATCAGGTCAATAAGGGTTGACAGATGGTTTCTGTACTAGTCTATAGCAGGCCTCACCAGTTTGGTTTTTATTTTTTAAGGTTGTATTCTGAAAAAAAATATAGTTATGGCTTGGCAGATAGATTTAGTAGATGTACTTTTGAGAGTCAGTTGTTTTTTCCTTAATCTTTTCCATGATTTCCTCTGTGTCTTATGATAAGTTCTCTGTTTTCAGTTTTTCTGACATGGAGAAAATCACGTATGAGGTTAGAGGCAATACTGTTGGTGTTGTATGGTGCTGAGTCGAAGTAAAGGCAGACACTAAGGATCTTGACAAGGTTCTTCTCCAAAATCTTTATGTACTAAAGGACAAAGATTCAAGAGTAAATTTCTAACAGCCAGTTTTTCCTTTCTTGGGCCCAACTGTCAGGGATTGAATATCACAACTTGATATTTTTAGAAATTGTGGATTCATGGCAACCTCAAAGAGTTTCAAAAGTGTCATTCAGAATCAAAATGCTCATTACCAGTGGCCGTTTCTGAAAATTTGGAGAAAAAGCATGCTAGAAAAAATTGCAAATGGTGTGACCTTCAAATTTTCAAAAGAATTAACCTCATAGACCAATAAGCACTCACAATATTGGTTGCACGGTGATCAGCATCTCATTTATGTTAGGTCTCTGGAGGAGCCTCTATAACCCTCTAAACTTTCTGCAAATATTCTCCAGCTTCCTGGAAAAGGGCTCTGTAGCTTTGGTTTGGGGAACATTATAACGAATAACTTTCTGGCCTGTAGGGCCTGAGCTCTCTAGCCAGCATGTGGAGCCATGAGACGATGAATTAGAGCAAAGTGTCTTTGCTGTTTCTTGGCATTGCTTGACTTATTACATCTCTGCTGCAGGGTGCAGTCCAAAATAGGCACAGTAACTTCTTGTCCTAAGTGTTCAGCTTCCTGCGCTCATGTTGATTCAAAGCAGAGTAATTCTGGTCTAGTTTTACTACTTTCTGAACAAGAGAATCACAGACTGTTTGTGTTACTTTATAATGCAAAGTGCTAAGTCATTTTAAACCCAGGATCAGACTACAGTTTGTGTAAATCAGCATGGATCCAATCAAATTAAAATATTACCTGTGGGAATCATCTGTTCTTAGACCAACCCAAACTGGCCAGCTGCTAGAATGCTGTTGTGAAAATGTTCCAGATCACAGGAATAAAACATGTGCTGTGTTTTCTTTAGTTTTCTTTTTTTTTTTTTTTGATATAGATAGGATTAGTTATTTAAGTCAGTGAAGATATTTCAGCTTATTTCAGGGTAGAATCTAGTTCCACCTTTTAACCTTTTATGATCTAACCTGGAAAGCCAGGTAACATGTATTACTGTTACGTAGAATGAAGGGTTTCAAAAATGTTGAGTTGTGAGTTGTGGGAAACAGAAGAAGGTGTCCTAGTCACTTTCTTATACAGTGGTAAAGTATGTTGAGTGTCACTATAAAACATAGTTAATTTTGAGGCATCATTAGAATATCTTTAGCTTGTCTCTCACTGTGTGAAGCGAAGTCAGGATCTATTTTGGTGACATTTGAAAGTTGTCCCCTACCAAAGGCCTTGTGAATTATATTCATGCAGATTTGCAAAGGCCTAGGTAAACAACAGAGCTGTCTTCCTTGATTTCACTGCACTCCACAGAAAAGGGGTATTTTTCAGGCTGTTTGATACAGGTTTCAGAAATCTGCATGTTTCATATATTGATCTTTGGTTCGGTGGATGCAGCCCCTCTTACTTCATAATTGCAGCTGTGTAAGGAGGATTGAATAGTACAACTACTACTTAGGTGACAAAAACATTCTGAAGGTTCGGGATGTTGAAAGTTCTGATAATTACTCATAGTACTCGTGGTTGTTGGTGACATGATTAGGAAAGATTTAAGGAATATGGAGTACTATGGACAAACTTAAATGAAATTCTCCTTATGCGTTTTTATTCTGTGTATGTAATCCCATATTAATAGCAAAGAAAAATTAGAAGCAATATTTTCCACTTTTGTTTTCTTTCAAATTTGAACAAATATCAGTATATGTAATTGTGCAGGGTAGGGGGAGGGAAAGTAGTATTTAAGTATCTTAGAATGTCATCTGCAGCCACCTGCCTGCCCTGTAGTTTGAATCTCAGACTAACAGCAAAAGTTGAGAGAGCTTCTTGGCATCCTTCAAACTCCAGCTGCGCCCTTCATAGCCAGTATAATATGGAGAAACTGTTGCAGTGCTCCAGCTTTTCTCTAAAGGGCAAGCCAGTTCAGTACCAGAGAAACCAGGAAATAAACTTAATACCTTTGATCTCTCCCATAAATGAATTGTACTGTACATTCCTCCGTTGCTTTTGAGAAACAGCAACCATACAGTTTGAAGTCCAAATTGGGACTATTTCAGTGACATCAAACATTACTTCTGGATATCTTTGCTGTATTCTATAAACACACACACAAACTTAGTGTTGAAACGCTGCTGTGTTCATTATCTGACTAGAAGTCATGGCTACCTCCTAGTGGGTGTTGCACAGTCAACAAGAGTTATGGTTATCAGTGCATTTTTCAGAATACCCAGTAATGTCACTATTGTATTGCAGAAAAAGAGTTAAATACTAAACATGGTTGTAGAGCACAATCTTTTGTTTTCAACTCAGAATGGCTCATTTTGAAAAGGTTAAAACTCATCCAAGTAACAGAAAGTTTAACTTGGCAAAAAAAAAAAAGAGAGAGAAGAAGCTCTGTGAGGTGTTTTATTAAATATCATTTATTCCATCCTTTTAACCCTACCCTCTCAACTCACGAGACAAAATCATTTCTCAAAATTTCTGCAAATTAAATTTTCTCCATTATCTCCTTAAGTGTTATAAGAACATGTGCATATAGGAAGACAAGGAAAGCTAATTTTGGAGATGTGTAGATTTTCAAATGGTGTGTACCTTCTACTACTTTGAAAAGCAGAAGACTGCATAAGGAATTATACATTTTTAGAAGTGTTAAATCTTATCCTTTCTTTGTCAGTCCAATTTTCTTGTTCTCAAAATAATAGCCCTTAACTGCCTATAGCCCACTACCACTGATGACAGTTTATGTACAGAAAATGAATTCTTCCTGAAGGATGTCATAGCAAAGGCCAGAAAAGACAGTCCCAGTTGGCCATTGTGCTCTGTTCTTACTATTTTCTTCAATTCACCCACTGAACCCAGGTCTGGGAGGAAGAAGCGGCAGAGAGCCTCCACATGTCCCCACTTTCTCTCCGTCCTCTTCCTCTGAGTGTCAGGCCTGTCACAGTGCATTTAAAAAAAAAAAAAGTTTCTTTTTTTTCAGTGATGTGAAACAGAGGGAGGAAAGTTCCTTAAAAATTATCCTTTCTGTGTTACCCCTTTGAGGGATGGCTGGAATCTGATGGTAAATGCCTGGAGTTTTTGGTATTCTTTCTCTAACCTAAGTGGTTAAGTCGCTGCAAGGTGTAGAAAAAGTGTTTGCACTGTACAGCTAATTTTCCAGCCAGCATTATGTGTTTCAAGTTAGAGAAGGTGAGTCTTTTGAAAGGGAGATCTGATTATCAGAAATCAGGTAATGGAGGAGACGGTTTATAGGAGCTAGAAACATGAATGTCTGTGTATTTGTCTACTAAAGTGTTTGGCAGTCTTTGTGTTAAATGAAAGGTAAACATGTTGTTAAGGAAATCCAAATTGGTGCTTTGTGATTCTTCAGTACATACCAGGCAATGTCAGGCATGAGGAATTGATTGATTGATTTGCACTAGGAAAAGGAGTTTTGATTGATTCTCTGAAGAATCATGTGGATAAGATCCATGAGAAAGAAAAGAGTAAATTTCCAGAGAAAGAACTGCTAAAATGATGGCATTGTTTGTGGCTGAGAATGTTCATGTTAATGAAAATTGGATGGCTTCGGTGCTTATGTGTATCAGCTTGATCAGCATTTACTTGCTCACAAAATTAAAGAGGAAGAAAAATATAAGATAGTATTATTGCTGCTCATTATATCCAAACCACACACCCTGAAAAAGCAGTAGCTAGTAACTGCAGATGAGCGTGTGCTTGTATACTTACATACCCCGCAATAAAAATCTGTCAAGCAGTTTGTTTAATAGCCAGTGTTCCTTTAAGCGCGTTAGTCCAGTGCTCTGTTTTGCATGCTGGCTTTGTACGGAGCGCAGCGTCTCGTTCAAGGTCTCTGGCCTGCGGCTCGGATCCCTCTGAGGGTTTGCTCCTTGCTATCTCTGAGATCGGCTTTCCTTCCATGACCTTTCATGACAGCAGCTCGGTGCAATTGTTGACTAATAGGAGGGATGCTTGAAAGCAGAATAAGATGGTTATCCATCCATCGTGAGCTCTGCCACTACTACAGAACGAACACTTGCAGGGGATAAGAAAGGACTCAAAACTGACCACAGAACTAAAATCAGAAGTTGTCTATTCAGGCTTTTGAGAAATAATTCTTTAACGTGCACGTATAATGCGCACATGGATATACTCTCTTTCTCTATTAAACAAGTAAATAAAAATTTCTGTTGGGAAACCAAACAAATTCAAGCTCTGAGGAAAGCACAATTAAGCAGTTGCTTTTGTTATGCAGCCTGAAACCTTAAAAATATAGGAGACAGATCAGAATATAGCAGTGAAATAATGTTCTAAAATATATTTTATCTTGACAGGAAGAGAGTTCAAAGGACATCAGCCTTTTTTCTCATAAACAATACAGAAATAATTTTTGATTTTTGAAGTTACAACAGGATGTTTCATTCCTGAATTTACATCATAGCATAGTTATACAAGCTGCACTTGAGAATTTAGCAAAGAAGAATATTTTTGGGGTCCCAAATGAATTTGTACCTAAACTTCAGACACGCTAGATTTAATGTTGTTATTGTCCTATTGTCCTATGTTGTCCTATATTCTAGGTAGATACCTAAATCATAGAACCATTCCAGGTGTTTAACTGGGAGAAGAATTTAAGAGAACTCAAATCTACTGAAATATTTAGCAGGCTTAGCTGGATGAAAGAGGGGAGCATTGTCCAAACTCACATGATTTTCTTGGGTAATGACTTGATTTGTGACAGTTCAAGCCTCCTTCCCACAGCTGTCCATGCTATTGAATGTTTTTTTGAACGCTAGGCCACCTTCGGGGACACCTTAGAAAACAGAGTTTAAATTCCCAGGATCCTATGAATGGTTTCAGAGATGATCAAATATATCTTCAGTAGGTGATCTGCATGCTATGCAAATGCAGTAAATTGCCAAGTGGAGGACTGTCGTCTGAATCTTGTATGGGATTTATAATTATAATTTTATTATTCAGTTACCAATCAATATATATATGTTAAAGTACATGCCATTTTGTAGTCTTTACATTTCTCTAATAAAATGTATAGCCCTTCATCTGGATTTTTACTGCCAAAGGAACCAGAAGTGAAGAGAAAAAGGTATCAGGGAAGTTCTCTGTTTCTCTTTACTGACTCCTCTGCATGGGGAAATTTGGATGGTGGTTTGCATAGCTCTGCCTGCATTCCCTCTCTTCCTGCCTACATCTTCCTTAAAGACTTCTCTGCACCCTGTCCCTCTTTGCACAACAACCCAATTTCTTGCCAAAGGAACCATTTAGAAACTGATTAAGATTTGGAATTACAATTTGAACTCCATTTTCTCTGTGTTGCATTTCTTGTCCAACTGTTGGTTTCCTTGCTTTCTAAGTTGGTCCAATCCTGTTACAACATAGCTGAATTTCTTTCTTTTTTGGGGGGATCAGACCATCAGACCAGAAGGAGATCAGACCATCTGAACCAAGCTGGGCTTTTCCTCAGCCCCACCAGACTATTTTCTGTGCACTAGGCTGTGATGTGATTTAGATATTTGTTCTTAAGTAGAACTCAAAATGGTTTGTACCTGAGGAAGACATCACTGTCCTCTTCATAGATGATTAAATGCTGGTTTTATTTCACTTCTCTGTCCAGTAGTGCCCTGTACTCAGAATAAATGATGTTACAGTTGATGATTCATAGTTTTGTATTTACCTATCACTTTCTTCCAAAATAATCAATCTATGCCGTCTCTTGCACTTGTACAGCTTATTTCTGTAGCACTTTAAAAATGGCACTTTTATAAAGATATTACACCAAGCTGAATTTCAATCTTCTGTCCACTTCAGCTAGAAATTCCCCAGCACAGTTATAGTCCACATGTTTGCAACTCACTGCTCTTCCTAATCTAAGTATGTTCTGATTACAGAGCTCTGCAACAACACTAGCAGAAAAAAAAAACAACAACTTTCAGAAGCTTGGAAAATTACCAATTGTATTTTCCTCAAAAACACTACTTTGTTTTAAGTAAAAGAGCTTTGCTTGTATATAGCTCAGAAAAACACAAGGAAGACAGAATTGTGCACTGTAATAAGGTTTTACAGATTTTTTCACTGTATTTTGCAGTGAAAAACATGAATGTTGAAATTGTTCTTGTAAGAATGTACTGAGGAAATAATATTAGATTAATTAAAAGGTCTAATTTTATTTAGATTGTTTTATATTTTTATTTCAACTTAAAAAATTTATAATATTTAACAAAAAGGAAAAGAAAGGAAAAAGTCATGTTGAGGAGAAAAGAGTTAAATAGGCCATGTGAAAGTTATCAAATGGGACATGGATTCTTTTTTCCCTCTAAAGCGTAATTTTTGCAAAAGCCAAACAAGTTTCCAGTGCATTTTTAGGAGAATTATCAGAACATTAGAAATTGCTCCATTGAAACATTGCAAGGAGATCTGATAGAGCTTTTCACAGCTTAAAGAAAGAGCCAGTAGTATTAAGCACGACATCTCTCCGATTTATTTCTTTTATAATTTCTGTGTAGCAACACAGTGAATGTTATGTAAAGTATTTCTTAAATAAATCACAGGCAGATATCAGCTAAGAAAAACTGTCCAGACAGCAAAAGATTTTTGTAAACTATCGAGACTAATAGACAGCAAAAGATTTTTGTTGCAGATTAGATTTGTGTTGCATCAGTGCTTTGAATTTTTAACATGTTTGCACAGAAGGGGGTGTGATTTTTTTGCTTTTTGTTTTTTTCCTGCTTGAGGTTTAGGACAGGGATTGGTTTTTTTGCTTTTACATTCATCAGCTCAAATCACAGCGGTATGTCCTACAAATAAAACCGTTTTGCAGAGAGCATGTGTAAGGAACAGGAACACCCTAATCTGAAGAGCTAGGGTTTATTTTTTTTATGTTTGCCCAGGACAATAAATATCGAGGGTCCAATGCTGCATTTAACAAAGAAACTGAACTTTTAATCTTCCAAACTCCCAGATTTTGATTCTTATGATTCTCTGAATCTTTCACTTAGATTTAATTTCATTCAAGTAAATCCAAATCATAGATGCTCATGTATATGTATCGAAATACTGATCCTCAGACAAGAGTGTCTTTTGCAGGTCTCTAGCAAGACTTATAAAGGAAAAAAGGTATATGTGAATCCCCTACCCCAATCTGGTTAGTAATCAGCATTTAAATAAAGATTTTTTTGTGCCTTGCTTTAAATATGAATTTACTGACATAGGTAGAAATTTAGGCTTATGCAAGGAAATGCTATTTTGGCACCTGCCTTCTCTGCTCGTCCTGTCACTCGGTTGCTGTGTGTGCCACTAGTTATAGTTTGTAAGAACTAGCACCGTTTCACACAAGTTTTGAATTAGAAACTTCTGTGTTATTTTCTGTTTTCTCTTAGAAAAAAATAATGAAAGGAAACTGAATAAAAACAGATTTCTCTGTTTACCTTTTAATCTTCACGCCATTATGCCCGTAAGCTATAGATGAGCAGAGGCCATCTCTGTGAGAGGTTATAAAGTGGCATGTCTCCGTCCTTCGTCTTGGAGGAATAATGTGATGAGCAGTGAACACTAGAGGGGGAGCTTAACCGTTCCGGAGAGTTAAATCTGCAGCCCCTCCGGGAGAGGATCAGAGCGATCTGAGAGCTGCTGACTTAAACGAGCCAAGCTAAGGCATGGACAGCCATGGTTCAGAAGTCAAGAGGTCAAGAAGAGGAGAGAGCCAATTTATTGTCATTTTCCAAAAAGGCAGCAAATCATAAGTGGAATTGAGAAGTTTAGGGCTCGGCTCCTACCATGATGTGGTATATTTTAAAACCTCTCTAGAGGCAGTTTAACATGAAGAGCAGGATTACAGGGATTTTTTTTACCCAAGGACTGTCTGTCATTTAAATGTCTGAGGAATGATGGAATGAATTATCATAAAATTTTGACAAATTTGATGGCTTAACCAAAGGGGGAAAACAGACATTCCACTTATTGGGTTCTAATAAGACATGACATTTAAAACGAGTTTACATGGCAGTTAGACCTTTGCTTTTCTTTCCTTTCTTCCCTTTCTTTTTTTTTTTCTTTGACTCAGAAACATTTGTGTGTAGAGAACAGTTATTTATAAATGGCACTTTTCTAAGATTGGAAAACCTACTCCTTTTCATCCTGTGTTTTTTGTGTTTTAATACCTTGGTGACTGTTTCATACATGGTACTTTTATATACTCTTAATCTTGATTCCTGCATACTCTTTTACTGCAATAAGGAAATATGAACTTATTGTATATTTTTACTAACTGCATAGCACAGAGTGCCCTTCACTTTAAAAGGTTTCACTTCGTAATTTCTATTTATTGAAATGCAAATATTTCAGTAAGACTAGCAGTATCTGTTAATACTGTATCTCTTCCAAATGAAATAATGCCAAGTTCAAACTATTTTTGCAGTCTAGTCTTTTTACTAGTTTTACAGTTATTTAGTACTCACTTTTAATTTAGGCACTGCATTTCTCACTAAGTAACCCAGAAAACTGGCCAAGTTAGTTAAGCTTTTCATTTTTTAATTCCTTATTCCACATAGTGCATGCAGAACAGTAGATGCACTCATGAATTTTTTGTACACAAAACTTGCAGGGACAACTCTGAAATCCTATTAACAGGACATGGAGCTGTGCCCCCCAAACGCCGTTAGAGGCAAGTGCATTCTGCGGAGCAATGTTTCTGCCAGGGCCTAAGATGGTGATGGGAGGTGGGTGTCTGGCTGGGTGGGATGCTCCATCACCTAAGCCAGCTTGGCGATGTCACTGCTCCTGGCACTGTCCCTGGAGCAGTGAAACCAGCCCTTGCCCTGACAAGAATATGTCCAACTCATAACCATGAAGGCAAACTGTAGCTGAATTAAGCAAAACAAAACACTACAGTAAATCACGCTTTGTTTCTTCTTCTGTTTGTTCATTACTATAGGTGTCGTGGTAATTCTGTACTCAGTTACTAAAGAAAGTAATGCTCCTACTATAGCCGGGAGGTACCAGATAAACAGGAATTAGGTAAGCTTCTATTTGTATCTAGTTATCTAGCACAAGTACTGGTATTTTTCTTCGAGAGCCTCTACAAATGATTTTCTCACTTTCTGTTTGTTCTACATAAGAGATAGCTGCTTATATTATTATAGCCTTTTCCCCTGAAGGCTCCTCCCCATAGTGACTCTAGTCACAGAATGCCAGTGCAGGTAAACAGAAGATATTACTGTGCTGCTATATTTAAATAAATGCACTTTAATTATAAATTCATTCATGAGCTTTTTATATCAAGTGCTAAGCAGATCTTTATATATGTAAGGAACATTTGTAGCTGTAAATCACGTTGATTTAGATATATTAATATTAATCTCTTTTTTTTTTTTACTTTGGAAACATCATATTTTAGAGTAAATGCAACAATGAATTGCTGAGCTTAAGAAGACAGTAGTTGAATGACATTTTATTCTATTTAAAAATTTATTCTAAATTTTTCTGCCTTGAACTGCCGTGAATCTTTTTCAGAAGTACATGTTCCTGGACTCAGAGAGAAAGAATGCCACTAGTTTAGTTTTGTCTTATCATAGTGGTGTATCTGAGAAGCAGGATGTCTCACTTTGATTTACATATGTATAAAAAAAGAGTTTGTGGGATACTAATATAATAATGTACTGTATTATTACATTGCTGTAATAGCACTATGGATCTTAATAAGTTCTTTCATTTTAGCAAATGATAACAAGTCACTGGGTTTGAACAAAAAGCAGGCCCACAGACTACATACCGCATGGACCCCAGCCAGTGCATAAGGAAATTATTTTTTTCTCTTTTGTCACTGTATTCTCATTGATTTTCAATAGAGTTATACTGCTGAAATTAATAGGGGAATTTGACCCTATATTTTCAAGCACAAGTGTCTCTTCATACAAGACCTTTTCATTACTGTCATAAACCTGTATTACCTCAGCTAAATTTGTGTTTCCTCTCTCTGAATCTTGAGGAAAGACTACATATGGTACTACGTAGAATTGAAATAATACTGACATTGGAAAAATTACCCCAAAGATAAATCAGATTTTTAAATTGAGTGTGACTCACTCATTTGTGACTACTCTGACTGAACTCAGCCGAGTGAAGCAATTCAACAAGAAATTATGAAAGGCCTAAGGTAAATTTGTAAAGGACTGTGATGGGGAGATGATGACTGTTTCCAAAGGACAAGGAAACTAAACCCAGCTATCTAAACAGAAAAGCCACTGTATTTTTGTTGTTGTTAGTGTAATGCTGAATAACTGATCCACTAGCTGATATTTTCTGAAATGCTTTCTTTTTCAGGCAAAAGCCTGAAGAATGTTTGGCTTTTGTGTGTGTGATGAGCAGAAGTAACCATTAATTTCCCTTGAATTTCCCTAGTAAATGTCTCCCTAGGGCAGAGCCGTGCTGCTTGTCCATGCTGAGCAGTGCTCGGTCAGATCAAAGTGAGGAGATGCGGTGAGGGCATCCATGAGGTTGGTGTTCCCCTAAGCCTGCGACGCAGCCTTCAAGCAAACCACAGTGGTTGCCTTCTGTGAGGAGCCACTTGATGAAGTTGATGCTGTCTTCAGTATTAATGACCAAAGTAAGATGGACCATGTTGATCCAATATTCAAAGAGGAAGGAGCCTTCCTTTATTCCTAGAATGAACAGGAATGAACAGATGACACAGGATCACCAGACAAAAGCAGTACCCAGAAAATGGCTTGCAAAGAGGAGTGCTCCTGGCCTCGGTGTTTGCAGATGGGTTAGCTGAAAGCAGGTCTATCCTCAGGGTGTGTTTGGCTTGAGTCACTTTCCAGCTTGTGCCTCTCATATCACAAGGCAGAATTTTCAGCAGTGCTTCTTGGTACAGACTGTATTGTTGGATGCTTCACATGCCTTATTTTAGGGAATTTCTGTACTTCAGTTGGAGGTAGCTGCTCTTCTACTCAAATTCAGTGTCTAGCCCTAGGAGGTACAATGTGTCAGCATAAACGCTCAGTGACCTGTCACAGCTCACTGTGACCTGGACAGCAAATTATGCCCTGTCCCTCATCATTTTCCTTCTTCAGAATTGTTGCTCGTGAGCTAGCAAAGTTTGAAGGATGTTGTTTCCTGTACTGAGGTGTAAAGCATGGAGGATAGAACAGGGTGTTTCTAGAGTAAGGCAAGTGGAAGGTGGGTTAGTTGTTTCCAGAGGATAAACACGGCAGCTAAAATAAGGGATAAAGATAAAGAATTAGACAAAATAAAGATAAATCCAAACTTGTTCTGTTGTTCTTGTGAAGAAGTGCTGTGTTAGTGCATTTTGAGGGGAGTTAAATTTGCTAAAAGGTACTCAGCACTGAAATGAAAACTCGGTAGCCTGTGATGCCCTGTATTGCAGGGCATTTTAGAGGGAGCAGGAGTGCAGCTTGTTTGCTATAAGGACAAGGGCTGGCACAGTGTAGAAAAATGCCATGTGGAGGAGATGTAACAGATGCAGACTAAGCAATAAAAAGAAACAAGATACAGGAAAAACATGTAGTAAACTGGAGGTGACACGGAAAGTTGCTGAGAAAGAACCATGTACTAAACTCTAAATATTTCAAATGTTTATCTTATGCATGTAGGCTTGAATTTGTTTTTCCTTCCAGTCTCTCTGTGGCCTACTATGTCATGTAAAAAATTCCTTCTTTTCAGTTCGAAAGTCTCTACTTATGTATGGATGTTCACACATACTGAAATATCACAGGTTATAAATCACATCTGTTTACACAGTAGCTCCTAGGAGGCAAAGTAAATTTCTGAAGCTAAAACTACAGAGTGAATTTTACTATTGCAGAATCCAATTACTTAAATTGGATTTAGGTGGGATACCTAACGCTTTTATTGTCATCATATTCTCAGCAACCTTGAGCACCAAAGCCTAGGATCATTCTCTTGGCCAAAAGAAAAAAAGGGAAGTAAACAGGAGTTGCGGAGAAGCAAAACATTATGAAGTGCAGAATGTGATTTTGTTTTCATAATCAATTTACAGCTATGAACAAGAGACAGTGCATACTTCAGCCCTTACCTCTGGACTAAGTCTGGCAAAGCAAAATGCTTTTAGCATAAACCCAAATTAATGAGCAGCTGTATTATTTTGAGAGAGACACCAGTGAGGAAGAAACAGAAAAGGACCCAGGCAGGAGCCATTGGTAGAATAGGTGGTTTATAATGTGTTAAATGTGTTTATTTGCACTTCCAAAGTTCAGATTTCCTCATACATTTTCATACTGATAGAGATAAAATGCTAAAGTCTTAAATCCCTCTATGCCATGCTGAGTTGCTAAGGGCTGTTGAGTTTTTGTTATTTCTCCTCTCGAGTTAGCTCTGATTGTGCCTGCTGAGTGAAAAATTTGTATTTGCCGACAGAAATAGGAACCGCACCACGTGTGCTTGCGCTCCGCAAATGCTCCGATACATCACGCAGATTGGCTCAACCCACCTTCAGAGGCCAAATCGAGCATGTTATTTTCCGTTTAGATCTGATCCTGAAGACTCTCTGTCTTCACTTCTTGATCTCTGATTAAAATGGGGCCTACAAAGCTGCAAGTGCTCATGCACAGTCTCATTAGAGGACTGGTTGGAGTGACCCTGGTCCTCTAGCACAAAGCTGCAAGTGAACTTCAAATATGAGAGTGCATCAATCAAATCCAAGCCAGGCTTTTATGTCATTTTTTTTTTCTCCTTTGCCTTTAAAGTCCAAAAGGAATGCCCTTTCCACTGCACGGCCAAGGATCACTCAATAGAAGCAAACAAACCAACAAAAAGCCTCTCAGGAGGAGCAGGAGTTTGTTCCTCTCACAAAAAGGGAAGCACGGTATTTTGCTAATGTAATGTCTCAGAAAATAGAGAGTGCATTTGCCTTGTTTTGTAGCTCTGTGTGAATCATTTTTGTCAATTTGCAGAGTTCATGTTCAAGAAACTGCAAATTTAATATAAAAATGATGAAATGGACAGTTTTGTGGGGGTTTCATTAAACTAAACTTCGTGCAGCTTTTGCCTTCCTCTTGCTCCTGCTCATTAAGGCAAAAAATAGACAAAACTACCCTTGAGAACACTGCAACATTTGATCCAGGTATGTGGGGCTGTAGCAGAGTGTGGTATGTAATCTGTCCCCTTTAAATGCTGATAATGTTTTAGTTATGATTCTTTAATGGGAAAATTAAATGAAAAAGATGTTGCATTTCACCATCTCTTTCAAAAGCTGTGATGGTGAACTAAGCTGGGCTCATAAATAAGAGAGAATTTTTGTTTTGAACAAAACCAGGGTGCAAAAATAAATACAAACCAGGGATGACTCTCCATGGAAATTAAATTAAAATGAGCTATGGGAGTTTGAAAAAACAAAAGAATTAAGACAGATAAAACAAGCCTGAAAGTGCCAAGTGACCAAAACTTTGGAAATCCTACAGACTTCAAATCCAAAGTAAATATTCAGTTGTATTGACCTCAAGCTAGAAAGACCTAATATTAAGGGGTTTTGTTTGTTTGTTTGTTTTCCCTACAGGAGATCCTTTTGTCCAAGTACTGCTTTTTTTGAAACTTCATAAATTGTGAAGTAACCATGACATAAACACCATTCTTTGCCTCACCATTATATATATATACACATATATTTTTTCAGTATTTAATATCTGAGGTTATTTTCATCAAATGCTTTAATGTGTTTTTTTGTAAATCTTCAGGTGTTTGGAAGAATGATGCAGATTTTACAAATGAATGCCGTTGCCATTTCATGATGCCCCATCTGTACTTCCCTTGTAGTGTTTGATGGGACATCTGTGTAAGCTGCTACTCTTTTCATTTGCTTGTTAATCAGTGCACTGCATAAAAAACATTATATTTTACCTGTTAGAATGTTGATGTGCTTTGGGAAATATTTATTTATTTATTTATTTCCAAGGTGATGTTGAGTCTTTAGTTTGCCTTTGTTCTTAGCATGTATAAAATGAGATATCAAGCTACTTATCATTTCAGTTATTGAAAGCACAAGGAAGTGAAGAAATTAAACTTTTGCACTTGACTCTTGAAAAGCACATATTTCTTTTCTGACCTTGCCTAATGTTAACTTTTATTTTATCCTAAGTGCATTTACAATATAATAGTTTTAATGTATAAACTAATAGTTGTGTACTTACAGATCTCCAACTAGTGAAAATGCATAGATTTTACACTGATTATACATGTATTTCATTTGATTACTGGATTCACATTTTTCATTTATTTTCTGAATATTCTTTTATGAGATTTGTTTTCTTTTGTGTCCCATTTCCCTCGAAAGAAAAAAGAAACTTTTCTTTATGCTCTACTTCTCAAAGTATTCGAACCTTTTGTAAAATGCTGACACATTGTTGCTGCTGAGAAGTACAGGAGTATATTTTTATTACAATTTGTAATTTCAGTTTCTAGCAAAATTAAGTTGTCTGTTTGTATTACTTGCAGAAGTGGCTAGAGATTTTCATTACTGCAAGAAGCAGCCTCCCAAATCTGCACATTTGGTACATGGCCCCAGTGGCCATAGGCCAGTTAGAGCACATATTGTTGTGACTTCAAATAAAACTGGAGAAATTCAGAAGGCCTAGCAGATTGTTTTGTTTTGGAAATACTTGCACACATTTGGATAGCAACTTGATGTATATCCTCTCTAAAGTGAATGTTTAATTGGGATCTGAGCCACGTAACTTTTCAAGGTCAAATTTTAGTTTAAGCTTTTCAATATTCCTTAGTGGCCACTCTTCCAGCAGTGTTGTGAAGAGTTTTTTGTTTTGTGCATTGTTTCTCTTTTGGATATATGGATATGTGAAGCATTTACCTTCCAGTAATATCAGTATATCATTATGGCACTGTGGTCTTTGATTTCTATTACAAATGGATAAAAATATGGATATATGTGTTGCCTACACAGGACTTTTTTTGCTGTGCAGAAAGTTTCTTTGTTAGTATCTGAAAAGTGCTGAAAAGTGTAAAAAGTATTTTACAACATTTGCATTCATTTTGCTTTGGTGTTTCATAGGTGATAAATAAGCAGAATTTATTAATGAAAAACAGTATGTTAATCAATGCCAGGTTTAAAATCTAGGATGTGATTCTATAATTTAAGTACCATAGGGTCATAGCATTATACTCAAAGCACAACTAAAAGTGTGCAAACACTTTTAATAACTTTTCTATTATTTAATCATTTGTACAACAAAGCTGTTGGAAAACCAACATGAACAGCGAATTCACAGTGTGTTAGTGCCAACAATGCCTGTCAAATTCCAGCTAAAACAATGTTCTCTAATGTTCTTAAGGGTAGGCAAAGCGAGGAAAAATTATACTTATGCAAAGTCAAAGGAGAGTAGCTAACAGTATAGTATTACAGCAGTATTACAGCAGTATTACAGCAACAATCTAAATGAATAATTCTACCTTTTTGTTTTTTTTTTCTTTCTCTCAACAAATAATAAGTCTTCTTCCAATTATCGGTATTTTTCAAATCATATCTTTATAGTACACCATCCGTAAATTTCTATAGGAGGATCAATTTTCCTTGATAGAGAAAAGACCATAAAAATTACATAAGAAGAGATGCATAGCTCTTTCATTTATCTCATTTCCTGTTACTACAAGATATGCTGCTGCTCTAGTACAGATATTCAGTTAGGATCTGACAGTGACGGTGCTGGATGCTTATTATTAGTATCTTAGATTAATATCTTAGGAATATCTTTTCAAAAAAAAAAAAGGAAATACTAGCTTGTTTCTCCTCAATAAGTTATGTTTGTTTCTGGAAAAGAAGTTGGTTATACTCAACTAGAGCTCAGAGAACGAACGGAAAAGCAGTATAATTTTGTTTCAATGTACTATATATGATTCTCTGATCTGTTAAGTCCATCAGTTAGTGATCCTGTACTCATACTGTGAAGTACCTGCACATGAGGTACTAATTCCCAGAATGTTTGCCTTAGCAGTGGTAGTATCATTCAGATGAATGATTAGATCAGACTCACTCCAGAAGTCAGTCAAAATATTGTCAATAAGTTTTTCACAGAAAAAGCTATGTTTGAAAGAGACTGATAATAATTAGAAGAGTTTTCCTTAGAAAATTAATGTCCGTGTTAGAATATAGGCATGATTCTGTTTGTTTAAACAATGTTTCTATAGCCATCTTTTTATTTGAGCAGAGTGTGATGTACTTGAAAAACAAGGAAGTTCTGTTTGTGATAATAAGGCGATCAGCAAGTGTTTGGGCACTTATACACTGTTGTAATTCAATAAATGCAGTGGTGAGGCTTAAGCTGCAGACAATCCTCTCAATTTCCTGAGCAATAAGATAAAATCTAGGAGCAAAATCTGTGAAAGGAAAATGAGCAGTTGATTAAAACAACAACAAACAGCGTGGAAAAACAACCTCTGAGGGAAGTGTTATCAAAATAAGCTCGCAAAATGTCTGATAAAATACGCACAAAATTTACAGATGTCACAGTATAGGGCTCTTTCTTAGTTGATCTACATAAAGAACTTGAGATTTTTGCCCATTCTGTAGAAAATTATTTCCTATAACTTTTATATTTTGTGTTGAAAGTGAGTAATGTCCTTTCCTAGAAGTAAATATTTTGTACTACATTGGGATAGTTTATGTGGGACTTGTCCTGCCTAACTGGGCTGTGTACAACTGTGCCTGATCCAGTTACTCTAAGCTTCTTTTGTAGACGGTGAGAAGAAATGAATAGATCCTTTTAGTAGGTGATCCTGCTGACATATTATAGACATTCACTTTGGGATGAAATGAGCTATGCCACAGAGATGATTCTGTCCCATAATTGTAGAAGCTCAAATGTAGACAACTTCACTGTGGAAATATCCTGCAGTCAAATGAATCCTACCGCTTGCCTCCAGCTCAAGTTAGGAGGTAGACATGGATGAACCTCTTCCAAGAGCTGCTCTTACTGCTTTGAGAAAGGATTTTTTAAATCTGTTTCTTCTTTGCTTCATTATAAAAAACAACTTTCTAAAGCCCATTTCAGAATCTGACTGATCTTATTTGTGCCTGGTCAGCTCTGCAGGTCTTCCTGGCATTCTCCTCTTCTTTTTAGGCACCTCGTGCCCACTAGTTCAGGACAAAGGTGGAATGCATGTGAAACTAGTTGAAGCCTGCATTTAAGTGCTTATCTGAGAGAGGACGGAGTTAAGTGGGTGTTTAAGTGCTTTCTTTGATTGGATCATGGTAGATGAACATGGCCAAACTGTGATAATGAAAGCAGTTCATAACGGGCAATAGTGGATGGGTTTTAGATTTGTTAGAGCTAGTGACAAATTTGCTCTTTATTTGTACTTGGGCTTTGTAATATTTAATGAGCACCACAGTCTTTGCCACTGTCTTACAGCAGGAAGTGCTCTGAATTGTAATATTCAGGATAAGAGAACTCATCAATCAAATGGAACCTAGAATCCAAAGTTACCTGTGATGCTGGAACTTCTGAAGTATTTATTTTTATTCTCATTAAATAAAAAAAGCCTCAGATTATGATAAATCTTTTGTTGCCCTTCTGAGATACATCATCTAGTGCTTGAGGCCAAGAAATGAGTAGTTTCCATAATTAGTAAGGGAAATTGAATAATTGGGCTGTAGTTTATGAGGGTTTGTTCTCTATGAGGAGAAACCATGTAAGTCTCCGTCAAGTGGGTTAACATGATTTATTTTTTTAGCACACAATTACTGCAAGTTCATTTAGCATAAATTCTAAACTTGAATATTTATTTTGCCTTTTTTTTTCACTTCTTACCATAACCAGAGGATCGTATTTTTGTGAACATTTTATACTCTCATTTTCTGCCCTCAAATGTGCTTAATATTGTGGTTACCACGTTTTCTAACTCAAAATATTCTATGATACATTTTTTTTCTGAAGAGAGTGGAAGAAGTAAGTGCTTGTCTTCCGATAACTGGCATAAATTGGGGTATTTCAATGGAATTTCACATGATGAAAAGCCACCAATTTATTTCATATTTTTATATCACAGAGAATCTTTACATCTGAACTGTTTATGCTCAAATAATTTAAAAAGCTACATCAGTTTACATATCTACCTTTCTAGACACAAAAATCCTTTTCTGTGCTGGCATTTTCTAATGCATGTATGCCGTTATGATACATTCATTCTAATGCGTTATGAAGTTAAAAGCAAGAAGAGGAAGGGTTCATTCCTTCTGTAACTTCTAGGAATAAGAGACAGCAGGTTTGTCCAGTAAGAAACTGGATTCTACCCTATTTCAAAGTGGTAGTTTTGCAGACTTCAAGAATCAGCCATGATTTCTTGCAATGTTGTAGCCTCAGAATAGAGTAAGGAAAAGCTGAGGGAGTGACCATGTGTAGAAGATATCAGTTTCAAAATTACAAAGTAGAAAGCAGAATTTATCTGATACAGGAAGTGGGGACATGGCAGCATAGGTTTGTTTCAAGCATGAGTTGATTAAATCCACTAATGACTAGTGGATGTGTAACACGAGAATTCTTAGGACATCTTACTGTGAATCCAAGGGCAGGAGACCAAAAAGATTCCTCAGACATATATGACACCACTGGATATCCCTGGTCAACCCATTTTAAAAGGAATTTCTTAAGCCTTGAGGAGAGGGAAATTGGAGGCATAGACTTAATGCTAAGCCCATCTCCATTCCTTTGCATACTGTGTTAGATAAAAAAAAAAAAATAGCCTACCTTTCTCACACTTGGCCTGATAAATCAGAGAGATCTGTCTGAACAAAGGCAGAAGTGGTTTCAGCAGAAGAACCCATAAGAATAGTAAGCTTCACGTGGAATAAAGCATCAGAGCTGTTTTTTTCATGCTGCTATATCATTGAGATTATTGCAACCTGCAGCAAGTTAGTACTCTGAATGCACTTGGCAAAAAATTGGTAGGATTATTATTGAGTGTGACCAAACATCCACCTAGCCATGTATTCCTGCATCTGACAGAGCAATAGCAAACGCTTACAGAAAAGTATAGTGGCAAAGTAGGTAGAGTAATCATCTCACAGACCTTACTCTGAACTTGCAGCCCTTATTCATGTGAATAAAGTCCCCTTGAAATCAGAGGATTAGCGTCCTGACAGTATTGTTCTGTTCCACTTTTTAACAGAAATAGCATCATGAGCTTTCTAAATGGGTATTGATCCTCTAAACCCTCTTATGAAAAGCCCCAGTAGAGTTTCCTAAGAGAAGTAAGGGTTTACTGAACAGTAAGGGTATAATTTCAGCTAAACCTGAAATGTGCAAGAGTCTGTATAATTTGTTTCATAATTGCTGCATACTGCACATAACCTCCCATTGACTCCTCTTGTGTCTTTAAGAGCCTAGAAATGAGGCTTTGATGGTGTTCCTGAAATGGTCTTCTCTGGAAGTTGCTTCCAAAAGCAAGAATTTGTCATTTATTTTTTTCTGAATCTGACATGATAGGTGCATGACATGCACCTAATTGACATGATAGTTTGTGCTGAGTTAATTGATTTATTCAAATACAGAAATTTTGTTTTCTCATGTGCCATTTTTACAATTAAAAAAAATGATCAGAGAAAAACGTGTTAGGTAAAAATTATACTACTATTCCCTCTTCTGATATCTGATGAAATACACATTTTTGTTGGAAATCTTGGGAAGCTTAGATACTGTAAAATGATGTGACATTTATTGGCATTAGAAAATGGCAAAGGTTCTAAGCATTTCTGGTGTTTAGAAGTAGCCGTGAACCATGTACATGCATCTGTACATGCATCTGACTGCATCAGATACCTAAGCCAGTATTTTATACGTACCTGATTTCTGAGTACATAAAGTGCTGCATGCAATATTATGGAAACAACAATCCAGCTTTTTAAAAAATGCTTTCCGGTAACTATTTAGTTAGAAAAAGAATCAATATTCCTTCAGTATTCGCAATCCACTCAATAGCTTAACTGATCTGTTGTTCATGAGAGGTTAAAAAAGAGAGAGAGGAGAGGAAAAAAAAAAGGAATGAAGGCACAGAAAGAAGCAGGAAAGGAAAGGAAAAAAAATTATGCCGCCTAGCTACAAGCTGCAGAGGGAAATTAATATTCAAAAGGTTAAGGTGTCTGTGAAATGTATGTAATGAGTAACACTCATAGTTTGTTACTATAGGTTCATTGCCTCTAATGTTGAGGACGGCACATGGATAATTTACGATTCCCATTGTCCCCTCTGCAGGGATTAATTCTGAATTATTTATGTACCTATATACGCACAGAACTGAAACATTTTAGTTAAAGTCAGCCACTCACTCATAGTCTTGAAATTATGCAGCCCTTGTTGCTAAAAATGATGTTAGCCTCTTGTGATTTAAGTCATAACATTTTATTTTCAGTCCCACTGAGAGAGAAAGCATACAGGAGGAAAAAAAGATATATTTTCCTGAAGAAATCCTTGAATGCACTTTTTAAAGATTCAAATAGATAATGGTAATTTGTTGAGTCAAATTATTGTTGTAGTGTGCATGTAAATAAACCTTTATTTTATTCATGATTTGTGATAATTTTCCTGTTGCTCTGTGAGATTACTTTTTTTTAAGATGGCTATCTTTAAATACAAAAGCTCTGCATTTCAATACCAGGAATCCCATCTACTTATTAATTAATCAAAGAATGGAATTTCATTTTGGGAAATTGGTCTCAACTGTTAAGAATTCCCACTGAATCTTTGCCTTTAGTGCAAATGAAACCGTCACTGCTGTTTCCATTTGAACTCCAATGCTCCTTGCTGTTTTAAATGGCTCTTTTGGATGCATCAGAATTCTTTAATGGTGGAAAAAAAAGGCAGACATTAAGCATTTCTTAATAAAATATTAGGTTAGGGAGTGTCTTGAGATCTCACTGAGGGTAGCATCTGATAAAGATCTAACCTAGTCAGCATGAACAGGTCATAGGCATTTTATCTAAGATCCATAGCAGTTTAGCTGTTACGTATGTTGTATGTTTTTAACCATTTTTGCTTCATCTGCAGTAGTGTGGGTTTTTTTCTTTCTTTCTTCTTTTTCTTTTTCCCTGAATTTGAGCTGCTAGCGTTTTTAAATGTAACGTAGCTTGTAACATGAGGTTTCCAGTTTAATGCTATGCCGGCCCCATTGGAAAGAGGCACTTAATAATAGGAGGCAAGAGCAGGCGGCATTGCTAACCCAACCCCAAACCTTTGGGGTTTCAGGCAAACTGGCTAGGACCATAATGGTGACTGTACGCCGCAGGCAGGCAGCCTCGCTTGCAAGCCCAATGTTTAATACCAAATGGATAAAGACGTAGAAGTACCTGGCATGGAAAAAGGGAAGAAAAAAAAATAAATATGAAAGATCAGTCCTGCTTTTCTCCCCCGTTCTCTACCATTCAACAATTGCTAATGAATTAGGAGGAGGGGCATATTGATGTACTGCCTGGCTGTGGCACAAAGAAGTGTAGTTAGCAAAAAGCTGCAGCGGGTAATGAACAGTATTTTAACTCAGCAGTTTAACCTCCGTGCCTGTCAGCAGTGACCTTTTACCAACCCCAACGAGAGCCTGATTTCTCACTTTGGCTGCTCGCCGCTGCATGAGTGAATGTAGAATTTGACAGCGAGAGGTTTTACATGCAAAGGGAAGGTCCTCCAGCCGCGCGTTTGGTGACGATAGGCTGCACTGCCGCCCGTTACGCAGGGCGCAGCGGCGCGGGATGGATGGGGTGCGAGCGGGCCGTGCGGCGAGGAAGCGCCGCGGCGCTGTTGACCCGCATGGGGCGGCGGTGGCCTCCGCCTGACCCCCCTTTCACCTGGAATTGACCTTGGGAACAACCCAGGCTTCACCCCGCTTTGAATAAATAGAAAAGTGTCCTGGCGGCGTGCGGATTATTAGCATTGACATATTGCGCATTGCTCCTTTTTCAACTTTTATAGAGGTGCATGCGGAGGGGGCGGGCAGCGCGCCGGCGCCTTTCAGGTTTCCAGATCCAGCAGCTGCGCGGCTCAGTATTTGTGCAGATTTATGGCGGGAGGCGACTAGACTTTCTCCTGCTCGATGCTAAATTTTGCCATTCGTCATTATTGATTAGAGCCGTCACTCTATGACAGAGCCCAAACCTTACTATGACAATTGCTATTTCAGTTGTTATGGGCCATAATGGGCCATCGGGATGATTTAAAAGAGCACAATAGCTATCTGTAATTACACATGAATAATCCATGAATTCTCCAGCGCCCTGCTTATAATCAGACCCTAACAGCCAAGGCCGAGACATTTGTACTTGTTTCCCCGTTAGCAACTAGACCAGAAGGTACCGCTGCGTGTGAACTCGGTTACCAGAGGCCACAAGCGGCCATCTCCTTCACTGGCCAAGCTCAAGGTTCCTTCAAACGTATCCATGAAAGAGGCACCGTGTCTCTGCACCCCCTAATGAAACTGACTGCCAATGGAGGGGTGCCCCTCGGCTTGCTTGGCTTTGGTTTGATAATGGAAACGGGTTTTTTTCAGTGTTTTTAAAGCCCAATACTAGCATGCTTCAATGACAACCCTTCTCGGCATAGAAGGAGAGAAGACGGTACGCAGCTCCTCTAAAAGTCAATGTGAAATTTTACCCCGGCTTACTCAACACTCAGTGTACTCTGAACTGTTGCCTAGTTTTTGCCGTCTCCAAAGGTTTTGCGGTTGATATGGCAGTTTGAGATTAAAAGCGCTGATCTTGGCAATTTTTCCAGGCATAGTGCCCCGACAGCTGCTTTGGTCCAAACCTGATGGTTTGGTGGCCTCAGGTAAATGAGAAGTTCTAGGCTGACCAGATTTCACTAGAACAAGTCGCTTTTGCTTACAAATACTCCTTTTGGAGGTCATTTGAACAAAATCCAGGGGAATAAAAGTCTGTAAAAGCTACATGGACCCATTTTGGTGGTGCCTAGGACTTCTTTCCTTACGGTGCTTCTGTGTTTCCATGTTTGTCCCGTCTTAAGCAGAACATGTCTTAAGCAGAACAGGTCTCTGGTAGTAAAGCAGTGACATCTATTTTTATTTTCATTGATTCCTGATTGGGTGCCCATCCTGCTTTGAGATCTGAATTTGCATTTTTTTTTTCTCCCAAGTCTTAATGCTGAAGTATGGACTGAACATTCCGCTAAATGGACCTTGTTGCAAAATTTAAACGTAGCATACCCGAAAAAGCAGCAAATGTCAAATGAAGTCAGAGCCTGCGCAGTTTTACTGAGTCATGCAAAGGATTTTTTTCAAAAAAATATTTTCTCCCAAGTGCTGACATTTATCTGTACATCAAGTAAAAAACACAAGCAAGGATGTGTTTTCTTTTACAGCTGACCCTGTACAGAATTAAAAAAAAAAAGACTTATAATTGCTATGACATTAGAAACCCATGTAGTAGCACAGTCAGCTTCCATCTCATCTTTGTTCCTACCTCTCTATAAAGGATAAGGCAGTTTTGCCCAGAGGAAGAAATAAAAGGAAATCCTCGTTAAAAGGTACATTAACGAAAAAAAAAGAACAGCTTTATTGGGGACATGTGCAGAAAAGGATGTTTGAGTAGTAAATGATAATTTACTTTTGAGGTATATTAAAAAGGTTTAATCTTACTGATCATGAGTTAAATTGGATGTTTTAATCAGTTAGTGAGTGCCAAAAATAATTATGCCAGAGTGCTTAGTCTGCAGAATGTGTACACAAAGCATATAAATCCTTTCCTTCCCCAGGGATTTCTCAGAATAACACACAACTAAAAGACAAAAGCGATATCAGACTCATATAAATTAACATTGCAAATGATCTGAAAAATACAATAAATAACATGATTCTATCACTCTGAATATGCTACACAGGGAAGAGTGTCCAACACAAATACATTCATTAATCTCTTATATCCTCACTAAACTTTTTTTCAGGAAACTTTCCTTCCATTTGCTCTCCACAGTTCAATTGAAGGTCATCCTATGTGCAGAGAAAGTGTGCTGGTGTTGAAATGGAGAAATCTGTCATCTTTTCTGAAATAAATGTTCAAAACTGAATTAATTTCACTTATTTTTCCCTCTGAGGAAGAAAAGTATTTGACAGTGTTTAGTACCCGCTCTGAAAGCCAAAACAATGTACACTGATGGATCCCTTTATTCAGTTTTGTAGCTCCTCAAGGAAGCATATTAAGATTTCATTTAGAAGGGATCTTTCTTCCATCTAGAATAGGAGAGAGCTACAGTGTATGTGTGCGTGTGTGTGTGTTCATAATTACTGGAGATTGGATGCAAATTTAAATGGGATGGCAGCTGTGTAGGTGAAATGATCTTCAATCTTTGCAGTTTTTTTGAAATAATTATAGATCTAAATTATTTGTCTAACCTTTTTATTTGGAATATACCATGCCTGTCTTACAATTATATTTGTAAGAAGGCTTTCTTGAAAGCATCCAAGCTCTCATTTATGAAACATGAAAAATGTTCCTATGACATGAGTATTTCATACTTTAATTTCTACAGTTCATCCTGTCAGTATTCCCATTCTCCTTTTCTTAAATAGAGATGTCTCTGATGGCAATCCTACAAACTCAGACTAACACAACAATTTTAAAGTTAGCCTGTGGAGTTTCACTACCTACATGCAGCCTTTTCTTGTGAGCGCAGGGAGGAAACTTGCCAGGGGAAGGCAGTGGCCCTATGCTGAAACGGCAAATTGCTTAGGGTGACATAACCCATCCCTTCCAGCCTGGCTGATTTTGTCTCAGCTCAAGCTTTTTGATCGTTCTGTAAAAAGAAGTATCCAGGATTTGACTTCATACTACTCACATATGCTCCTCAGGAGTAACTCCAGTGAAAGCAAAAGAGTTAAGAGTGCAAGGTGAGAGGAAAATCAGATTATGCTTCCCTTATTCTGCTATTTATGTACCTCCTAGTATATGTATGTGTTACATATGCCTTGAACAAACTACTTATTAATAGCTTATTTTTTCAGAAGTGTTGCTTCAGGTACATGAAATTCCATTAATATTAAAAATACCAGCTACATATATTTCAAATTGTGGGTCATTATGCTTGTATTAAGTTTATGCTGGCGCAGAGAACAACATTCCAAATAATTTTCATTTCTTCACCTCAGATGTGGAGTACTACCAAAATAGAATTTATTGCTATTATTTTACTAATGCATTATATAAAATTTAGATTATCTTTGACTGTCTTCACTGTTTTGGCCAGTCTCTATTTATATGCAGCAATATTTAAAAAAATAAATAAATACATAAATTTTAAGTTGCATCTGGAGACTACCTTAAAGTGATGAAGGCTAACACACATAGTTACCGATTAAAAACTGGCTTGTTGTACTGAAATATTAAAACAGTTGTTTTTGTACTCCTTACTTATTGCAATGCCTGAATATAATGAGGGGAGTTAGAGGCAGAATGCGTGTCCTAAGTATGGCTGTTCTGATTTTTGTTGCTTAAAGTAACAATTTAATTGATAAAAATCTGCCCAGGAAATTTTATTTCATAAACTCAGTAATGGCAACAAAGCAGCAGCAAATAGGACTCAATTATCCTTGTGAGAAAAGCATGCTGGTGTGGACTCTAAGGAATCTGAGGGATGTTTTAACCGTTTGCCTTAGTGGCTTTGCATTTTCCTGTTTCTCTCCACTTTCAGCTTCTGGAGTGGTCTGACAAGATGCTGCTTGTACCATGTGTAAAATAAGTCTCTTGCAGTGTCTTTCAGTCATATCAATTCAAGGTGTCTCTCAGAGAAAATACAATACTTGCAATTTTGTCTGTTTAGACGTGTTTGTCCAGGTGATGGCTGCCACTAAGAGGTCATTCCAAGTTATTTTAATGTTTGGTAAATGGTAAAAATCAGAAGATTAATTCAGGCAGGATATATATATAAAACCCTAGTTGTTATCTGAGATTATCATTGTTTTTTCAGGGCTCTCACTTTCTCTTTTCTGCCATCCTCAGTTTCCCTAAGGATAAGGGGGGTTAATGCATTAAAAACACACATTTTTGCATGATAAAATTACTAATCAGTTTCTGATTATTTTATCCATTCTACTGCTTATAGTAAGCAGATTTTTCTTGTGAAAGAGCTGAACTACTCAGTAATACTTTGTTTCATTTTTTTAAGGTTCTTTTATTTTTTCAAATTGAAGTTGAGCTTTAGGTGAATAGAGGACTTTAATTTTTCCTGCTCGTAGTTTGTAGTCCAAAAAAGAAACAAGAATATCCACAAAAAATAAAACGGCAAAAAAAGACATATAAGATAAATAGGATAAATGAAGCAAAAGGGCTGAAGTTACTTAAATTTTGATTTGAAATATCCCTATTAACATATGATTTTGCATTATTTTTGCCTCTCTGATCTGTCCTTGAAGAGAAAGAAGAATGGAGGAGAAAACTGGAATAGAGGAAAAAAGTCTGCGAGTGTGAAATAAAGATTAGAAGAATCGAGAACATAAAGCTGTTGCCTTAGGAAAAAAAAATTGTATGCAATAGAAAAGAAAGGCTCAGAGGAAAAAAAAGCATGGAAGGGAACTGCATGATGGAAAGAAGCAGAAGAGAAGGAGAAGGAAAAGGAGAAAAGAGAAGGAGAAGGGAGGGGAGGGGAAAGGAAAGGAAAGAAGAGAAGCAAAGCAAAGCAAAGAAAAGAAGGAAAGGAGAAGAAAAGGAAAGGAGAAGGAAGGGAGAGGAGAGGAGAGGAGAGGAGAGGAGAGGAGAGGAGAGGAGAGGAGAGGAGACGA
>JAUBNY010000589.1:755366-768698 GCA_032275445.1 Crypturellus soui
GGGAGATTATTCTCTGTGTCCAAAAAACTCTGTTTCAAAGATTTTTTTTTAAATAACTGTACTAAAAGATACAGCCATTGTGCAATTTTTGTAGAGATGTGTTTTCTCTAATCAGTGCTTTTACATTCATTGGAAATAAAAAATCTGTTTACTACACTGGGGGAATTAAGCTCTGAAGAGATTGTTTTAGTTCTCTTTGTTTATGATGATTTGTTAGCTCTTGACTGCAGAAATAATTTTGTTGTTTACATTAATCTATGGTGGCAGTATTAACTTCACATCAT
Organism: Crypturellus soui; assembly: GCA_032275445.1. Taxonomy (NCBI): domain Eukaryota; kingdom Metazoa; phylum Chordata; class Aves; order Tinamiformes; family Tinamidae; genus Crypturellus; species Crypturellus soui. The sequence goes on from JAUBNY010000589.1 coordinate 755,651, forward strand.
ACATAAATATAATTATTGATCATTACCAGCTGTAATTCAGTGTTAGAATTACAGATTTACATAATTGTGCTATTAAGTGTAAACTTGAACTTCATATCTGGGGTCACAAATAACTGGAGGCAGTAGAAACAGAAAATTCTGATTATATGTCATTCATATTTTAATACATGCTGTTGCAATTTTGATCAGTGTTAATGTAAATATTTTTATGTACTATACAGCAATGAGATGCTAATGGCTAGAAATTACAGCAATATTGATCTAGCTAATAAAATGGCATGCATTAGTAGGAGAGGATATTTATTATCTGCTTCAAAAATTACTATCCATCATCTGCCCAAGGAAAATTTCCTCTATCAAAGTTGGAGAAGGCATTTATGCTGGAAATGGTTCAAGATTCCTCACAAGTAAAAATCAGAGTCCCGAGCTGTCTTGTTTTTGCTGCCTGCAGCTTTCCCACTGATAAAGATCTGCAGAAGGGAACAAGCTACGTAAAGGAACTCACTTCCTCTAATATGTTCTGGGCCCCCCTCACGTAATCTGCACATAAAAAGCTACTCCAGGATGATCTATCAGCACGATGGGCCTTGGCCAAAAACTATTTTAGAAGCATTAGGGGAATGTGTGTGAACATCTGTGTGTGTAGTTGTCTACTGCTGGCCTCAAGGAAAACCCATGAGCTCAGTTGGGCTCCTGGACACAGAGCAATGAGAGGTCTTGCAGGCTCTACAGCTGCTTGCCCAAGGTATGTGGCCATATAAAAGCCTATACAAAACCCAGCTGGACAGCCAAACACTTTGAGAAGAATTTAACCTGACCAGGGAGGAGAAATGGCATAAAAGATGCATTTGTGTATAGTCAGAGCAGGTTTGATTGAAGATCTGGGAGATCTCCACAGCTTCCTAGGATTCATTCTTTGGGAACCAACCCCCGTACAAGCCATTAAGCATCCCAGGCCCTGGCAACATGTTGGGTCTTCCTAAGGAAGTGGTTAATGTGCCATCATCATTTGCAGAATAAGAGATCAGAAAAACAGGCCAAGTTGAACAGTCCTTGCTGGCAAAGAAGGGTGAACTGAATCCATTGAAATGAGTGAGCTTTTCCCATCTGGCAGTGGCACAGACTTGTACTTATACAAGCAGATTTTCACCCAAAACACTGTAAAACATGGAAGACTTTTCAGTGCAAATAACACACTAAGCACTCGGATAACTTCTCTCAGAAAGTGAGAGTAATAAAATGTTGATCCATTCCTTCCACAATACTACCTCTTTTATTTAAAATATTTGAAGAAACGCTAAAACCTGGAATATAAATTCATAATTTTTTATCCTCTCTGGTTACCTACTCCAACCCATCTGTCTCTTAAATCCTATTTATCCTGGCTCATGCGTCAAGGGAAATATTTAAGATGTGATGATCCTCCACTAAGACAGTGCAAATGATAATCAGGCCCCTGTTATTTGTTTGTCTAACAGAATGGGTTGGGATATACATGTGTTAGGATATGCATGAGTTTACAAGGTGGCTCTGTGGTAGAGTTGTGAATGACTGAGACTTAATAAGAAAACTTGGTTCTGAATTTGAGAGAGGCAGGATAGATCTTTATATGCTAAGTTTTAGCCATTGCCGTCCTGTAGGAAAAAAACACAAACAGCCGTCCGAACTGATAAAGGAGTCGTGCTACTATTAAGAATTAGCACTACTTGATATTCAAAGTATTCTATAAGTGTAGGATGCATTAATTTGTGACTAATTTCAGTATCACTATGCATACTGAATTTCTATTAAGTATAAACTATGTTATGACTTTTCAGGACTTCAGGCAGAGATCAGAGATGGCAATTAATTAGCTTGTCCATCTTTTCTCAGTTTCATCTCGTAGAAGAATTGTTAGTCCTGTGTATATCCTTGCCTTCTGATCTGTGAAAATCTACAAGGGGGTTTAGGTTTTCTGTCCTTAATTTATATTCACATGTAATATCAATAATAATTAAGTCCTTAATTACTCCGAATCTTCTTTAGATATAGAAGAAGTTACCCATGCAACTTTACATTGAGTGAAATAAGTGTCTTAACGTAATTCACTCTTTCCTCTGAAAGGCATCTTTTAGTTCCACCATTCCAGAGTCAGACTGAAGGATGGAGTAATGAATCTACAGTCATTAGACACTGAGCTGTATCATTCTTCAGTAGATCTTTTAGACAGTATATCTAATTAAGAAGTGGGTATATGTATTTCTTTCCAAAGTCGTTTTATAATTTATTTGTTGTTTTAGATAAAAGACCAGTTTGAAAGAGCTGAGTCTGAGCAAAAAACTAGGGCATATTTACTTGTCTCGCTTGGCTTCCTGCAGAAGATGGTTCTGCAAAATCTGCCTGTTGGGCCACCAGAAAGTCAACTTCAATTAATTTTCAGGAAGAAAAAAAAATATTGATAAAACCATTTATGAGATGACCAAAAAAAAAGTTTATTCAACTAATTAGATAATATTACTGAAAGAATCTACTATTTTTTTTTCCTGAGATTGCCTGGTTTGTGGTCTGCACAGGCTGAAAAGGAGTGACAGATGTGTCATGCCTAGAAGACACCAAAGAAAAATAGCAAAAAGGTGAGTCTTCAGTATTTTATGATGATCCACACTTCGAATTCTGATCAGTTTGTTTCTGTTTTTTGTCCAATTTAAAAACCTATGTTAATCATACAATGTAATTTTGCCCTGGAAGATACAGGTTACCAGATAGTCCTCTCCAAATTTTTTTTTCTCTCTGCTGTTTACACAGCATTGTAGGTATGTACAATGCTTCACAAGATCAGCAAGTTATCTGGCTAGAAAAACAGCAGTTATCATCACAGTTCAAAGACAGAAGATACTTTTTGGCTTAGACTTTCCTAAGTTTATTCATCATCTCACCTAAGATAAACTTAGGCTGTTATTGTTTTATTCTAGGAACTGGACCATGAAGAAAATATTATTTTTAAATATTGTGAAAAGTAATGTTTCCCAACGCACAGGAGAACTGTAATCATTGTCTTAGTAGGAGCAGCACCATATATCTTCACACCGACTCCTCTGTACTTTCAGTAGCACCTGAACGTCAGCGTAACATCTGCATTTATAGTTTTGCAAAGAGAAGCTGTGGCAGCACTGGTATTTGTATGATCTATTCATAGATAACATATGTAGATGCCTGTGGTGAAAGCAAAGCCAGCAAATTGAGTGTAATGCACCTTCTTCATGAACTGCACTACTCCCACCTGAGAAACTTTCTTGACAGGCAAAGTCACACAGGATTGTTTATAGTTATAGGGGAACCAGGGGGAACAGAACAAGACTGATGCTTTTTTTTGACATGCTTTGAAATATCTATAAATTCATGAATCTATTTTTAATATTATATATATATATATTTAACATTGTTTTCAGAAATCAGAGATCCCTTCATAGATCTGTTTTTAAAAATGATAACTTTTCAGCAGCCAATTAAATATTTTGCATTAAGTATAATTTATGTATAATTCAAGTGTAAAATGTATTAAATGCCATGTGTTACAGGCTGTTTCCCTCTCTATATATATTTTAGTCCCTAACTTCTACACTGATTGCTGTATTAAGCTGCTTCTTAGTATAAAAAGCTTATTCTTCACCCATTTCCTGTTTGTAGTCTGGTATACTTAGAAATAATAACTTTCTATTTTATTGAACAAGTAACTGCAGAAAATATAAAAGGAATGTTGTATTTAAGTGATTATTTCATGTAAAAATCTTTTCAAGATGTTCCTACTCTATTCATAAGAATGGAAGAATTCCCTTCTTCATGGGCTTTCGCATATATCAAGAAGCTGTCTATCTAGGTTATTTTCAAGGGCATGTTTTCCTCACCACAAATGACCCAGAGCTCCAATAACCATCTTCTTTCGTCTCCATTGCTTACTCACAAGAAGCAGCACTGCTGCATCCTCTTCATTAAATTAGCTTCCTCTGTATCTCTGTTTTTCAGTGTTTTGTGGAGAAAATTCCTCTGGTCCTCCTTGGTCAGTTTTAGTTGGGGAAGAGAATATGTTTAAATGAACGTGAAAGGAGTATCCAAATGAGAACTAGCCAGGGATACAAATACCACCACAGGAACACTAGTCTAACATTAAAGTAAAAGATCAGATCTGTAACAGTTTTTTTTCCTTTCTCTTTTCTTTCTTTTTTTTTTTTCCTTTCTTTTGTCTTTCTTTTTTTTGGTTCTGAAACTGAAAGAGAAAAAAAAAATGTGCTAAAAGTTTTCTGCAGTGTCTTTTTGGCCATAGCTGGTTAACAGGCTCCTTGTGTTTTTATCATAGTAAGATGTTGCAGAGATTAGCAGCAGTCCAGAAATATTCCTTTCACAGAGTGATATGGCTCTGTAATACTCATTTAAACTGAGAACTTTCTCATGTAAGACAGTTTCAGAATCCTTTTTAGCCTGTATTGATTATGTTTCCACCTGAGATCTCCTAATTAATGGACAGATTTAAGCACACTAATAATTTAAAAATTGTAAATATCTCGTATGAATCTACAAAAACATCCATTTATAAAAGAAGCTAAACACTTTCCATATTTTGTACAAAATACCTCAATATTAATGTTTGAAATTTTCCTGCTACACGAAGATAAAAACTTTACGTAAGATTTGTTCTTGATATTAATTCTAACATGAAGTCAGTGCTCGTTCGCACTCTGTAAAAGCCAAGTTTCTCCCAATTGGAACAATGCATTTCCAGCCTGCACTTTTCTGGATATTTAGATGTGTGAATCAGTGCTCATAAGATTTAAGGACGTGAAATTCAACACAATAGCTCCAAGAGAAAGGTGAAAGGTCACACCAAGCTTAAACTTTAGAGAGCAGAATTAAACTGGAAACATAGATACATAGAAATGAAGTAAATGGAAATTCATGTGAGGAGAAAAATAATGAAAAATAATAAACCCCCCACATCACTTTTTTTATCTATAAAAAATAATATAAAGCAGCTAAAGTTAAAAATGTTTTTCAATTTAAGCCGAATCAGTATTTTATGCATGTTTGCTAAGGATTTTTTCATATTAAATAGTACATTGGAAAAAAAAGTAAATTGATTTGGCTGAAGCAAAACAGGCTGAACAGCCTTTCACAGGCTGAAAGTGAAAATTTGCAGTATAGAAAACTTTTTCCTCTTTTTTTTGTGGTTTTTTTTTTTTTTTTTTTTACTTTCAGTGACTTAGAGAGAAATATTAAAATATCTTTAAAAATACTACCTTAGTATTTCCAGGTGGAAAAGAGATAGAAAGCACTAGAAAGCTTGCAAAACACTAAGAGGATGAAACAATTTTTGAGTATTTCTTCACCTATCCAAAATTGGGGTTTTCCTTATCATAATTTTAGAGTGTTTATATTTCATTTTCATCATTGAGAACTTTTCCTTTTTTCTTTTTCTTCATATAATTCAACTGTTTTCAAATCGGTAATACCACCTGTGAAGCAAAAATACTGTGAGAATTCATACATCAGTGCTTGAATAATTGCTTTATTCTTCAAATGAATTAGAAATGCTATTTAATTATCTGGTTTGGGCTAGTTGGATACAGAAAGTATCTTATCATTTGGATCACAGCGCAGTTTGCAGCTTACAAATATATACTTAACATCAGCCGCAGCTACATTTAACTATAGTCTGCAGAGAAATTAATGCCAAGTGTGGCAACACGTGTCTTCCACAGGAATTTGACTAGGGTAATTTTACCAGCTATTGTAGCCTGAGAAATGCAAAAGCTCAGGAACATGGACTGTCACAAAAATCTAGGAATACCTGGCTGCTCATGTGAAATGTGGCAAGTTGCAGGTATGACACATTTGAAATGCTAATGTGGCTTTCTCGTAAAGCTGCAAGGCTCTGAGCCTTGTTAGAGCTGTTAGAGACTCCTTTTGACTTACACAGACAACACTGCACATAATTTGGACCCTACACAAGTAAATTAAAACCACATTGCTTTTGTTTTCCACAGTCTCTTTTGTTTTCTTCTCATTACTTTTGCCTCCATTCTCAATCTGATGGAGATGGCTTTAATCACAGAAGGCTGGATTCTCAGCTGCACCAAATTTGTGCTCAGCGCAGCTGAAGATAATGGGTTTAGAAAAGTGGCTTTCATTTCTTTTAGTTCCTTTAGTCCAAGTGAGATTGTGGTGCTAACGGTGAAATCAGCGTCAGGACTTTGGAGCCAAGAGTTGCCACAAAACCCATTCCCACTCCCTCTCTTGGGAGTGAATCCCTTCACCTTGGGTGAAGGATACGCTGCTGAGAATCAGGCTTTTGGGTATGATCCCATATAAAATGCTGCAAATTCTCACCCGAGATCTACCCTGAAATAAAACTGCTGTTACTCCACTCAGACAATAGAAAGTCTTCATTCAATTTGTAGGTATTTGTGGATCCTACTGGCAGGATTTTTTGATTGTCCCATTTAAGTTCTTGTGAGCCTAAGCGCTGTTCCCAACACCAAGGTCCAAATGTGAGATAAAGAGCGTGATGGGGTTATAGGCAAATATTTTCTGCTGTACAGCACTCTGTGGGGCTACTTCAGCTAAAATGCTAATATGTGTATGCTGCAAGCTATTGTACCTGCTCACTTGTTCAGAATCAGCTTCCTTGCCAAGGAGTTATTTTTTTAAAAAAATCGCACCTTTTGCAAAAAAGGTTTTTCTCCACAGAAAAGAAAAGAAAAGAAAAGAACACATCAGTACCAACAGTGATGTCTGTTTAATGAAAGACAAATTAAAAATAAAATAAAAGCACTTTTGAATGGAAAATATTTTTATTTTGGACTTTTTCATGTGTGTGCAAAGAAAGATTTGTCAGTTTTAAGGAGAGAAGTAAAAGCACAACGTGTCCCTTCTCCAAAGCGGAGAGATGCCTGCCTCACAAGTGTTTTTGTGAAGGCTTTTTAATCGTGTTTTCGGTATGGCTCCGCGACTATTTTTCCCTTAGAATATATGAAAATGTTGAATGCCTACAGAAATACACACCCAAATACTCCATTTGGGATGCTTTTCAACCTCTGCTTGCCCTTTGAATAGAGCAGCTACCATGCATTCATGAGAGTTTCCAATATTGTCTTTTGTGAGGCTGCACAGCACGACATCCCTCCTCCCTCGCCACAAAGGCCGACACTTCATTCCTCTGGGACTTCTCACTCCCGCTCCAGGCCCTCCTCTCCCTCGCTGCATGTTTCCACGTGCGGGTTTCGCTGCGTTTCTGCTGCTGCTCTTCCTTTTCCTCTCGTCCCTGATCTCCCTCACTGTACTTCAAAATTCTGTCTCTGTGTTTTCAGGTTCGCTAGCACACGTACAGATAGGCTAGAGGGAAACAGCAATGGTTTGACTGCTGTACATTGATTTTACAGGAGACACTTCAAAGAAGTCAAAACTCACTATCTGTAACCTTTTTTTATATTCTCAGGTGTTTTCCCCTTCTCTTTGGTTCCATCCTTCCTGGGGAAGGAATCAGATTTAGAGGAAGATTTTTAAGGAAACACTTGAGATTCTGGCTTTGAACCTCTCGCTGGGTTGTCTTCTGCAGCTCTATAATATGGTGCACTAGTTTGAAAGACTGTATAATGGAAAAAAGAGTTCACAGAGAAATAAAAATATTAGGGCATAAAAATGTTATGATAGAGTAGATAGTGAAACTGTGTAATAATTTATTATAGTAAAAAAAAGTAATAATTTATTATAGTTTAAAAAGTCATTGTTTAGAACTGATTTGTTTTTCTCTCATTTTTCTCTGAAAGGTGCCTGTTTGAGATTCTTAGGATCTACCCCACTTTGTGGCGTGACAGTTTCCAATTCCATTAACTGGAGTTTTGCTGCCCACTGCTTACAACAAATGCTGACTGATCATCACTTCCAACTAGATACGCAGTTAACTTGCCAGACCTACAAACTCTTGGAACATTATGTGAGTATGGGCACTGAAAACAGACTTTTCAAAGCAAAATATTTTGCGTATGTAAGGATAGGAGGAGTGCATATCAAGGAAGAATTGTCAACAAAGCAGATAGATAGTTCTTGTACTGCACAAAGACTGATTGGAAAGGTCTAGCTTGTTCCTACAGCCACACCCATCTCTGTAATCTTTCAGACTCCTATTCCGAGAGCTGATGTTTTTTTATCTGCTTCAAAGTTCTTTGTTTCAGCATCCCTGCCTGTAAGGCCCCTCGAGGACACAAGTTGCAACTATGCCCTTGTGAAGACAGCCACACAATAACACTCCACAGGATGAGCAATAAACTCAAAGGGAATGACATCTGAATTGGTCCATTTGATCTCAGTGAATGGAACGATATTTAAGTTATTGTTCAATTTTCCAGTGTGCTAGTGTGCTCCTCCTGGAGTTTGCCACAAGTGAACATTAAGTAAACAACCCCAAAACAAACAGATGGAATAGAAGGCATAGAATATTACAAACATCTTAAGTGTGAACTATGAACTGCTTCTGAGATACAGCTTAAGCCCTCTCAGAAGAGCTCACATAAATCAAAACCCTCAAAAGCAAGTTTTATGCCAAAATAAGAGTGTACACTGGGTTGATATCATTATAACTATATCTGCTTAAATTCTTAAGTAAGAGAGCTTTCCTTTGAAGACAAGACTTTCATGCAAAATTCAAATTTAAACTTTCTGTCTTATCTCATGAAGTCCAGCTTTTCTCTGTAAGAATTGTCTTGCTACTCAAAAGCATTGTGGTTAAGCAAAAAGAAATACTGTGCTTTAGGGTCTTCTGCCTTATATACATACTGAATAATAAATGTCCATGTGTTGACTGGTCATCTCTTTAGTCTGTTGAGAGATATGATGCAGTACCCAGCATTAAGGATTCCCAGTGATTATCTGAAAGCCAAAGACCAAATATTCAAAAATGGCTGATAAAAGTCAACAAGTTGCCTACATTGGGGGAATCTGAAAAACCGACTGAAATAGGCTGAAACAGGAGAGCAGAATACAGGTCTGTTTTGGAGGCTGCAGAATGGCTTTTGTGGAATAAGATAGCTGAGCATGTAGATTGCATCTGCCCAGGTTCTTTTCACATGCTCTCTGGGCCTGAAATCAATCCCTTTCTAGGATGGGTGCAACATCTTTCAAATGGTGTTGAATCTTGGTGTTGCAAATACATTCCATATGTGTTCAGATGTCTTCTTTGGGAAGCATTCACACTAGCATTCACAATGCCATCAACTTCAGAATTGGCTCTTCATCCTGTAAATTCAGATAGTGGTTCTAAATGAGGCACTGTGGACGAATGGGACCCATTGACAACCAGTAAATATCATGCCATCTTTTTTGCATTAATGGAAAATGCACAAATTTCTATTCTTATGTGGGAGCACTTTACTTTTCAGCAGATGGCACTATATTGTACATCCTACTGTGCTTTGCACTTTGCTTAAAATACCCTTTTGCCAACTTGACTTGGAAAACATGTTAAGTGTGACACAGAAAATCTTTGGATGATCTGCAAAAACAGGAAACGTTCTGACCGTGCTAAAGGAGAATAACACTAGGTTCTTATCTTACCAGAGGCAGGAAATTCCAATTCATGAGAAGTATTTATTCTGCCATAAAAATATATTTTATGATTTTTTTTACTGCTCTTGACTCTTTACAGGCAGAAGCTCTTGCTGTTGGCTGAAACTGGACATGTGTTAGGCAAGAATTCCTTTTCTAATTCCCCATATGCCTGTCTTGAATAAGTTTACTCTTTCAAATAGGTTCCCCATCTAAGCAGATAGTAACATTTATAATCACTTATCAGTATTGGTGCCTAGATTTTTGGAGACTGACAAACTGGAATCTGTCTACCTGGATCAAGATCATAGCTTTCCAAGCTACATGTCCCAGGCAGTTTATAGATTTCATTTTTTTGCTGCGCTTCTGATTTGTAAACAGTTGTGAAGGGTCAGTGAAGACCTTCTCTACGTGTACTGTATTACCCAGAGTATTGAGAGCATAATCAAGGAGTCTAATTCCAACAAGGGGACTTTGGATACCACTTTGTTTAGTGATCTCAGAACAAGCTGGTAGAAAAGCTTTGATTTATTTGGAAACTCTTTTGGGCCCTGCAGCTGCCCCTAATCTGAACAGAGAAATGCCAGAAAAAAAAAAAAAAAGAAAAGAAAAACAATACTTGTGAGTCACACCTTGCTTTTTTCTCTACAGTGCTTTTAGAAGGTGTTTGGATGACTCAGAGGTCCTCAAATGCTTTTCAGATTGCTTTACCAAGCCTTGCCCTTGGCAACCAAAATTCATGGGAGGCTAAATATCATAGCACAAATCTGTAGCCATGTTTTTTTCTTGTTTGATTGCTTGTTTTTTATGCTTCAGAGGCAAATGGAATCACAAAGTATTTAAAATTCTGCTCTGAGTAAATTCTGAGTAAAACATTGTCAAAGTTTTGTTTGAGTTCCATCCATGAAACCAGCACCAAGTTGCACTCTGTCTTTTTGTCCATTCTTCCTTTCCCCTGTGCTCTCTTTCTGTTACAAAACAGATGGTAATGGAACACATTTATAACAGTTTTTGTCATTTCTTAAGTCGGTAGATTTCTTGGCTTACTAGTTGCAAACAGCTTTGAATCAGAAGGTAATAGCACGATAGCTTTGCTAGAGGATATAGCTCTTACCATTAGTCTGAAGCTGTGAAATTTCTGAAAGGGAAAGAATGTGTGCTAGCAGCAGTACTTGATCTATCTCAAGAGCAGCTCTGAAACCATCCTCCCATGATTTGCAGAGAGAGAGGGTGCCTGGTCCCCATAAGCAAAATGCTGCTGGCCCTCCCTCCTCCTTCCTTTCTGAATGTACAGAAGAAGATTTCAAATTTAGATTCTGCATAACTAACTTCCAAACTCATCTAGTCTGTAGACTTGTATACTTCCTAACAGCTTAGGGTCTGGCCTGTACTTTCTGAAGTCTTTCTTTCTTTTTTTTTTTTTTTTTTCTCAGAGTGAATTCTGTGTTCATGAAAGTGTGAAAATGTACGTATCCATATACAGTTTTTGTGTGTGTGTGTATATATGGATATGTACAGCATATATATAAAGAATCCTTCTCCCTCTTTTACAGTACACATGATTGTACACGAGAGCAAGTGCTGCAATATTATTTTGATGGTAAATGTAGCACATAAAAATGTCATTATTCCATTTAGTATTTCTGGAGGAACAGGATGCATATTCCCTCAGAAAGGCAAAAAGTGCTGGATGAACATGGAAAAACTTTCAGCCATTCTCCAGTAACTCAGCTTTTATTTTACAAAAAGTAAATGTCTAGTGACAAGAATTTTGCAGTATTCCTAGTTGTCCTCCTGTTTCAAGAGTCTTAAGTTTACCATGGCTTTGCTTTTACTCCTTTTGGAAAAGGATGCATGTGATGCTGATTCTCTTCTCACAGACACTCTCTGTGACACCTGGGAGCCAGGGCTCTTCAGAGTGCCTTAGCACTAGGATCTCCCACTTGGATAACAGATCATAACCCAGCAGAGCTTCCAAGCACGTGTTGGTCCACAAGGCACTCGAACAAATTGAGAGCATTCAGATCTGAAACTAAGCAAACACAGAAATGGACAGCCAAATACTTGCTGTCGTGACCAGAACTGTGTCTATAAGGATATTGAAAGCTGTGAGTTTAATCTAAACTTTATCTATGTCAATCCAATCCTAAATGAATGAGATATAGATAAATTAAGGTTTTTGCAGCTCTATGGTGTGTAAACCAGAATGATGTAGAATGAAGGCTGAGAAATGTTGTATGTAAGGTAATCAATCAGGAATCTGCACTCTTTTAAAGCAGTTGCATATTGTTGAAGTATCATACTCCAAAATGATATTACTGGTAAAGGTGACTTAAACAACAGCCTGTTATCTAAAAACACTATTGTGACCCAGTGAATGGCATGGACTTGCGCCCCTTACCTGTCAGTGCTCTGCACACAGCAGCACGCCCCATGTGTACTATGACATTTAGAAATAAGCACCTTCTCTTCTCTAACACATTACAAGTCAGTCTTACCAGTTACATATGAATGGGGCAGATCTATGGGTAACTAAATATCCACTAGTATAAACCCAATGAAAATTTATTTAAGAGGGCAAAAAGACATGTCAGCAAAATACACAAGCCTTTGCATGAAGATACATGTTTTGGAGTTGTTTATGACCCATCTACATATGTACTCGCTTGCTTTTGCAATAGTACCAATTGTGCCAATTTCTTCCTTGTACAATGTAGTCAGTGAGCACAGTTTTAAGACTCATCTTTGTAGTCATGTTTGAAAACATATTCTAAAATACCAATATGTGAGCTTCATAATAAAATGCACTTTTAGAAGCATTAAAATAAATACAACTGTGCTCACAAAATACTGACTTACTTTAATCATTAACAATTGAAATTCCCTTCCTCTTTCTCGTGATCCTCTGATCATATATAAGCAATGTAAGACACTTACTTAAAAGAAGCCTAATCTGTACTTGTTGACCAATATAATTTGATTCTTCTTGATCCTGTATTTTTTTTCAAATAATCACTTTTGCATATTTTCTACAACTAACTTTACATTTTAACTAGGCATGGGTTTAATCCTCGGGAAGACTTCATGTGGTGTGTGCTACCAAGCTGTGTTCTATTGAATTTCTGTGTGCATGGCAACTTCCATAGAGAGATTTATCTGACAGCCCTGCAAAAATATGCTGAGCTCTTGTTGACTGGACTTTTTTTTTTTTTTTCATAGAGCCGTAGGGGCATTCTCTACTGTTTTCAGAGCTGTTATGGCTATGTTCAGGCAGAATAAGAAATGAAATTAGTTTTGTGTTAGATAAACCTTGTATACAAGTATACAAGACAAGTTTTATAAATGTTGTGAAACAGCTGATAAGAAGCTAATAACATAACAAATTTTGATGCCACTGAATCCACTACAGTAAACTTGCACTTCATTTTTAATAATGATCTGATAGGTGCATGTTTCTTGGAGAACCTTTGTGGCC
>JAUBNY010000589.1:774096-788486 GCA_032275445.1 Crypturellus soui
TAATGATCTGATAGGTGCATGTTTCTTGGAGAAACTTTGTAGCCTCTACCCCCCATTCAGTAATGCAAGGGCAGTTTGTGGCAATGTTAGATTTAATCAGGAGCTTTTATTCCAGAATTCTAGGTTGTAGAAACAGATTTCCTGTAGAAAACAGATTTCCATAGTTCATCAACCCTTCAAACAGACTACCCACAGGATATGTAACGTGGAGTGGGTCACTTATGTCTGTGTTAAATTCTGAGAGACAAAAGGTGATGAGGAGCATTCCAGGAACACCCTGGAGCAATTGCAGCATTTAAAAAAAATGTTTGTGTAGGCCTCACAATTTTAATTTCAATCAAGATAAACAGAAAATACATTTGGTTATTTAATCTCCTTCTCAGTGTGCTTGTACAAAACAGAAGTGAAAGGATGCTCAGAGTAAGCATGCAATACAGTCACTGTAGAAGTAAGGTAAATGAGCCCACACAAGAACAGTATTACTGCAATTAGACTTCTAGTATTACCTCAAGCTAGTTTGTTAATTTGAGTATCTCTACATTATGCTGCAGACACTTCTGTAACTGCAGTGTGGACATCTCCCTAGAGCTACAGTGTATTAATGCATCCCTCAGTATAGCAATGGACTTCACAATCTCTCCCTGAGTCAGTTAGGCTATGACCAGAGGTTATTTATTCAGATTAGTTACCAATGACCTTAATTTAACCCCTACTTTAAATGTATGTACCATTAAACATGAGCAATTCAAATTACTAAAAATTCCAAAGGAACCAAAATAAGAACAAATGCAAAAAAGCTCTAAAGCTCTTGTACTATCAGTGTCTATTGCATCAAAAGAAAAAAATATGCAAATAAAGACCAAAATTAGTCTGCTACAAAGAAAAACAAGCAGTAAAGGAATTGTTTCTAATCACTGAAGAAAATGGCTTCTTTCCATTGCATTTTTCTTGTGTAAGTGTCCGTATATTAGTTTTGCCACATGGCCTAATTTCTGTAGGATCAGATCCTTTTGCTGAAAGATTTATAATGAGCTACCTATAGACAGCGCGAGTTTTCTGTATTATATTCATTTACTGGGCAGTCTTGATAATGAATTAAATTTTCCATTTTAAACAGCTGTGTTTTTCAAAGCCTTATGACTACAGAGGGACCCTTCCAAACCTAAACAGGAAGCAAAGAGAAGAAATGCCATTTTCTGTCCACAAATATAAAGACAGAACTTGAACCTCCTTTTATGAATAGGCTGCTAACTCTGAAGCTTAATGATGAATATTTAAAGTCAACATTAACAGTTTTAGCTGAAATACTCAGCTATATTCTTCTTCACTCGTGCTGAATTTAATAGGAGCTGAAAATCTAATTAGTGCCTGCTGTAGTTAGATCAATTGATGAAAGTGATTATATGGTTTGTTTGCTTATGACAAGGGAAGCTGGAATTGGTGATTGAGGATCTCTTTTGTGGTTCTGTGTTCTTTAATATCAACAGACGTGTATGTTTATAGGTTGACTACAGTGTATTTATACCAATAATAGGATGGTGTTCTTAACAAGCATATCACATATGCAAGACAGAAGAGAAGGTGGTTGTTGACAAAGTGAGAATATAATGTCCCCAAATGTTATGTTTTTTCTACATACTTCTATGCAGACACTGAAAGATGATAGCGTGTCTCTGTGCAGGGGCTAAAGGCATCAAGTCGTCTCAGCTTTAAATCCCAAACTCTCTTCCCTCCTTTTAGTCAGCAGAAGTCTCAACTTTCTCCCACACTTCTATGACATTTCAGATTCTTCACCCCCAGCAACTTCTATTTTGTAGCCTCACAAGTCTCTGTTGCATAATTCTTTCACTCATTGTCACATTTAAGTTAATGAAAATCTTAAAAAGCTTAATTCATTTGAATTTGCTATGGAACTTAGAGCTAGCGTGACTCAGAAAGATGTGGGCATTGCTGCACTATTTAAATCCTACATACAGTAAAGTGCATAGTGTTTTGGTGACAAGAACAGTCCAATATTAACTTCCATATAGCTTAATTTGTTGTTTAGCATTTAGCATTCTTGCTGTCAATACATAAAAAAGCTTTAGCCTGTCATCACATCACTTGGTTTGCATCAATGTACCAGAAGCTCTTACACTGTGTTTGACGTACATGTAGTGATATGCCAGCCACTTCAAAGCAGTAGATGACCTGGAAGGAGATATTTCTGGATCTGTTTTCTGTATCTAATAGTAGCACTCATGTGTGATATAGCAATATCTGTCAGGAATGACTGAATAAATAAATAAATAAATAAATAAATAAATAAATAAAATAATTGCTCATTTATGTTGTCTTTAAATTATGTGACAAAAGACACCAAAGAGATTGCTGAAGCCCCGGTAGAAAAACAATTTTAATTTAATTCCACATCTCGCGTTTTCCGGGCACGCTAAGGATTTTATTAGCCCATTTGAAAGAGTGTTCAAGAGTTCTAGGAAACACCCATGTAAGGAGACTGGCCTCTGCTAAGTGAACAAAAGCAAGCTAAAAAGAGTTTTGTTTTTTTTTTAAGTCAGCACATGAAGTTGCATATACATAAAATGGTATGTTATTATGTGATCTTAAAAATGCAGCTGTCTCAGTTCATGTAACTATAGCACCCATAAATCTGGAACTTCTTAAGCAATACAAAGATATGGTAATTAGTAGAATAATTGTACTTATAAAGTATGGGTAAGTAGTTTTTTACAACCTCTTTTTATAGATTTTATTCTAATTTCTTTATTCAGTTTTATTTTTGGCATGTTTTCACATCAAGAATATTTAAATAATTTAAGGAATAAATTCTAAATGTCTTAATGAAATTAGCTCTGTTGAATTCAAATCATTGCTAAAAAAAATTCACCACCAACTGGGAAGACATCAGGCCTAGGGAATTTGAACAGATACAGTTCAGTGAAAACCATGACTAAAAAGATATCTGTTCTTAGCAATCCCCCCTTTTTAGATTCAATCATCCAAAACAAATTTTGCATACTTTTCATGTGTATTTCAGTGCTTCCCATAGACAGAAATAGATAATGGATGAAACCATCATCTGATGAATATTGTCCATACGATTATCACAAGCAACTGCCTTGAATTAAAATGATGTTTATACATAGGGAGTTTTTCATTTCAGAATATAGTCTGTACAATAAAAAGAATCTGTGGATTAAAAGCTGAGATTCAGAGACAAGAAAGCACAGCACGAAGTGTTGCAAGTTCATGAGTCTTTGCCTCTGAATTAGTTGCTGTATGTAAAAACAGAAATCACATTGATTCTGCCCCAATTTGCTGTATTCTTTCTGCTTCTTCATTTGGAAGCACTGTAATTAGTATGTCTAAGAGGATCTATTTCTGCACCATATAATTTAATTACCTTTCCCATAGGCCAGCGTGTAAGAAGTGACATCCAGGTGCTAAAATGGTGGCCTTAAGCTTCCAGGGACCACTGAGGGGTAAGGTTAGGGCAGTGTTTGTCCCCACCATATGATTATTGAATTGGAAGCCCTCACCTTTTCAGTGGGGTTATTTTGTAGACATGCAGCTTCTGCACAGAGCAACCTAGGCTGCTACTCTTGGTTGCAGAGTCCAGGAGACCCCATCTAATCAGGTAACCTGTGCCTGGATAGAAGCAGGAAGGTTCAGTGTCAGATTCGGGCATGGGCTGCAGCGGACCAGAAACAGTGTAGGGAAATGATAGGGAAATGGTGCCGAACCTGATTGTCCCCTACAGCTTCTGAAGCTGCAATTTAGTCTCCAGGTTTGCTGCTCTGGGAGAACATCAAGGGTAGTTAAAGTGGGTAGTTAAAAAGCCAATATTTGTCAAGAGATACCTGGTACCTGTATACACTGCACTTTTCCCATCACATAGCAAGTAACTTGCTGCCATCAGAGTGATAAAGTGATTAAGTAATGCACATATGAAAACAGTGTATGTTCTCTTTTAAACAAGGACACATGGCCAGCATGTGATTAATTTCATCTTCTGTTGTGAGCACCAGATTCTGTGGGTCCAATGCAATGAGGAATACTTTTTGCCTTTTCAGTGTACTTTATTTCACAAGTTAGAGAACTTATGAACTTTTCATATTTTTATCTTTATATTTTCTATAATATAAATGAAAGAAAAAAGGAATTTTATGGTGAATGTGAAAATCAAATGGAGTATTACGATACTTACAGTTTAAATTTGAGGGTAACTATGTTTAAAAAGGTTTCATAGTCCTTTGTATGAGAGCATCCACTTTAAGTTATTTGTAATTTTTTTTAATTTCAATATTTTCCTTTCATTTTATTTTATTTGATCAGTCTAAAATATTGTGTTTAGTAAGATATGTGCTTCAGCTTCTATTTTTCAGAGTGTAAGGGATTTGGTTGTTACTGAGAATATGGATTAAGAAATATATGGGTTTGATCATGTCAAGTTAAACAATGTATGTAGTTCTTTGCCAGAAGGGCAACTTGAGATTTTGCAGGCATCAGGATGTGAATTTGGAAAGTTTCATGAAAATTATTTTCATTTCATACTATTTTTATACATATCTGGTCAAATTAACACAAAATAATAAAAATTATAAAAATGAGATGTAGTATATACTCGGTACACGTCTGGCAAGTTGACAACTAAATTTTCTGAATATATTATCCAAAACAGGTTTTCTCTAATACAAACAGATGTACACTAAAATGTTAGACATACAGATTTTATGATCCAGAAAAAAAAAAAGCTCCAAACTACTCTCTGTCAAAAGAGTCTGTATTCAGCTCTTTGTAGAGTAGTACGTATACCTTTTCATCAAAATAGAATATCTTTTTATGAAACTTTATTATTATTTATTATGAAAGTACATTCATTAATATTTGGGATTTACTGAGAAGCTTTCTGAGAAATGCTCCGGAGGACAAATTATTAACTTTATAATCAGCACAGGTTTTCTATCATTTGCAATAAATAAGGATTAACTTTATTAATAATTGCAATAAATAAGGATTAGGGCAAATAATAGAATAAGAAAAGTAAATGAAATATTGAGTAGTTACCCATCCATTGAACATGATCCATTTTATTAACACAGTAAGGCAAAAGGCTTGTGGAAAATAGGACAGGTAAACTTGCCAAATCTGGAGTTTTCTGAAAACTGCCTGTTGACCAAGATTGCGTTGCTCGTGCATGCATGTAAAGGCTAATAAGGCTGCTTCCTGCATGCAAGCACTTGGGAATAATGCAGAGCCTCCTCTCTCAGTTTCTAAGTCAGCTAAGGCTCTCAGCATGCCGAGCCCTCAAGCAAATTCACCGGGAGATGCTTAGCCCAAAGAAGAATTGGGTAGAAAACTCAGGAAAGGGTAAAAACCTATATAGTCTTTCAGGAAATGACTCAGATATTCACCAAATAAAGTAATCTGAAAGAGAACGGCTATATCTTTGTTTAAGAACAAAAGGGTAGATCTAAATGGGACTATTTCACTGATGTACAGATCTTACATAAAAAGCATGCTAATAAGGAAAAAAAATCCAAGACTTAAGAAAGCAGTGCTGGCTTGACAACATGAAAAAGGCCAGCTGTGGCAACCCCAGTTATTGCTCCTAAGGAAAACAGCTGGAGGAAGCCTGGCGCCTAGGTGGATGCCAGAACTGCACAGGGTTGCTCAGTGGGGTCATCACTGATCTGACTCCAGTCCAGAGCGATGACTCTGGACTCTGGTCCTCTCACAGAAAGCTTCAGGGCCCTTACCTTTTGCAAAGTAGAAGGCAAGAGTCCTGGCACCCTTGGGACTGAAATCAGAGAAGCCAAGGAAGGGGTTAGATGCACACATGACACCATAATTCAATCTTTCATCTTCTGTGGTCGGAAATAAGGTTGCCTGGGCAAGCTGCATTCTGGCATTTACTAAATTTTGAATGTTTGACTTCACAAGCTTAGCATTCTCTCACTATATTTTTAAATGTTATTTTAGTTTCTTTGGCAAGAAGCTACATAGATGTGTGCATATTTGTAGTTAGGATGCAGTTTTAGAGGATACAGTTTCCATGATATGTAAATAAATCCTGTTTTCAGAACTGTAGAAACCAGAATACTTTCCCATTAATATCCTTGACAAATAAGCTGTTTTGGTGAGGCTTGGGACTTCAGTATGTTTGTTCTTATAGCACCATAAGAAATATCCACATTTTTTCTTATTCTTAAATAATTATATATGCATAGAATTACTCTTTGAATACTGAAGAAATGTAGGTAAAGTAAACTCTAAATGTCTATAGTTTTCCCTAGTGCAAATGACATTCAAGTTTGCACAATTACTTTTTTTTATCTGCAATTATGTTCCTGTCCAAATACATAAACTAAATATTTTGAAAGGGAAGCTCATTTGCAAAATTGAAGAAATGGAAAAATATTTGTACTTTTACTGGGTTGTCTTTTGATTTTAAACAAGAAATATACACTGATTAGACTGACTCTACACGTTCTCTGAAAGGGTAAAAATATTCAAAGTATCCCACAAGAGCTAATCTGGCAAATGGAGAAATGGACAAATCTCATACTGAACTGAGTTCATAAGTACAAATAGACTTGGTGAAGTCATCACAGCAAATTAATAACAACACACAGGGAAGGTTCTTTTTTTTTAATCACAGTTGCTTCTCTCTCAGAACAGAAATTATTTTAGAATCATAATTGTGTTTGATACAGTTAAAATCTGCAAAACTCTTGTAACTTTTCTGTTGGCTTATATAACTATACAAACTATTTCCACCTATATTATTTCTGATTTCATCATTAATATATTGATTTCAAATGACCTGTTCTCTGTTATTTTTCATACAGAAATTTAAGAATTAATCTTTGAGTCAGTCATACTGCATATTTGATTCCCTTTCTGGCCTGAACAGTAAGCAGTCTATGCCAGGATGAAAATACAAAAACAACTGTGTCAAAAAGGAAAAAAAAAAACATTGCCTCTGCTGTAAGGCTGGAGAGAAAGTGGCAGAATGGTACTTCAATTAGAGTTTGGTTTCAGGTGCCATAAAGATCAGCCCTTGCCCAGGAAGATCTATTCCAATGCCCATGGTTGCTGTAGTAATTAGTAAGTAGGTAAGTAGTATGGAGGTGAGTTACACCAATTTTAAATTCTATAGAAGTCACAGTAAAAACTGCAAACAGAGAGCACAGGACAGAATAGCAGAAACTTTGCACTGACTCTATCATGGCCACATCAACATAAATAGTGCTAATGAAGTATTTTGGGTCAATGGATCCATGCAGAACAGAAATGAAACAGTTCCACAGGTTATGAAACTTCTTGGTCAGGTACTTAAGTACTGGTCAGTACTTGGTCAGTACTTAAGTACTTGGTCAGGTGCTTAATTTAAACAATAATTTTTAATTCATTTGTCTTTCGAGTAGCTTAAGCAAGCATGCTTTTTTATTGGAAAATGTGATATGTGCATGAAGTGATTGTTTTGTAGCACATGTAGACTTCCAGTCCTATCATAAAATACTGTTGTTAGGCAAGATAATTTCACTCGGTAAAACCTGGTTGCCTACTTTTTAAAAGTCTATCTATCTTTTGATAGGCATAATAATATCTATCAATATTTTGCTGGCATAATAATCGGTGATGAGCTACATACCTAGTCTACCAGATAGACTGGATTCAGCTGCTGCTCGTGAAATCTAAAAGCTCTTCCAAGGTATCAGTCATAAGAATTTTAATTTTATTCCAGGAATTTCCAATTAAGAATAATTACTAAACTTTGGCTTTATTATGAAGTACAGTAACTTCTTTCTGTATTGTCCTAATTGTTCTGAAAGTGAATTGTCAGGGCTGTGGCATCTATAGATGTGAAAATGTGTGCCTGTGAGTGGCACATGTGCATCTGTGCCAGTGCCTCTGTAGGATGTCATAGCAGCAGAGAATGTGACCAAATGTTTCATTGGTGCATTTATTCTCTTCTTGTCTTGTATTTATAGGCTACAGTGTGCATTTATTTTGAACCATAAAATGTTGATTCAGGCTGTATGCACAGAGGAGCTTTTTATAGGTCACTGGGATTGAGAAAATACTTCCTTTTTCTCATGTCTCATAGCAATACATCTTGCATATCTTTCAGTTCTAGAAATCTATGTTTTGATCTGTTTGAGGATACCAGTAATAATATACTTTTGAAAATAGTTCTCAAGATTACATGAGTATCGCTATCCATTTTGTCACCTGTCACATCTAAAGATCCACAATACCATAGTAAAATATGCTACAAGCCTGGATTGATGTACTTTGTTTAAGCCTGTTGACATACAGTACTTTTTTCTAGCTGCTGCTGAGTGTCTTAGCTATTTTTATAGGCATTAAAATCCACCATGAATCTGTTTTTAAGATGAACCCTGCAGAAGGAAAAAGAATATATGATTACTTTATGTTTTACATAAGTATATATGGGATACCAACGTTAGGTGTGCATTCAAGGGGGAAACAAAAATTCATATCAACATTTTAGACACTACGGTCTATTCTGTTATCTTTTTTAACACCGTGACAGCCACCTTTTCTGCTCTGAAAAGCCCATAAGTCTTTTAGAATGGTCTAGGGATTACTAGGTTTTCTGCAAAATAGAAGTGAATCTGGAAACTTTCATTGTTGCAAATATATCCCTAAAAATCAATCTGAAAGCATGTTCCTATTCCCTTCTAATTTTCAAAGGGCAAAGTGGAAGATAGCAATAGTAATGAAGATGAACTGAACCAGTAATTATTTAGCCACTGGGGAATGATATGCAAAACTAAATCTTACTGCCAGTCGTAGTCATATCTAGTAATATTTAAGTGCCAGATTTATGAGATATAGCAATCCATCTCCATTATGCGTCAGATGCTTTACTTAAGGTGGGTTAAAGAGAATTCCAGTTTTTATCCCAGGTGAAGTTGTCTTGCTTGAACATTGTGCGTAGCAGTTCATCCTATTGATGTGTCTCTTTTCAGTTGTATATTTCCATTTACGTACTGCCATCATATATGTTTTCATCAGATTTTAAACAGCTGATAGCCATTGTTTTTCCTATATTTTACAAATGCTCTTCATACTTGTTTGTAATTTGCTGACATTAATCATAAATGTTTTAAACTAGCATACTAAAGAACTCGATTTTAATCACTGTAACTGCTACTAAATTAGCACACAGCTTTAATGCCAGAATTGACTATAGAGAGGTACTGTCATAAGCAATGTGGAGAAAACTTAGCTGTAAATATGTACTTTGTGAAGAATGAGTAATTATATCTATTTCCAATTAAGAGAGTGAGCTTATCAACCATATTTTCTTCCTTTGAATAAAGTTCTTGAGTTCATTTAGTATATTTATTCAGTTAATATATATGTCCAACTGTAAAAGAAAGAAAGAAAGAAAAAAAAAGAAAGAAAGAGAGAGAGAGAGAAAGAAAACTTTTTTAATCAAAAGAGGGGGGGATTGATATTAATAGAAATGCTACAGAAACTGGTGTTTGTGATTCATTTATTAGTTGTCAGTGTTTCTTTGAATTCAATGCTGAATAAATGTGCCAAGATGGTGTAAAAAGTGTAATTACTGTCACCATCCGTAATAAAGTGACTTCTCTGCAATTCCTTAGGAGAAATTTTTCTAGTGGACATGCCTAGGAAGGCCAGATTTACCTAAATTCCCCTTCTACTTTCAACTGTATATGGAAGACTCTGTGTGATTGTCATCTACTTTTCCAAAACATGAGTAATTCTGATGATATCAGCAGGCTTTATGCAGTTCTTGCATAAAACCTGTACAAAAATAAACTGTTGTCCAATGGTATTATTTTTTACTTCCTCTCTTCTAGGATTTTATAGTTTTTGACGTTTATTATGTCCTGTTCTTTAAGTGGCTAATTTGAGTAATATGCACAGTGATTATCCTATATTCATGAGATTTCTAAAGACCTTCGGAATGGTCTTTATACACAAACTTACGTAAAATGCTTGGTATTGTATGATTTGAAAATTTATAAACAAAATCCTAAATTAAAAGCCTGAAAGAGCTCTACAGGTGAGTTGAGCATTAGATATTTGATTGCATCTCCTTGTAGACCAGTTCCTACATTTTTGCCACATCATATTTTTCTAAAGTTTTATTCACTGAGCTAGCAAAAATATGACCACCAATCACTGTAGTATTCCTTTACCATGGTGTTTTTCCATGGCACCCACTCCCAGGATTACAATTTTGTTTTGACATTCACAATAACATTTAACTATTGGATCGAATAAGATTATCACCTCAAATGTACACCAAAACATCTAATATTTTTCCATCCCTCATACATCCATGAAGCACAAGAAGAGCTTTCAAGTCCTGTCACTGAAGGTGATGAAAAATTTAATAAAGTTATAATTTTAAATATACACCTTTTCTCAGAAAAGTACTTGCGATTGCGTTTAATATTAAATATGTGAGTAGGTGTGTGGGTTTGGGCAATTCATTTGTTTTAGTGCTTTACTGGATTGGAGGTAATTGGCCAAACATTTTATAATCAGATTAAAGTCTGGGTTACAACTTCAGGCACATCCTTGAGCAAGACATGATGTTTAAGCAGCACCATCTCACAAGGTGTCCTGGAAAGATTTTTAATGCACAGACATACACAGACCTTTTGTGTTACAACCCCTGGCAATGGGATGCTACAGCTATTCAAGTAAAAAATTATCCCTTATAGAAGGGATTGAGAATCTGTTTTCACAGTTCTGTAATTCCTTTGCAGTTTCTGTCTGATGAGGCAAAATGCTGACATTTCTATTGGATTAAAAACCATTTCTAGATTCTTCTTTCTCTGTTGTTCGCTTACATGCTCACTCCCATGTGGAGTGGGGAGCTGTATTAAGTTCGAGCAGTATATGTTCTGCTGCTCATACCTTTCTTCAAGACAAGGGTGTATTCTGTAGTACTTGACCAGGAGCACTGGTGCCTTCCATCTTCAGGGCATAAATACACAAATGGCCATAGTGGGCTAGTTCAAAGAGTATAAGAAAAACACAGCCATGTAGTTGTGCTCCCCTTGGATGCTATCCAGTTCTGGGGTTATCCAAGTGTAAATCCTAATACAGGCCAGATTTGAATATTCATCCATCCTGCAGCAGTTTATACCCAAACACTTGTTCAATGGCATCTTCTATCACCTGTTTTATTTTCAGTCACTTATGGCTTTGCCCAAGAGTGGAAAGCTCGATTAGCAAAGGCAAGAGGAAGTGATCATATACAGATCTCCAGAAGTAGTTAGTTGTAGCTTTCATGACCTGTTATTAATACCAGTAATCTCAAGATATTCTTCCTGAGATTCCATAAGTGTGATCAATATAAAAGCAAGTAGTAAGTAATCAGAAAATTCCATTTTTTTTCCCTCAATACATAGATCTGTATCTAAGATCCTGTAGGACAGGATATTTCCTTATTATCCCAAAGAGATGTAAAATTCTTTTGCAGAAATGTTTTTGTTGGCTCTTTTATATTGTTGCTGTCTCTCTTTTGACATGTCTCTGTAGCATGTTTGAGTTAGCTTGTGAACTAATTTAAACTAAGACAGACAAATGCAGTTTAAAAAGATGTCCCACACTGACAAGCAGACTGATCATTTTGCATTCTAGCTTTTGTTAGGGGAGATAAAATTGCTATATAACATTTTAAATTAAGAAAAGAAATATTCAACATTAAATATTCAACACTAAAGTTCCTTGAATTTAAAAATAAATCTACAGTCTTTCTTCTAAAAATGCTGCTGTCATGTACTGCTGATTCTCATTCAGGAAACACAGTATGTAAGAACACTGTATTTATCAGGTTGTAGGAGTAAATGCTTTGAGAAACTAGTGACCTCTAGTATGTCTTGAAGAGCTTTTCTATTAAGCAAATATTTTTAGAGTCCGACATGCAGGGAATGTGCCCTGTTTTTCTGGCTTTGGAGCTATGATGCTGCCATGCATCAGGGGCATTCCTCAAAAAGTCTGTCATGAGAATTCTCACCGTTCTTTGAAACTTCTCCCTGTGACCAATGACTATATGAAATGGTCTGATGTGGGAAGAGCAGTGAAGCATTGGGACAGGCTGCCAGGGAAGTGCTCGAGTCACCATCCCTGGCAGTGTTCAAGAAATGCGTAGATGAGGCACTTAGATGCATGATTTAATAGGCAGGGAGGTGATGAGTTTACCATCAGACTAGATGATCTTGAAGTTCTTTTCCGGTCGTAATAATTCTGTGATTCTGTGACTGTGCGAAATAACGAAGATTGATTGCATACACAGCTGGTAGATATGCAAGGGGAAGTCATGCTACTTCGTCATCTTACATTCCTGCAGAGAAATGCAATAGGAAAGTGTGTGTTTTGTTTTGTTTAGGTTTGGGGTTTTTTTTTGGTTTTTTTTTGCCTTCTCAGGTCTGTTTCTGATGCTAAAATCTTTCCTTTATTGTAGTTAGTTCTTTTCTGGAAATATTAGCATGGCACTGAACCAGTGATAGCAACAAAAATTTTACAGTCTGTAACAAATAATGGGAAGGTTAGATGATGAAACCACTGCTTTAGTGCTGTGTCTTTCTACAGCCATGGACCAAGTGGTGCTAGCCATACTCCTAAACTGACTCATTATTTTCTCTTCAAGGAGAGTAAGCTCTACAAATAAAATGTAGTCACATGTTAGGATGCCATGAGGTTAAGACCAGAATCACATTTAAGTGGATCATTAGTAGAAGAAAAATACAGCCTTTTCAGGATTTTTTTAATGACTGTGTGCTTGGCTTATTCTAATATTCATTCTCAATGGACATTTGAGAATAAATATAATTTTTGAAGTAGAATATACTTAACAGTGAAGAGGATTTAATTAACAATAACAGTTGGAAGGATACTTTCATTGTCAATTGAGAAGCTAGAATCTATTTATCCTATAGTTGAAGATGCTGAAGATTACTCCATCTAGCAAGCTAGCCTACAGCCTTCATCTCCTGTTCAGTCCTGACAGTTTGTGTGGCTTTTAGAGATTAAGATACATAAAAATATGCAACAAAAATAGATGAACTGTTGCAATGCTACTTTTAAAAGACTGTAGATGACCTTCTCATTTCTAAGGCTACAGGCACTGAGCCATCTTGATGAAGACTTCAGTTTTAACATCTGATCTGAGAGCTGATGTATCTCAGCAGTTTATGGGATCTAACATCACATCCCTAATCTTTTTATAGCTAGCAAAAGGAGATACTGATGGTTAAAGCTGATTATAGCATCTGAGATTAGCAGCCTTCTGGAAAGAAGGTGGGCTCTAAATCACTTTACAGAAGAAAAAAAATCAGTAGATTTTTTTTTGACAAATAACAAATTCTAGGTATTGATTAGTCAAAGAAATTGATGATTTTATTGGTTTTGAAAAAGAAATCAACAACATTTTTAAATGGCAATTTCAACAACTATGAAACTAGCAAAAGGAAATTTCAGCTCAGGATCAGTGGGTCAAAATTCTGTGCGAGTCAGTAACAGTCAGGAATTATTAACTGATGTATATTTAGTTGCTTATCTGAAATTAGTTCATTGCTTCCATTACAGTTTCATGTCCCTGCTACTAGAACAATTAGTAATTGGCAATAGCTGCAGACATTTTAATAGAACTGCTGTGGCTTACATGGATACAGAGATTAAACTGCTTAGCGATGACTCTTCGGGGCAATGCAGAGAAAGAAAGGGGCAATTTACTCTGAGGCTATCGTCTAAGCTGAATTTGTTGGAAAAATGCGGAACTTAGTCTGGAGCCATCAACAGCAGTATGTTTTTGGAGTAATTCCTGTCTTGTCCTGCTACTACCTGTAGCTTTCTAAATGAGAGGCATGAAGTCTGAGCCAGCCTTCTTCTATAAGTTAATGAGAAGAGTGTGGGGGATAGTGAAAACATTTATCTCCATAGAGAGCGTGAATTTAAAATAGGATGAACTACTGCTGCAGAGTGTTAATGTTGAATAGATATTGACTCAGGTAGGTTGAAGTCAAGTGGGAAATGCAGAAAGAAATACACTTTCTTGGTTAACTTTTCAAAGCTGTTCTTGCTAACTGTCTAGCAGGTTATTGTGTCTGTGCATGCTCAAAACATTCATGAACTGGTTCTTGTGTGGCTGGAAGTCTGCTTATGTGAAAAAAAAAGAGAAAAAGGATGTGCTTTTTAACAAATATATTCATAACTTTTCATTGTTATGATGATTATTTTGAAAGTCTTTTGTGAGAAGACCCTCTTTTTCACCAGTTACAGTGGGTGTGAAAGATGAAATGAGACCAGAAGTGAGATAAAAGTTTGGTTTTCCTGGATATAATATGAAGGAAGGAATGTCATTTTCA
>JAUBNY010000589.1:788731-803124 GCA_032275445.1 Crypturellus soui
TGAGAATATACCTTCTAATTTGTTTTCATCCTTAATTATCCATTTATTCTTTTGATTCATACACAGTAATTTCATACCGTTGATTCCCTCTTGACCTTGTGCTTGTAACTGAATCCTGAGATCTGGCTTGTGGCCCAAGAATATGTAGAAAATTGTTTATATTAGCAGCAAGCTGCCTTGAGCTGCAGTGCTTTGATTTAACGTTATAACTCTACTAAAAGTAGCATGGCTTTCCCATGTACTCTCTACTCTGTTCAAATCCCTTGTCATTATAACAGATGTTTGGATTATTGTTCTGTAAACTATGTCAGAATTTCAATCTCTAGTATCTGTTTATTATTCTCCAAGGGTGATATTACAAATGTTCTCATGCACAGTTAATACTTATAATACAGCCTGTCTTTTTCCCATAAAAGCTCTAAGCAGAAAGTTTTTGTTAATCAGAGTAAATAAGACTAATTTTAGAAGCAAAGATTTTTGTTTCAAGTATATTTGAGAAAATGATTGCAACTGGAGGTGGTAGGTACCATTCCTTTTCATTATATTAAGAAGGGGGAATTTTATTTGGGTTATATGTTCTAAGAAGATGATCTGAAAAAAAAACAAATTAGACATTTTAGATACTTGTATAAACAATTAAAACCGAAATACGGTCATTTAATTATTTTGTCCTGAAGCCATAATAGCCCTTCTGTAATTCTATATTAATAATCTAATTGCACGCTGAGTTATGAAAGGCATGTTTGCTGGAAGAAGACATTTAACCTTGCTGCTATAGATTGTGAAATAATAATACTATAAGCTGATTATTAGAATGAGAGCAGGAGAGAGTAAGATTTTTTTGTAAAGATTTTAAAGATTTAGAGGAAAGCAGCTACTCCTATTTTAAGGAAGATGAACTTTTGTACAAATCCTCATTAGCTCCAAAAATAATACCCATTTTTATGGAAAAGACTTTTTTAATAATGTTTTTAAAGCTTGAGATATTACTTTCCATATGCACTTTGAATACTTATAGTAGATTGTCATAGGTCTGCAATATGATTTTCTGAAGCGGTTGGATCCAGCTGGAGTTGCTTGGCACAAAATTCGTTCATGTACTGTTGGATCTTTTTGTTTTAATGCACACACATATACTCAGGATACACCTCCACACACATGTTACTTTGACGCACATATTTATAGCCTTACACATAATAAAATCAGTATGAAAGGGCTAAATATTTTCTGTATTTGATGAGTGCATTGTCCTGTTCAAGCTTCTAGTTATGTAAAAAGCTGAAGACATTCAGAACATTTCTGCTTTTTTATAGATAGGGGTTCATATGCCAGGTAGAAATGGGCCTCTATAGAAATAATTTATTTTTGCCTTCCCCTTGGCATGCTATTTTTATTCTTTTCTTTTTGTTCTGCTTTGCTATCATTAGGCTGTGTTATCATTGTTCATTGATTATGAGATACCATTTAATGGTATAGCACCATCTGCAATGAATAGGATATTCATTGACTCAGACATAAAGGACAGTCTTTGTATCCTACAGGAAAATGAGATACAAATTTTAGAATGTTGGGCAACTGTCAACAAAACTGACCCCACAGAAAAACAAGTGCTTGTGTTGCTCTTGATTACTTTTGCCTAAAAAAAAAGGGGGGAATTTAACTTCAAAGATTTTGTTGGAATTCCTACATGCATTATGTTTGCATTTGGGATGAAAAAAAAAAAAACAAGGTCAGCTTCGGAAATGATGAATGCCTTTTTGCTGAAAGCTGTACTGAACGTCCTTGAGTTTAATCAAAACTATTTGTTTTTAGTCAGCTTTGCTGTTGTCTCTTTTACTCTTGTCCACTGATAGCTTGACATTAATGACATCATAAATCATGTGAAGTGGCGGCCAGGGTTTGGTAGCATTTCAAGTGTTTGTTGAGATGTCCTGGGCTATCTGAGAAGCTGGTGTGAGGAGGGATATCAGACTGGTCTAAACCTTCAGCCTTGCTTCATTGTTCCTTTTTTCAAATCTTGCAATGTATATATTAAAAACTTTGGATTGCATCAAAGGGCAGTCTTTCTTATGTGTTCAGCTGGTAGAAAATTATTATATGATTATTTCAAGTGCTTTTGTCCACAATGTCAGCATGTTAGAATCCTTGTGAAAGAGATGCATATATTACACAGAGAAATATATCACTCTGGCTTGTAGATTCCTTAGTCACATCTTTTGCAGAAAGACATAGGTGTAAATTTCTAATTTTCCCATATCTACATGGAATAACTAAATGGGAACTGAGGAATGTGCCCAATTTGCACAAATCTCTCATTTTAGAGGTGTTTTTTTTTTTTAAATGGCAAAACGTAAAACATCAGCATTTTGAAAATATTTTCTTCGAAAAATGTTTAGCTGTTATCAGTTATTTGTTTCAGAAAGATTTCGCTGGATCATTGTATGTTTTATAGCTTGTTATCTGCATGACTATATTCTTAGAACATGCTTTCCATTATCTTTCTACTGTACTGTTAGGAGAATGTAAAGCTCATCCTTTGAATGTTATTTATTCAGCTGGTTTCTGTTATATGACAACACATAATTCCCAGACTGCTATATGGAGCTTTTATTCTCCCATCATCCTTTTTGCTCCTAAAGTTTATTCATTGTGAAGAATTTCACTTCATTATGGAAAGAGGCCTCCAAAAAGTTGAAGGGTGTTTTTTATTCGGCCACTTAAAAGAACGTGTGTTTGAAAATAACACCTACTGTGTGCTACAGGGAGGGGAAAAATGCCACAATTTACAGTATGGCACTGTAGTTTCCATGCAACAGTTAGCAAATTTTATCTGATTAATCTGTTTAGCAAATCTGTTTAGCAAATCTTTCAAGGAATGTGCTCAAGTCTTGCTAACTAAAATCTATGATATATCCTTAAGCATTTACTGCCACTGCCTTGTTTAATACTGCCTGGGTGAGTGGCAAATGGGGCTAATGTTATAGCTGAGATATCAGTGACACTAACTTTCTGAGTTCCAAGAGTATTAAAAATAGATATTGATTCCTGTACTTCCAGCAATTTAGGAAAAATCAAGCTAGAGAAAATGTACTTCATGTAAAATCTTAGAAAAAGTAATCTCTGTCTGTATCACTGAATATGTGACTTCCTTAATTGCAGAGTATTCTTATTGAAAAATTCCTAAGAATTCTTACCCTAGGACATGAAAAGCATCTCTTTTGACAGGATCATATAGCCACCTTTTTTTAAGTTACCTAGAGTTGGGAAAAAGGTTCCCACTTAATTAGCTACAGTACTTGAAGGGGTCTTGGGAGTCACCTGGAGGTTCCAGGTAGAGCAGTGCTGAAGGAACAGCTCCCCAGCACCGAGCCCAGAGAACCACTTGGAGCCCTTCCTGGTCTGCTCCAGCATGAACCAAGTGGGGATCGTGTACGTGAGCGAATGATGGTAATTAAAGTAAAGGGTCTAGGGTATTATTTATTTCACACTAGCAGACAGCACCTGACAGTCTTTGTATATCAAGTTGTTATTAAAATCCCATGTCTGGATGTTAAGCTGACTTATTTTATAACTAATCTTCTTTTACAACTAATCATGAACTATGTATAAAGTTTGGTAAGTAAATTTATCTAATTTGACAGGGAACATATTAAAATAAAATAATTTATGTCATAACATATACCATAGTAACTTGTTTTTGCATTTTGCCAAATGCAGTTTCATTACTACGCTGATGTAAACATCTTGAGTAATTTCAATCTTGTATTAAGACAGGATTTGCATGATAACACATCATTTTATTACTTACAGAATGCATTTTCTGAGGATTTTTCATATAAATCTTTTCTGAATTAACATGCCACGCTGAGGATAGGGGTATGCAGAAATCTTTGCTGATGACTGCTATCCACGGAGTTTGTCACGCACCCTTTTGCTGTGTGCTGTGATCCTGAAAATGCGTAGAGCTCAAGCTGAGTTCGAAGAGAGATCTGCCCTTGTTTCCTCCACTGAACTGTGCTTACTTTCCAGTTTATTTTGGGGGGCAAATAGTAAAAAGAAAGTTGATTTCCTTAAGTACAGCACTTGATGATACTCAAGGACACTAAGTCCTTAATATAGTGGATGACTAATGATATAGCTTATAAAGACATGCGAGCAGAATTTTATTAAAGAACAAGATCTTTTCTTTTGTGTTTTGGATATGCACAAGATGAAATAGAAAAAGTGGGAGAGAGGCTAGGTTTAATAATAGGTTCCCCAGAGAGTACTGTACTAAACTGTGTCCTTAACTCTCAATGTAAAAGTAGGAACTGAAGTTCTTCAGAACATCTTGGAATACTTCAGCAGTAGATAGGATCTAGTCTGTCATCAAGAAGTGTGAGGTGTCACCTTTGTTCTTTGGGTGCTCAGATGTTCTGGACTTAAATTTAAATGCTTCTACATGATGTGATAGTAGCTTTTCATTTATTAATTTATTTATTTTCTCCATTGCCTAATAGCAAGCATTCAACAGCATGGCACAATAAATAGGTTACAGAAAATCCTTACAGAATATGGATTTCAATCAGAATACCTATCTAAGCCAGTTTAAAAAACATCTGTATGTGAAATCTTATGAGTTGCTCACCAAATCTGTGATGCACCAAATCAGATGGGTGCATCTGCATGTAAATTTGTTTATGGTATATTCATTTCCTAAGCTTTTACTCTCTATCCTATGCACGTTTTTTCCACCAGGTGAAGACTGGAAGGCTCTGAAAGAGTAAAACAAAGGTCAGAAATCATGAAACTGGGTAAGTAGCAGTTTTTTTCATATATTTAGCACATTTAGGGCATGATAACAAAGCCGCTCCTCTTTTTGTGTTCTTTTAATTACCAAAATTTTTGGTAATTGACTGTTTACTCATCCATAATAAAGAATATATTACATGGTGAAAAATACAACACCTCCTTAACTGAACTGGAAAATTCAGCAACTTGTCACTTGCTATTTTATTACTACTGACTCTTTGAAGAAATATTTAAAGTAACTGAAATAAAACAAATGCTTGTAATATGCAAGATCCTATTTAATTTAGGTATTTTGAAATATAAAAAGGCATAAATAGCCATTACAGCACCAGAGCACTGACCGGTGTAAAGAAATCACAGGAGGTATAAGATGTATATACTTTACAGTAGTATTTTACTATAAAAGCATGGACCCCTGCTGGCATATGTAATTTAATGTGCAGCATGCCTCTCCTAATTCAATCAGGTCTCTACATCCCTTCTTTTATATTCCAATTGGATTCCATGTGCTAAAACCATCAAGATTTTCAGGATGAAATGAATGCTTGTATTAATCCAGCAATTTCCATTTAAAACACAGCATCGATTTGATTAATAAGGTTTGATGCTGAATAATTATATGGCATATATGTAGGATATAGAAAAACCACAGATGTGACCACTAGCAAAAGCCTTGTGGGAGAAGGGGGTCAAAGGGAAGCAATGGCCATGACTGAGGTGATGAATTCTTGGCTTTGCTCTTATGCAATTAACAAGCAATGCTTCTATTAATTTGCCCCCCCTAGAGTCTTCACTGGTCAGATGTGTCAGGGTCAAGGGGCATAGGGTTAGAGCAGGGGTCAGCATCACAGCAGCACTGAAAAGAAATGGGAAAATGAAAGAAATCCAAATTAAATAGGAGAATATACTTTTAGCAGCATGCGGGGGAGGAGGCGGGGGAAGCATTGCTTTAATGTTAAGAATCCTGTTTGAGAATAATAAAAATGTTGCCTGCACATTTAATTCAAAGTAATCAATCTGAGGTGCAATGCTTGAGCATCCAATAAAAGAAAATCAATGTGGTCTCTACAAGAGAAGACAAACAATGCCAGCTTTTACTAAAGGGATTATAGGTTAACATTTATTCAGTATATTGTAATCTGATGTCAAGTGGTATAAAATCAAGCCAACAATCCATTACCACCCGTTATAGGCTAGGTGCTGATCTCATGCAAATTGACTTTTCATAGAACTTATTAAATCATTTCTGTGTTCTAGCCATGGAACATTTTTCTACAGCTGCTGAACTTCAGTAAATTCTCTTTCATACTTGTGCTAAGCATTATCAAAAAGACAAATATTTGTCATTTCAAAGCACAATTTAAATTTTTTCTTGGTTTCCTTGTGCTTCCCATCATTAATTAATCAAATGGAATGTAGTTTGTCTTAGATTAGTAAAAAGCAAAAAAGCATTAATTCAAGAGCCAGCATAAAGCACTTGTTTCCTGACACTCCAATTTTGTCCTGCCTACCTCCTACAAGTGTTATTAATTTTTTAGCATTAAGTTTAATAAATTGACAAAAATGCAGTTCCTAAAAGATGCCTATGCTGTTTAGTGATAATCATGGTAATTTGTAAGAAGTGAATGCTTTGCAGGGAAGAAGGATTCAATGCAAATGTCAGCTTTGAGCTGGAATTTCTGACAATGGAATGCCCAATCCTGTTCCTAAGCAAAATCAATTGGAATTTGCCATTGACATTGGTCAGAGTGAAATTATGTCTGCATTTAATAAGTCATCATAAGAGGAGTAAAACCTTTTAAACGATATATCATTAAAAAAAGGATTTGCATCAATCCTTGTTTCTTGGTGTTAATTCATAGGAATACAGGTGTTTTGAACATGTGGCTCAAAACCACAATTTGGGATATTCATTGATGTCTTTAGAAACAACCATATCTTCTTATCAGCTAGAATGAGGACAAGAATGGTGCTCCTTTCAAGTCTTAGGAAAAGTTAGTAATCTTGAGTTCAACATAATATAAAATACCTATAGGAGTTGTCAAAGTTAACATCAGTTTTGAAACTGTTTCGTTCCTTGTTAGGGTTGAGTCACTTTTATGCCTGTGGAAAAGCATTACCACATGTTTGAAAATATTGCTGATATTCTGCAGATTGTATTGCACTGCAGCTGTCTGCGACTTCAAAACATTTCAGCATTCAGTGGAGGTAGGAGAGGAAATTGGACGTGACACTATTTTTATTATAAAAGCTAAGTTTGGTTATACCATCCTTGACACAACACATCATTTTAGCCATGAAGTTTAGTTGCTTTGTTTTTTTTTTCTTTTTTTTTTTTTTTTATATATCCTTCCTTCTGGTGCTAAAAGGAAAGCTAAACCCTGAAATTCTCAATGTCGTAGTGTTGCTCCTCAAGCATTCCAAACAGGGAGGTTTTGAGAGCTTTGATCATTAAAGTAATGGAAGCTAAGAGAGAAAGTAATGAAAGATAAAATAGAAATGATCCTGTGGATTTGAAAAAGATGGGAAATTAATTACTCTTTTTTAAGTTTTTAAGTTTTAAGTTTTTAATTAATTACTCTTTTTTAAGTCATTATACAAATTTCTGCCTTAGTTTCTCTCTCAAAACTAATAAAACTCTCCTTTTCTTTATAATATCCTTTCAATTTTCTGCTTGGACAGATCTAGTTTAGAATGACTGCTATAGGGGAAGCCCCTTTTTAGAAGTTGATGCTAAAAGAGTGTTTGGGCTTCAAAATTCATCTCAATAGTGATGAATACAACAAATTCATCTAAAAATTTGTTTAGTTTCATGTAAGAAATAAAACTAGATCCACCAGGAGCTTGAATGCAGGCAAGTTTGTTGTATCGATGCATCCTGGATTGGGGTCAGTAGTGAGGGGAACCTGCTAGGATGCTGCCTGCACAGAGGAGATGCACTGAGTGAGAGGGGTGAAGGAAGGGTGAGGCTGAGAAAGGAGGAGAAGCAGATGGAGGGAGCAGAGGCTGCCTGGGAAATGAGGAAAGGGAGAGTTTTAACAAACAGCTCGGAAAGCAGTTGTGATTTTAAGCATTTTCCCACCAAGCTGAACCAAATCAGAGAGGCAGTCTACACTCAAAGCATATTTGATATGAAGCTTGTGCTCAAGCCGCTCCTCTATTTTCCTTTCTTCTCTTTATTTTTGCAGTCACCACTTCTCTCTCCCAGTCCCATGGCTTTCCAGCCAGAGGGGATTTTTGGAGCAGTCAAAGTGAGACTTGTCCTGCAAAACTGGTAGCTCACCTGGTTGAACAGTCTTTTTTTGTGATGTTGTCAGCTTTGTCATGGAAGCTGCCCAGAAGTTACACAGTTAATCATTAAACTTAGAATTAGAAAACTTAGAACATGGCATCTAGCCATGTTAAAGCAGATAGTGTCTTTGGTGAAAATTCGTTATAGTTAGTTCCTGATAGCTCCTTCCTGAAGCTCTTTTTTTTTTTTTTTTGTAATAGAAAATTTTGATGTAGAAGACCCGAAGTGCATGAAATAAGAATGAGAATGTGGTCAGACACAAACATCTGATAAGGGTAAGGGTAAAAACCCTCTGCCTGGAAAATGAAGTGCTCTATTTTACAGTGCCTTGAATGCCTTATGCTGCCTTTCAGCAGAAAGGGGCAATAGTCTGCCTTGGATCAGAGCATGTATGGCATTGAAGGGCATTCTGTTGGTTTTACATTTTTGTGTAGAGGGCCATAAAAGGTTGCCAGTGGGGTATTGTAAAACTATAGTTAACCGTGGATTTTAGATAGATATAAGCAGTTAAAGGTGATTGAATATCAAGGGCTGAGTAGTGCTTATTATAGGTGCTGTTGTGAGACTTTGATTCATTATTGTAACAGAATGAAACAACATAGCTGCTGTACAAGACATGGTTGTAGTATTGATTGGGTTTCTCAAAAGTCTTCTCTTAGGATGCAGAGTGCAGTCAAACATGCACAAACATCGTTCAGTTCCCCTGATTCTGTCATGTGTTCTGTGTACCTCAAACTAAAGCAGCCTTAAGATACAGGAAAATGCCTCTTTAGTTGAAGGCAGACAGGGCTCTAAGCCTGACTCAAGGGGGTTATGCAGATGTGATGACCTTTCTTCCAGAGACCAGATTTTACACTCAAATTGCCATTAAAGCTCTACATTCCCTAGAGGCCCACAGTCGACTTGTGTGTTTTCTCTATTAGGGTTAAAAGTCAGTGTGGCACCATGCCCACACCGCATACTAAATGGAATGGAACATAAATAAACTGCAGAATTGCCTTACATCCAAGAGGAATTGCATCCTTTTTTTCTTGCTTTTCTTTCTTTTTTTTTAACACAAGCCATTTTCTATGGTGATAAATGCAATATCTAACTGAACTAGTGAGAGATCCCTTGCTACAAACAGCAAATACACAGAAAATGCTTCACATCTCTCTCTTTCTAAATTAACTATAAAAAGTCGGCATTAATGAAAGCAGTCACTACTTGCACGCAATCTCAGTAAATGTACTCTTAAAGTGCTGAATTGGAAATGGAATGTGCTACCTCTTCCTTTGGGGTAAACTGCACCTCCTTCTTCCCAGTCCCCATCAGAACATTAGTGTGAGCAATTTGGACATCTGGCTGGGTTCCAGCCCACCCGCTTGCTCTCTAGTACACAGCAGTTTTGCCTTCCTTCCATGTAAACTCTGCAAGGTCCTGGACTAAAATAAGGGTTTTGAACCTTGTGCATTGAGTATAGCAGAGCCTGTAGACAATGCAGGTAAAATTCTGTTTCTGTTAAAGCCTGTTAAAGGAGTTTTACCATTAACTTAATGCAGTCCTGATTTCATTTGGGATTATTTCTTCCATTTTCTTCCATTAGAGGCTCTCTGGCCATGCTGCCACATCACTTCCCCAGCACTGCAGGCACACGCACACAACATTGCAAACCAATATTCCATGTTTCACCTACCACAGCAACCCACCAACAGTCAGCTCAGAAAACTGGCATTTGACTGGCGAAGTTGCAGAGTTCCCACCCCACTGCAAAACGCAACCCCCGTTACTGAGTCAGCCACGGTGACCCTGGCCACCTTGCTGTGCTGCTGTCTTGTGCGCACTGGTGTGCATTGCAGAAATGAACTTCGAACAGAAGACGAATATGTGAGAGCTCCATCTTGCTTTTTAAGAGTGGAATGCCCATCAGTCTTTAAGGGGAGCAGACAGCTGAGAGTATCTGAAAAGCAACATTTGCTTTTCAACTTTCTCAGAAGCCACTTGCCACTGCTAAAGTGAATTTCCTCTATAGGCAGGCAGTATAGGGAATGAGAAATATAGCTACTTTGCAATAGGTGATTCCCAGATTTTTATCTTCAACAATAACATTATTTTGTAAAGGAAGTTGACATCTTACAGTTGATTAGGGATATTTTTTTCTTTCTACTGCCCTCCAAAATTGTTGTCTCTTTCTTCACTTGCTTAATGCTTCAGAACACCATTTGAAATTATTAGGGCATCTACTATAGTATTAAAAACAATAAATACAAGCTTACTCTCAGCTCAATGGCAACAGTAATCTCTAATTTTTGTTACAGATCTTTCGTATGATTGTTGGACATCACTTTAAACACAGAATTTAAAAGAAAAAGGGAAATAGCTGCTTTAAATAGCACCATGGCTGCAGGCTAACAAAATTGGGTAGGCATGGACTTCAATGGAAAGCTGTACCTGTGAAGAAAATATCCTGTATGTACTCACAGTTGGAAGCTGAGTTAATTAAAGTATCCACTCTAACTCCCTCATAAGGCTATATTACAAGCTGCTGTTTGATATAAGGTTGCTTGATCTTGGCTCAAAGCTAAAAAGAATCTCCATTTTAATATTTCTTCTAATACTTGAAGTGTTTGTGTGTCAAAGAAGGTGTTTAGTTTCATTAAAAAAAGAAAGTTGGTGCCAGATACATGAATAGAGGACATTACCCAAAGCAGGCACTGTGCAGCAGCATAGAAAAAAATCTGTAGCATTCCAATTATGTTTTAATCAGCATAATTCTGCAATGGAGCTGGTCTATCAGAGATGATTGAAAATACAGCAGCTCCTTTTGTAAACAATACAAAAAACATGTGGTAAGTAGATTTTATTATATGTTTGCTGGATATAGTGGCTCACCTTTATAATAAAGTAGGATAGTATTTCAAGGGTAGGATATCAGTTTTCTTTAAACTTTGTCATCCTTTCTTTCCCAAAGAGGCTGTGTATGCTGTAGACCACCTCCTTCCTTGGACAAAACCTAATTCACACTGAATTTTCCAAATTGTTGAGAAAGATGGTCTTTTTCCCCGTGATAACATTGTTATGAATGCTCTATGAAATGATAGTCTCTGAAAAAAGCGCTTCGGATCAACCACAGCAAGAGAACTGTTTGCCCACAGATGCGCACAAGCAGAGACCTTTTGTCCTTTCCCTGCTGACGCTTAAATCTGCTGTCTCCAAGTCCATCATGATTATTTGAGAAGCTGTTTTATTAGTTCTGGAAAGTATTCTCTCTTTTTTTGTTTATTACATATCTCAGTGATATCTTTCTCTCATCTTTCTTCAGGCCATTGCCATGACATTTCAGATCGACTTCATTTACTTATCACAAAGGGATCTCAGTGGGATTGTCTGGTGAGTGAGAACTATTAATAACAGGTTTCCTGTCATATTAAAAAATCAGTATGCTATGACTTAATACTGAAATGGAATGTCAGCCTTAATGTTGACTTTTGTGTGTCTGTCTGTTTCAGAAGCTCAAAGTTTTGTTCTATACAAGTAGGTTTTCTTAAATAATAGGGTCACTTATTTTTCACAAGAAATGTCTGACTTATAGGCAGAAAAAAAGAGGAGATTTTGATTAGTGTTTATTTGTCTGAAAATAAGTGCTAGGACTTTTTAGAGAGTAAAAATTATTTATTAAAAAGCTTCGTATACCTTTGAAAAAAAAATCTGATAAATAGTAGAATAGAAGAACGGTATAATAGAAGAGTAGAATAAATAGTTCCAAAAAACCTTTTATAGTCTATTAGGTAGGTGCTGTAAATATTTATTTGTTCATTCTTTTAAAGTGCATTGCATTTATCCAGCCAAGCAGTTCAGAAGGGGTCGTTCTGGTCTACTAGGTTAATATAGAATGGCATGAACCAAGACTTTTCCAGTCCCAGGAAGCTATTCACATTTCAGTGGCCCTGCCCTTTGAGTTTCACTGATGTGAACCCTTGTGTAATTAGCCAAATTTGACAGGTTTTCCTCTAGTTCCAGCAAAGGCACTTTAAAAATCACTGAAATGTTACAGCCATCACTCCATGAGCTCAGCTAGACTGTAGAAGGTAAAGGCACCATCCCTTCAGAGTCTGCAGAGGCAAAAGCCATATAGTCTTCCCAATTCCAGTGTATACTATAGGATATAGGGTGCCCAGCTTTTAATAGGTATATGCATTGCAAAGTAAACCTGAAGCTCAGCCTAAAATGACCAGGAATGTTTATTCATGTGTTTCTCCTGAGTTAGTGAAAAGCTGAATGGAAAAGAACAGAACATAATCCAGTATTGTAGATGAGATTTCAGTCCTGATTGCAGTCAGTTACACTAACCGTAAATTTGTCTTCATTCAACTGAGAACTGCTTCGAGTGGTAAAAAAAGAGATAGGCAGAAAGAATAACGCCCCTGCTTCCTCTCTCATCACCCCAAAGTGACAGATCCTACCCCTCAATATTTGGGTTCCTTTGGCAGAAGCAACTACTCGATGTTTCCCTCCACAATACAACTTCTCCCGATTGCACCCCTGCCCCCAATCACACCTTCTCTCCATTCCCTTCCAGCTTCCCTCGTAGTCACGCCGCTCAAGGAGAACTTCTGTGCAATCCTGTGAGTTTATCTCCCAGCCCTCAAGCTTGTTATGAGTCAACTAAGACGTGTGTGAAAGGCAAGGCTCCTGTTGACTTCAGAAGAGTGATTTTTCACTTCATCAAAATGCAAGGGGTGTTGGGATTCCAGCCAAAGCTTTATCTGGCCGGGCTTCAAAGCACTAGTGCCACCGCTCAGTGCCTGGCTTGCTCTGCCACTCTTATGTGTGTGATCAGGATCCTGTAATTCACCGAGTAAAAAGCAGAATTATAACATGAGAACGGAATCCTCTAGAGGTGATGGAAATGCACATTTTGTTTTAATTAATGGGATTAAGAACTTCAGAGTTTCTTGGACCGACAGTTAAATCCTATCATGTAAAGCTTTTTTATGGTTTCATATTGATCTGCTATGCGATAGTGACTGTTGTTATAAAGTCATTATATTGTTGTATGTTACATGAATAGGAATATTCAAAAAGACTACAAAGGTGTTGCAGTTATCCCGGAACAATTAATATCCCACAATTTTAAAATGCATAAGAAAGAGGATGTATGAATCATGACCTACTACAATTGTCATGTTTTGCTCTGTAACAAGATGGCATTTTTCATTTATTAGATTGCAAAGGGTACAAAAGCTTCCTTCCTTATCTTCATGATGCAAAACTAGCCATCTTGATTTTAATAAATTGATATTATAAAATAAACACAAGGTAGGCTCCTCTGAGTGCCTATCACCATGTGCCAAGTTGCCACAGTTCGTTATTGTAACTACCTTAAAAGCTTGTGAAAAAGAGGAACTTGTATGTAGAAGTGCTAGTTCACCCTAAACATGCCATTAGAATTGATGTAGGTAGCAACAAAGAAAAAAAATGCAGATAATTAAGAGACTTCTGCAGACTTGCTAACTTTTTATTCCAGTGAGATATCAGAGATTAAGAGGTTGAGTTAAACAATACTGCATGGTAGTGTTATAATTAAGGATTTGTAAGCAGTAATATGTGTTTCTGTAGGTGAAACAACAACCTTTAACCCAACTCAGAACAGCACAGAAAAATAGAATGACATACGTGTACGTGGAGAACATTACATCTGCTCCTGCTGTGTGGCTTTTTTAGGACTAGTAGGTTGATTTTGGCATCCTTAAATCCATAAGAAATACCAGTTTTATTATACCTTTTACAAACATTAGACTTCAGGTATCAGAGCTTTGAAAGCTTATTTATAACAGCCCCACCTACAGCCACTAACCCTCATTTCTTACCTAGGACATAATTAAACTTCTCCAGATCCCCATTAACCTATTCCTTTGATCTTTGCACTGATGATATGCAAAGCCATCCTATAAGGCCTCATCTCTTGCTATTGGTTAGGATTTTTGATAACTGTATGCAGAGTTCTGAGGAAGCAAAATCTATTGAAGATTTTCTCAAGCTATGGACAAATCCAGCTCAAAAGACCAATTTAAAAAAATCCACGTATCAAGTGAAGTGTCTTCATTAGGGTCCAAGGCCTAAAAGAAAATACCAGTCCAGGGAAATTCTGAAGGTCTGTGCCTGACCTTTCTTTGGTTTTAATCACTGAAACTCCCGACAGCTTAATAAGTTGAAGGTGCTGGATCACAGTCTAACTTAATAAGGCCCACAGCAGAGCCTTGGCCACCTTTGATTGCTCCCATAAGTCTTAGCACATCTGGTACTCTGTCCTTGGGTGAGAAATGTTTTC
>JAUBNY010000589.1:813286-831844 GCA_032275445.1 Crypturellus soui
GACAAACCCCGAGGGCCTAACTTGTGCTAAGAGCCTAAGTTACTTATGCTAAGGGCCTAAAATCCAAGGCCTTGGTTTTTCACACAGAATCCATGTCCCCGATCCTTGCACCATTCTGCAACACATCGAGACAGATGGAGACTTCGGAGCCCAGAGAGCTTCTGTGAGCCTGTGGGATAGAGCTGTTGTTGCTGTGTGGGGCTCTAAGGTAACTGAAGGGGACAAGAAAGGATATTGCACTTGTAAGCAGCAGATTTCTAACCCCCTGGAAGAAATCACTTTGTCCTTGAGCACGTATATTGACATCTAGCCTGTTGTGGATACTGCCATCCTATTTCCATTTGTTTAACTCTCAAAGTGGGAAAGGAGGTGACCTATTTGCAAACCTAATCAATAGTTTGCAAATCTGCTTTTCTCTTTTATTAAGAGACAGATGGGAGATTAAAAAAGCCCACCTTCCTTTAGTATTCTCATTGGACTTTGGGACCAGAAACACAGCAGTACGTGTGTCGGAGCCTGTGCCCACACCAACCACTGGAGGTGACCAGGAGGTTGCCAGGGACTAGATAATAAATGGCTCCATGCTGAGCTCTATGCAATTCTGTTTCTTCTCTTTCCCCTGTTTTAATTGATGATGAGGAATTCAAACCCTACAATTTGAGTCTGATAAAAATTAAATACAGAGGTGCGTGTCTTCTGTGTAATAGTGACACTGGAGCCTATATGCCTTGCTGATGTGTAGTGATAAGTGGAAAATCAATATACTCCACATCCATCTCATCATATCTATGGAATACGTAATATATAACAGAAAGAAAAAATATATAGGGTTTTGGTTGGGTGGGTGGGTTTTGGGAGTGTTTTTTGGTAGATGTAGCAAGTGTTTATCATGATGGCAATCACCTGGGTCTATTAACTGGGCAATTTTCAGTGGTAAAAGAATATTTTCTTTCTTTCAACCACAGGTAAGATAGAGGATTTGAAGAAGTAAAAAATAACCTTGCACAACCTGACAGCATCAAACAAAGCCAAAAAAATGGGAACTTAAGTTAGTGAGAAACATCACTGTGATGTTTTCCATGCACTACTCTGTTTTTTGGTTTTGGCAACACAGTGGCCTAAATCATGAGACACTGAGTTGTGAATCTATTTTGGGGATACTGGCGAGAGAGAGGGGAGGAAAAACAGTTCCTTATATTTATGACTCTAGAAAGAGAAAGAAAAGAGCTTTCCTTTTTTTTGTCAACCTACTGTAGGCATTTAACTCATAACAAGACACTGCTCTGGCTCCCTGAAAGCACAAAGCAAGCTTCTCTCCTCCAGTAAACACTGTTGTATGATGTCCTCTCTCCACTTTGGAGTAATATGTGAGTATGTGAATAAACCAGAAGAGAGACAGAAGGAATAAAGCTCAGTTCACAACCTAGGGAATCTTTACCCCAAAGGACATTGTACATCAGGATCTCAGTGGCAACGAGTTTACAGCAAACCAATCACTAGACATCTTTTATTTCTCCTATATGATGTCAACTCTAGCGAACTGAGGGACTACCATGATGCAGAACAGGATTATAGTTAGGAAGTCTCCCATCTGGCAGGTGAATTTCCCCTTTTTTTCATTTGCTTGTTCCAAATCTTTTCTCAAACATATCCTTCCCATGTGCAGCAGCTG
Source organism: Crypturellus soui (assembly GCA_032275445.1). Lineage (NCBI taxonomy): Eukaryota > Metazoa > Chordata > Aves > Tinamiformes > Tinamidae > Crypturellus > Crypturellus soui. Next base: position 814,959 of record JAUBNY010000589.1, read on the forward strand.
CTGCTTCCTTGTGCCTCTGTAAATATCAGAACAAGAATTTCCTGCTGTTGAAAAACACCTCCCTATTTGCTTGCAGTTCTTACTTAGGGCTCTCATTAACAATCCTTACTGTTAAAAGAGGAAAGTTATGAATTTTTTTCCAACTTTGAGTCATGGACTTAAATGCCTTTTAAAGCCAGCAGTTTAACAGGAGTGTTAACCTCACTGTTGGAGTAGTGGAGTGGATTTTTCCCCTTGACTTCAGCATACCAGGAAATCCAGCACATGGTAAATATACATAACTCTGAGGTCATTGTTGCTCAGATTTTGATGTGTCTGCTCTTCAGCTGTTGGCTCTGGATAGAGCAAATCCTGATATTCAATAAGCACTGCTGCTGATTTAACCTGGGGACTTTAAACATAGTTTGGGGGATTTTGAGTTTTACAATATTCAAGCTGTTAAACAACAGAGCTACTTGGATCAGTCATTAATGCTATGTGTTTTTGGCAGAGATGAGAAGGAGCCAGAATTGCACTGGTGTTCTGAGTGCAACATCTGGGACTATTGCAAAAGTGCAACAGTATTTACAGGTGCTGGATTGTGAGAAAAAGAAGGAAGGTTTATAGGAAAAAGCTCACAGTGAAACATCCCCTATAGATTCCTTATTTTTAATTATGGTTCTGTATTGTTCCTATCCTGGTACCTTCCCAACTGACTCAGCGAGCTCATTGACATGCTGGTGGCAGATGTACCAAGAAGAAACTGACCTGCTCTCAGGCGAGATGGAGTCCCAGAACTGCAGTTATAAAAACAGTAGATATTTGCTGTATCCCCTCTCTCTCTGACTAGGAATACAGGTGAAGTGTGGTCCTCAGTGACCAGCATTTCCAGTTAGTTCGCTCTGAAAATTTTTATTATGGTCTTTAGACAAATTACTTTTCCTCTCTAGCTTTGTTTCAGTATCTTTTAGAAGTGTTAGTAATATCTATTTTCCACAGGCATTGCTTTTGAAACTGGAAAGTACTTTTCATACAGCATATTTACTTGTATTTCTCCAGTAATCTGCATCTCTAAACAATCTCACTAAGCAATTAATTCTGTGTGTTGTTAGTCAAAAACTTACAGAAAAGGGAAATCAAGATTGAATGTATGTCCCATCTATATGAAAGCATATTTGGGGTGAAGATTAGACAGTAACAGCATGCCACATGGTCATGTTATTTGCTGTGTATGTATTGATTATACCTAAAAGCCTTGCTCAAATGTGAAGTTACTGTTCTACTTGATGCTTATCTGTAACAAATGGACACAGCTTCAAAGATCTTGCAGTCTAAATGTGTTTTGGAAAACACTGTAATTTCTGAAAACTAGACTTATATTCATTTCAGATAAAGGCTCAACAGAAAGTTTAGCTTGAGAATCAGCATAAATGCTTGGGTCTGACTGAACTATTTAATAGTTATGGGAAGAGATACCTGTGTGCAGATTTTAATAGTGAGACACAGCTTCACTGGGACCATGCAACAGGGTTTGACTCACATGTGGCACATTATGAGGAATCCTAGAAAAGAGTTTGAATGCTAGAGGACAATCCTGAATAAGGAAAAATCGAAACCACCATGCTGTTTTTTCAAAGGAACTCTTTGAAGCCCAGCTTTTAATCTTGTGGTGTTCTGAGTGCAAACATGTGGCATATTTGTACTTACCCATTCATCCAAATGTTTTATAAGATAGTTTTGGGGGGAATTTTTCTGCCACTGGCATGAGATTCTTCTACAGAGATCTTGGTTATTCTGAAAAAAAAAACCTAACAATGTAGGGGTTTCATAATCAATACTAATTAGCTAATTAATACTAAATGAACAAATAACAAGATCTGGAGCTGTTTTGCAATTTGTTTTGAGAAGGATTTCTGTGAGATTGTACTGTAGATAAAGTCAGTGACTGCCTTCTACAAAGACATCTGCAAAATGCAGATGTATGTTTTTAAGGGTATTAATTAACACAAGATTTCTTTGAATTACCCCAGGAAGATACTTCCTCACATTCCTTGACTTTGAATATTCTTTGGTTTATTTTTCTTTGAAGATTATCATATATGATTTTCTTTTGTTTTTAAGTAATAAGATTATTCTGATCATTTTTATGTAGGAAATATACTGGACCATACTTTATATAAGAAATATTCCCATCACAAAGCAGAGAGAAGATTGAAAAACTGTGAAGACAAGTATACTTAAGATCAGTGATATTTTAAAAGTTGACTTGTTTTCATTGGGGATCTCTCCTTATCCTGAAGTTCTCTGTTATGCTTTACAACAGCAAAAAACTTTCCTTCCCACCCATTATGAAACTGTCTTTCTTTCTCTTGTTGTTCTTTCTTTCCTTACTATCACTAAACCTCAAACCTGTATTTTTTATTCTGCATGTATCCTTTTCATAAAATAAAAGCACCCTTTTACTGAACATGTTCCACATACTCCTGCTGTCTTCCTTCACCTTGCGTCGGTAACAACCTATGCACGCTGTACTAGAACATGTAAGAACCTGGGGTCTGTTAAGAGCAGGCAAAAAAGTATGTTTTCTCTACTATGTCATTTAAGTTGAGAGGTGATTCATAAATCTCAGCTTGCCCCATCAGTCAATGCAGAAAATCCAAATCTTTCTGTATAGCACATTATCTTAGATGTAGTTAAGTAGTGCTATCTAGCAGCTCTCAGTATCTTCTTTTGAGAAGCTCCAGTGTGTATATTACTGTTACCTTAGGAGAATACTGGATCCCAGTATGTTTCCAGTTTTACAATTTCAGGCAAGACTATCTCAAGAGACAGAGGAAACTTTGGATAGTAGCGCTTTTCATGTGCTTTTTCATAACTGGTTAGAAACTGTAGGGATAGAAATGGCATAGAACTGAAATGTCAATAGTGCACTGAAGCAAAGCTTAAGAATTCCTGTAATTAATTGCATTCCACTTTAATTTTGCTATTGAGAGCTTCAGTTACAAACTATTGGAATATAATGGCTGGACACTAAAGCAGTAGGTGACATCTGTAATAGAAACAGCCACTGTTTGTTATAAATTATGTTAAGTAGACTCTGAACATAAAAGGAGGAAGTTCTCTTTCATTAAGATAAGAGCAAAGCAAGCATCTACAAACCAAAATACAACAAACACAAGTACCTGAAAGTCCTTGATATTTATAAAACACCCTAGTTAATTGGAGACAATTCATCATTTGCTTAAGTAGGCTTTTTTTTTCCAAGAAGAAAGTATTTTGTAAATAATTTACTGCAAAACATCTGGTTTTATAGAATTGTGCTAGCATATGTGTATTGTGGTTGTGTTGAACCAAATTTAAAAAGGGCAAGTTTGACCAAATAAATATATGTCAGATCAATCTATTTTACCACTGTAATTCTCTTGCAATTATCCCTATCTTTCTTCTGCGTAGCTGGAAAACAGAAAAAAAAAACGAAGGTTATGTGCTATTAATTTAAATGTTAGAGATGAACTGAGGCCTAAACTGTTTGCAGGAGATCATAAGCAAAGTTTACATAACCATCACAAGGGAAGATAACACTCTAATAGTATGTTGATAGTAGAATTAAACGTGCTGCTGTCAAGTACATGCAAATCTCATCATTTATGTTTGAATTGTCACCCGTCTGCCATATTTCATTATTTTGGCACATTGCGTGAGTATTCCAAGGATATTCAGGTCATGAGACCTGATCTTTCCCTTTTTTATAGCCTTATCATCCTGTTTTCTTGCTGATATACAATGGTTTTGATTAGTAAAGAATCCACATGTTTGTATGGAAACTTTATTTGCCACATTCAAGTAGAGCAGTCTGAAGCATTCTGCAAAAGAAAAGTAGAAACAGAAGATCATAAAAAAGAAGGAGAGGGCAAAATAAAGCAAGCAGGTGAAAGGATGGCCCAGGAAATGAAAATGGAATTGCAAATGGAATGAAAAATAATCAACTTCCAAAATTGAGGCTACGACATTATCTTAGGCTTATGGTAGAATAGGAATTAATTCATACCTTCTTGTGATTTATGATGTCACTGTTAAACCCTTAAATAGCATTAAATCCATGCAATTCAATGTCTCATGGCATTTTTTTCGGTATGCTATATATAACAATGCTTCAGATATTTCTCTTTTTCATGCACAGTCGCAAATATGATTTAAAAAAATGCATCATGGTAGCCACTTATGGGTTTATTAAAAGGCAAAAATGCAGGTTTTGAAGGAAATCAGCTGAGAATCAAACACCTCTATAGTATTATAAAGCTATTGGCTTTGGCAAAAAGCTTTAACAGCAAGGTGCATCTATGGAAAATACAATGTCCCTAACAATTCTAGTAATTTATTTTAAAGTATTGGAGGAAAAAGTATTTGTAGGGTCAGCCAGAAGTCATCATTGACGGGAAATATGTGAGATCACACAGAGATTAAGGAGGAAATACATTCAATTCATCCAAACATTACAATAATAGGATTAGAAAATAATAGGATTATAAATACTAAACCTTTGAGGATAAATTCTACTGTCGAGGAGATCTGCGACTGGATCTCTTGATTGTCTGCAGATCTCTCTACACAAGTAGAGAAATAGGAATCATTTTGAATGCTTCCTGACTTAATTTGGGTGGTGGCTCAAACACTATGACATATGATACAGATCTCTCTAAAACCTTTTCCAGGGGCTTTATATTTTTCTATAATTCTATGATAGCTTAAGTGTGAATTATTAGTATAAGGAGCTTTGTTCATCATGCCACGCACGCAAAGAAGAGTTGCATAAAATAAAAGCTGCTGCTTAACTTCTTTTAATGAACAAAGACTAGGGTCATAGTACAAAAATAATTGTTTCATGATGGATTATCTCAGAAAATAGATGTAATTCTCTATTACTTTTCACTCTGTTCTTAGGCAAGCTATGGTTTGTATACGCTTCTGGTTCACGTTGCTTTTGAACAAGTATTTCCACTGGTTATATTGCCTAGTATAGTCAGGTTCATGATTTTCAAGAGAATATAAAATAAAATATAAATATAGGTCTCTGTCATTTAACAGAGGTTAACAGGTTTAAGATAGGTTCCAAATTCTCTTTTCTACCAGAGTACAAGGAAACTTGCACAAAACGTATATTATGTGGACCACAGTCACAGGTTTGATATTTAAATCACACTCATTTTGCTGTTGTGTTGAATAAAAGACTGATACAAGTTGTAGTCCTTAACCATATATATTTATTTTAGGATCAGATAGAAATCAAGTGAATATCAGTCAATCTTCTGCTGAATTTGATCTACCCATTCCAGTTATACTCATTTTTTCCAAGCTGAAACTCACACAATGTCTTAAGAACACTTTTATGAAATTTTACTTCTGCACCCTAGTTTACAAAGTGGTTCATTTCTTTATGCATGGTCTGAGTTCTTGCTGGGTGTCTGCTATATTTCGCAAATGATGGAAATTTAAGGTAGGTATATTAGACAAGGGTTTCCAAAAGTGAGGAAAAGTGAGCTAATGGTGATGCAATTTATCTTCTGTGTTTGTTTTTTTGTTTGTTTGTTTGTTTAGGAATACAGTGAGATGAGCCACAAGCCTTCCTCACAGGTCACATTTTTGATAGCATGCATGGTAGGAGAATGGAAATGGGAAGAACTTACAGAGTTTCTTGCATCTGATGAGAACAACAGAGAATCAGGGCAGGCTAGCATTCTCAACCCGGATAGCCTTTCCAAAGTCTAAGCACAGCAGGGAGGTCAGCTGCACGGAAAGACACGGCATGGTCCTCCCTGATGTTCCTGTCCAGGCTGTTCCGAGGGCAGCCGCTGGGGTAGGGCTTCCCCCCGACATGCAGCTGTCTCCACCGAAGCCGCTGTGTCTCAGCAGTTGTGTGCAGAGCACCACTGGCTTTTGAAAGCAACATGTTACTGCTCAGCTTCATAACAACGGGCTCCCTAAGCTGGTTTTCACTGTGTGATATTTTACAAGAGGATGCCCAGGAAGAGGAAAAAAATATTAAAACTACAAAATAAGAGAAATATCCATTCTCATAACAAGTGTGCACTGGAAAATCATATCCACAGGTAACTATATACATCAGTTTTGATATTTCTTTTTCTAATGGGAGGGATACTAATCTTGAGGAAAGATCTTTCTGAGAGGTAGGAGTGATTAATAGCAACCACACATAGTAGTTGTTTCTGTTTTTGGGTTACTCTCCAGAGCAGCATAAATAAAATACATGATTCATTTTAAGTGCAAGAACCTGGTGGAAAGATTCATACTTCAGTAGAAAACATGAGAAGAGTCAAGAGATGTTCATATAAACAAAATTAAATCTATATAGCATAATACATTTACAGTAATGTTTTCATAAAATTTGTAGAAATTAGCTTTTACAAATTTAGAAAAAGCAAAGGCTTCTTTTCTTTGGCATTCAATGAGCATCAGAGAGCAAGAAAATTAATTGGTCATGCTTGTAGAAATTTTATCTGACCCTTAAACAAGAGCCATCAATTGGTATTAAAACTATTCTAGTGTACAAAGTGGATTAAAGGAAACATTTTTTTAATGAAATTAGGCAGAATTTTGTCAATCCACAACAAGTACAGTATTTGCTTGTAGAGGAGCATAAAGCCACATTTGTTACCACGTTATCCTGTCTTCTGTAAGTGATATCCAAGCTTTCCTATCAGTGTAGCTCATCATTTAATTTTTTTATGTTCTTATTAAAAAATGTCTGATTTTTTCATGTAAGTTTATTTTTGTTTCACCCCAAACATCCTATATCATTATTTCAGGTTGATATGGTCTTTTTTTTAATTATTTTTATATTAGCAAAAATGTCAGTTATTCACATAGGTCTATTCACTATGCAATCCAGAAAATTACTCTGTTACTACTCTGTTACTGCATTATTAATTGTATAAGGCATCAGAGAGAGAGAGAAAATGCATCAAAAGTTCAGCTTTAAGTGCTTTAAAAAGTTTCTCAACAATAAAAATATAGATGTCCTAGAAAAGTATGAATGAGTTGATTCTTATGTTTTCCCCAGGTTTTGATCAGCTCTCAGCCCTTGGGCTACAGATACATATACTCTATCTTGAAGGCATTATGATTTAGCATATTTCATGTACGCATATTACAAGGAATGATGAAAATCGCAGTCCATGGTGGAGCACGTTGTATCTTTCTCCCCAGGACCCTTTTGCGACCGTCTCACTGCTGTCTCTTCCAATATATGCAAAGAATAGTAGATAGATGTTATTCTTGGGCTTGCTTGCTTCATGATGAGGAGCCAACTGCACTTTTTCTCAGTACACTTCATGGCAGAGAGCTGGCCCAGCATTAGTTGCTGCTTGAAGAGCCTTTTTTCTTTTCTTCTCAGTTTCAGTGACAGATGGTAACATGAATGACTGGAGCGAATATTAGTGACCCATGTGGTGGATACCAAAGGAGGATTGGAAAACACGTCATTTTTAGCCATGGGCCAAGCTAGGTAGGCTAAAAAAAGGAAAGACTATATTTGGAGGAGGAAATATGTTGTTATAATTATCTTGCATTTTATTAACTGCCTGCAGAGTCACAATTTCAAAGTTAAAGCTAAGTTGGCAATGACGTTTGCCACAAAAAGACAGAATCTCAGGAAATGTCATTTCATCCCTACTACTGTTCAGGCTAGGGATCCTGAACAGTCCCAAGGGTTTTATGGGAAACTTGGCTATAAATAAAATATAAATCTCTCCACTTACAGGATTGAAGGGAAGGAAAATAATGGTATGGCTACCTTCACTCCTTAAGATGAGACCTCTTTATGGAGCAGAAGCAGGGGCTCCAAAATGGGATAAGGGGATGGTAGAAATTCAGGTGAAAATGGCTTAGTGTATTTTTTTTCTTGGTATACCTTTGAATGTTTGAGGTCAATCTGGCATGTGTTGACCTCCCACTTCTGTAGCATTGCTGGGTTTAGAACATGTTGCAATAAATTCATTATTCCTGCCCATATGCCCCGCTCCCCCATCTCTGGAACATTTTCTAAATTAGGCGGTAATGTTGGACTAGATGCAGAATTAGATATATATAACTTCTGCAGCTCAATACAATTAAAAATTAGTGTTGACCCTGACACCTACAGAAAAGCTCAATATTAGAGTGAACTTCTGCTTTTTTCCTCTGTTGAGGCCTTTGATTTAATGCTTTCCTTTCTGTCTAATACTAGAAGTAAGTGAAGTCCTGTACAAATGGGAGCTAGAGAGGAAGATGGTGTTCTTTTGGTGTCTTATTTCTTCAAAGCCCTTTTTAAAGCTTCCAATTGATTATAAGAGATGTCAGATATTCAAGTATATAGTCGATGAAAACGAAAAGAATAGTGTGAATGGGAATGGAGAAACAAGCCTTTTTTTTTCTCCAAAAACTTATAGAAATTAAGTTTTTAAAGTTTTGAAAAGTTTATTTTATGTTGCCCTTTTTTAGAAGCTTTTTAACCCTATGTTGCTGTGTTTTGAGAAGAGCCATATATGGAAAGAATAAAAACCTTTGAGAGAAGCTGATACTCTGACATTTCAAGCCAAGTCAAAACATACAGAAACAAACAAGATAATTAACCCATAATTACAATTTGTTCTACGAGGTACTCGATTTTTTTTCAGTTTCATGTAAATTCCATAATGCTGGATTTCAAAAGAGATACTTTACCAGTGTATATGCGGTTAGATTTTTGAAGCAGGTCTCCAATACTTGGCCAGAAATGGCACTGGGTACAGTCATTGGTTCTAAACAATAATTTGTACATATAGCCAAACATCAGATCTTCCAAAGTTTGTTCATCCATTTAGTGCCCATTATGTAGATATATAATAAGTTACTCCAAGAAGAGCAAAGTCAATCTATCAGACAAATGCATACTTTAGCTTCCATGATATTTTGTAAAATAGCCTTTTTTTTTTTAATAACGGATATTTAGAAATGTTGTTTACAGATACTGATTATAATTTCTTGATAATAACATCCTTCAGAAGGATATAAAAACAAGCATTCTTGGTCTGATCATTCACTGGGAAAATACTAAGGGGGAGGAAAACTTTGATTCCATGAATGGGAGGTTCTAGAAATAGGAGTGTGTTTTAGAATTTATGCGATTCAGACTCCGAGTATAAATTAAAGGATTTTTAAATGCAAACAGTCTAGAGAACGCTTTTGAAATGGGCCATAAGTTCTTCCAGGAAAAAAAAATGTCAACGCTGATTGACAATGAGCTATAGAATACTTTCACACTTCTATAGCAAATTGAGAAGAGACAGTATTTTAAGGGACTGTGTGTATTCCACTTTAAACAGGGGATAAAATAAATCTTTGAAATGTTTTAGTAATGTAGCCTTTGCTAAACATCTACCCTTTTGAGGTTTTGTTAAAGGGAGCCTGTTTACAAAGTCTGAGGCTGATGAGAAGCAGGAGAAAATTAAGAAATGTTAGCTAGGTGAGTCAGTATGAGCAGTCAGCTGGTCTCCTTCAGACATTTACAGAGGGCTCACATAAATGGACAGAATGTTTAAAATTGGGCTGCACTTAATGAAAGTGCCTTGTTGTAAGTATTGAACACCAAAGACAACATAAAGCTCTTCAGACACATACTGATGTCTGAATAGCAGCTCTGCATTGAAAAGCTAGGATTGTAAACCAGCAGGGAACCAGAGCAGCATTTCATAGGACTTACTCAGCATCATCTCAGGCAGGGCAGGCTTTTACACGTGTGAATTGATGTTAAATTGAAAGGAAACAAATGTATAGGTAAATATCTATCTAGCTTTGTCATTATCGTTGCTTTGTCATAGAATTTAGTTTCTGTCTTCTATAGATTGACTATATTCCACCCAATAAATGTCTTTTCAGGTATTCATTTATTTATGTATATGTGTTTATATTTATATGTAACACAAATACATATGTATTCATGTATGTGTGTCATTGTATAAGGAAGGCATGCTTGAAGTAGAATAATTTCTCTGAGAGTAAACACTGTGAAGCAGTATATTGTTATGATGGTTTACACAGAAGCATCAACTGAGATGCACAGATTATTCTTTGCAAGTTTAAAAAGGCCTGTCTATATTTAACCTTTGACACAGAATGTAAATAATTTTAAATAATAATTATAAATAATGAAGCCTTTGTCCACTTTCTGAGATATACAACATACTACCTGAAGAGAATTCAAGGATTCATTCCCATTATGTGAAAGAAGTCAGCACTGGCACACATAGAAATCCAACACATGTATCACAGAGATTCAATGAAAGGAAAATTTTTTTTTTTTTTTTCTGTCTCATGAAACAATATAGTTCTGGTTTTGCAAAATCCCATTCTGGAGCACAATGTTTTACTTATGATATTGCAACGTTCTAAATAATCTGTTTATTTTTTCCCTTTTCTTTTATGCTTTTCTTAAAAAGAAAGTCTTCTGCATGTTCTTTCCTAGGCAAGTCCTTAAAAGATAATTGTTGAATGGGCTTTTGCATGTTCTTATTTCCAGCAGACAACTCCACTGTAGAGAGTTGGAGTAGAAGACAGCCAACATACATAAAGTTTACTGTTGTTATTGCTCGTTTGATGAGCCTGTGTCCCTTATGGCTGCCTACTGGCTATTGAAATGAAAAACAAAAACTGGCAAATTATACTGTAATATGAAATAAGATTCCCCAGGAAAACTCAGTTTTACTTCTTTTTCTCACCCAAAATATAAACTACTTGTGAACTGAACACATCCCAGTGTTCAAATGCTTATCACAGAGCACCATACCGACTGTCAACCTTTCCTGTCTGAATTGCTCACTGGTTGCCAGATGCATGAACACTGCACCAGAGAAAACTAGCTTCCTGCCATTTTCAGACTTCCCTCGATCTTTATTCCATTCTTTAGGAACAAGATAGCCACGAAGAGAGTGCTGCTGAATACTGCTGCTCAAAATGGTCTTGATGAGAAGTAGAATTGCAGGGCTAGTTCATGCAGGGGGTTAGTTACAAGATGCAGGTCTTTCACAGCTAGGCTGCCATTTCTAATCTGGTTTAAGTCATTCTGTGGAAAAGGTTCTGCCATCTACTAGCTAGTTAGTAACTACAGAAAATGAGCTGCTGGTCTCAGTCTGATCTCTGTTGGAAGATATACTAACATATGAAACGTGCAGTAATGACTGGACTCTGGTTGTGAATGAAAAAGAGAACATAACTTTCTAGGGAAGTCTTCATAGAAACTTTCACTAACTAATTCTATGTCAGAATTGGAAAAGCTGCTACTAATAATTGTCAACAATATTCCTTTTGGTTGATGCCATTAATCAAATTGCCCACATTTGGTGGAACCACTGCTTTGGAGAGCTGTTGTTCTTCCACTTAATTTCAAAACCACTATTGCTGCCACTCACATGATCAAATGCATCTACTTTAAAAAGACTGGCTAGTCATCCACCATTAGAATTCACCCAGAAAAGATGTTATCATCAATTAAATCAAGTCATGAATTTGACTCTCAAACTTAAGTAATGTATTTTCTTAATATGATCATTATCCAAAATAAAAACTTCAGGAAGCATAGGAAATTTTAAACTAATCAAAGGACAAGATAAAAAAAAAGACACTAAATTACCTTGTTGCATGTGAGCAGGAATGTTGCCACATTTTTCATCTTAAGCCATAATGAAAGCAATCTGCTTTGTTGAAATAGGAGATGTGAGAGTTCAGTTTTTCACTATGGCTTGCTGACCACATTGCCTGTGTTTGACCTATGTGCCATCTCGGGATCTTCAGGGTTCCCTTGAAGCTCAGCTTCATCCTGTCTTTTTTCTAACTTTGAGAAGTGAGACGGGACCTCAGGATTTTGAACATGTCTGTTTGGGAGGCTCCTGATCTGATTTTTTTTCCATTTTGTTTTGAGAAAGGTTACTCATTTGTCCATTAGGACCTTCTCTTGGTTTGTATGAATCCTTTATTTTGTTTTATGCTTTTATTCTAGCATTAGAATTCATTTTATAGCCAATCTCCATTTTTCTCTAGAGACACGAGCATAATATATTCTTCTTCCCAGAGTTCTGTTCCTTGCTGTACAGACCATTTAACAAGATACTTTAGTATCAGTCCAGCTTAATCAACTAGTATCAGAGCAGAGAAAGATTTCTGATACGCTTTGTTAACAAATATTAACTTCTCTTAGTTAGAAATCTTCCATTTTTATAGAATATGATTGAAATTTTCCTAGCTGGTAGAAAGTCATTTCTAATACTTCTGCTTTACTGAGTGTTTCACAGATTATTAAAAAAGCACCATGTTTCTTGTTACGTCAAAGTAACAGAAGTAATTATGGGTCTCACTGTCAAACTGTAATGTAAGTATTACATTACTCAGTTTAATAGAGCTTTGTTATCCTTACATTCAATCAAGGTTTTTAGATGCTCTAAAAAATATCCAGCATGTTTACTCAGTGTTGGAAGCACATGTTGAAAGTAGAATCTAAGTCCATTACAAAACTAGACTCTTCTTTCAATGGTAACTCTAAGTAGAATTTGTACTTATTTCTAATACATTTGGGAATTAATTCTACAGAAAGCTATTCAAAATCTGTATTTTTGTTTAGCTCCTTTTTAATGCTAATTAAAATAATAACCATTCGTTATAGAAATTGTAACCCTTGCTTGTCCTCAACTAGGTTATTAAAAAGCAAAAGTTCTGTAATTTCTACCTCCTACCAACAAACCAAAATGAAACCATATCAAGAACTCGTTTGATTTCAATGCAATCTATAATGCTACGTGTTCCCCAATTCCATTTGTCTTTATCTTTTATTTTTCTTTTCTCTTTTTTTGTTTTTTGCTTTTAAGTCCACTGAGTCCATTGAAGAATCAGTACTTAGAGAGCTTACATTTTTAATAGGGCCATATCCCATGCTGACCAGATTCTACAAGGTCTTGAATCATTCTGAGATGCAATGACTTTTTTTGAACTCCAGTTGTTGTCAATAAAAGAGGAGGGAGTTTTGCACCTCTCAAGAGTCCTTGCATTCTCTGGTCCAAAAGGAAATCTATATCAGTTCTGTGTCCAGAAATAGTGTGCTCCTTTTGCCATCCAGAGGTCCAAGGGTCTTTTTTTGCTTTGACCTTTGGTTTACCTTTGGTCACCCTACTTAGGTATGAACATAGGAGTGACCTGTCGAATGCAGTGAGGCATTCAGGGGATGTGGCAGCATGTGCCATATCTTGGAAGCAGGGAACAATATATATTATACAGTTATTAATATGACCAGTTCCACAGAAGTATTTGGGAGCCCAGCTCCCACTGATTACATTTGGGCATCTGGGCCTCTGTCTGTCTCTCTTGAGGAGGTGAGTTTTTATAGACAGAAGAAACCCCTCTAGTCTTAGAGATGTAAGACTATGCATATACCTGCTCCATATATCCTGGAAACAGATTTCAAAGATAGACTGGGTATTTCTACCACTCTCCAGAGATTAAGAATAACTGTGCTGAGCAGAAGTAAGATAAAGCTTACTGTAGACTAGAAAGCTCCAATCCTATTCTGAAGGTCATTAGACAATGAGCCTTGAACAAATGGAGGGAACTGTTTTGATGTGGATGGTGCATTCATCATATCTGCTTACCTATAGAAATCAAGAAGCTACATCAAAACAGGAAATACATGTTGATTACCAACTGTATTCCCAGGGTAAAGGCCTCAGGGAGCCTGCTTATATCCAGAGATTTTCCTCAGACTTTCACTACTGACAAGATTCAGGAGATATATTCATTTTATAATTCTTAGAAGAATATATTCTGAAAATTCTTTTAGTGGCTTTCCATCAACTTGCAGAGTGGCTGGAAGGATTCTCTTTCCTGTAGCAAAGAGTCAATTCTGGGAGCTGTTAAAGAAAGAAAAAAAATCTTATGATTGAGTAGTTGTTATCAACCATGCAAATGGTGTAGAATATCAAGATCCTGCACTATAGTCTTGCAATAACTGTTACTCGGGGTACTTACTCTGTGTGAGGTGTTACATGGACCTTAGATAAACTAGGTAAAGTGCAGTCTGCTATGCACAGATTAAGAGTTTCTATATTATGTCTCTGGTACCATAGATGAAGCCTTCACATGAATTTACAACAGCTCTATGCCTCTGAGGATTTTAGGGATGCTATTCCATCACTTAAAAAGCTGAAAAAAGTTTCTGTTGACAGGAGGAAGGGAGGGATCCTAGGCTCTTTGCTCTACTGGGAACACCAGCATCAATGTCAGTCCTAGGTTTCCTTGACCTGAAATTTCTGGGAAAGCTACTAAACAACTAGGCAGGAATGCTTATCATCCCATTTTAAAGTCCAAGCGGAGTCAGGTAACCCAGTAGATGTGTGGTTTCCATGTCTATACAAGTTAAATTCCATCCTCAGTCAAAGGTGAGAGAGAGACTCCTGCAAAAGGCAGTTTGGAATTAAATTAGTTAATTTAGCCCTTGGGAAAAGCCTACTTGTTGACTGAAGAGGAAATTGAGGAACACTAGGCAGATGACTTAGCTAACCAAGTTGCATGCTTAAGTTGGAAGGAATAGCAGTGCCCTGAGATACTAAATTATTAGCCACCCTGTAAATGACAGCACATCCAGTGGAGCACATTTCCCTTCAGAGAACATGAGAGTTATTCAGTGCATTTCTTTCCATGTAGGTATTCACAAAGGGCAATTCACAAATGTGAACCCAGCTCACATTTATATCTTTCATTTGATAATTCTGTGTATATTTCTTTCTCCTGCAACCCATATGGGGTTCTTTGTTTAGCAGGCATTCTGTTATTTGAGAATCAATTACAAAGGGGAGGTAGCTCCTGAACGTGGAAGACCAGTGCAACAGCTGGTTACATTAGATGGGCTCTGACTAAAGGACTAGGAGAAATTAGCGTGTCTTTCAAGAGAATTGAAGGTTCTTAAAATTCAAAAATAATTTGCCTGTGTTTGCATTGGGGATCTTAATCCTTTTTCTTTTTTGTTCCCTATCAACTTCTTACGTGACATCTGGAGAGTGCAGCTTGTAGTTATGACTAATAGTCCTACCAGGCTGACAGAACCTGTTCATGAGCTCTTTGTATAAAACTGCCTAAGCAGATTTCCCAAGCTGCCTGAAGAATTCTCCCTTCTCCACGCCTTCAACGTGGTAAAGCCCTCAAAAGGTCCTTGTGAATTATTAGACCTATTCAGCAAGATTAGATGCTGCCTTTACATTGTATTTTTGTTATTGCTGTTTTCCTTTTATTTTTTTTTAATATGGGTTTCTTATTATGCCTTTGTTCTTTATACATGAGCAGATCAGTAAATGGTGGACTCACCACAGACAATGAAGCAAAGCTGCAAAGTTCAGTGTCAGGTTCATACTAGCTAGAGCAATGCTTTTGCATGTTATTTTTTTTGTCCCCTATACTGAAAATGTTGCCTTTTTTTAAGGAGTGTAGCTAGATTATGCAAATATATAAATAACTTTTTCTAAAACTCTGTCTGCAAACATCCTTTGTTTGTAGATGTTTGTTTTATTGGTTTTATGCAAACTCTGGAACTTCTACTATATCTGTCAGTTGCAGAAACCTCTCCCTTTTAGCTGGAAAAAAAATGAAGCCTGTAAATTAACTTTCCTCCTGTTTTCCTTATTGCACTTCACTTACCCTCCCTTCTTCATTTCCACATTTTTCTTTAAAGATTCATAATGTACAGTAACACCTGCTAGTGTGGTAACAGCAGTTTGAGCTTTCCTATAATGATGTTGTGCTGATGTTTAAGGAGATACAGATCAGTGTCTCGGTCCCTCTCACAGCCCACTTCTCAAGTACACTCTCCCTCTCAGGAATAGCTGCGCCCCAGGGCAGCCCTCATGCCTAGTGGGGCAAGACCTAGAAACTTTGTGCTATTTGCAGTGGTTATGAATCCTAAAGGCTGATGGAGCCAGGAATAGATTCATTGTGTCTCTGCTACAGATGGTCAACAGACTTAAGTGAGCTAATGCTTTGAGCACAGGCCAGATCTATTTTAATTACTAAAAACCCTACCATTCCTGGGTGTCTCTGTCATGAGCTATCGCCCTGCTCAGGTAGTTCTTTTTAGTACATAAACTATGGAGTTAAATGTCTGCCAACTTAAAAAATGCATTATTTAAATAACATTAAAATCTTCCCCGCTTTAGCATTTTCAACCTTTCTCAGGAAAACCTGTGTATCATTGCTATGGATTTATGGAGATGTAAAAGCCTAAAGTAATGTTTCAGCACTAATAAATGTGGGTAGATGTGACTTAAAAACAAGCTGATCATGCATTGGAACAACAAAGACCAGAGGATTAAGGCAGTCAGTGAAGATGAAAGTCTAGGCAATCTGCAAGAAAAAGAAATCAGCTCACAAGGAGATCCTAAACAAGCCGAACATGCAGGAAATGTTTAAAGATAGGCCTTCATGGGTGTGCTTTTTTTTTTTTTTTTTTTTTTTGGTCTCTTTTGTCTTTCTAATAGCCAACAGGTAGATAAGAGTATTTTGAATGTATATGTTTTCTCGGCTTAGAATATTTCTGGTCTCTGTTTGATATTCTTAAAGAAAAATAGTTTTCTGACCCCTGTTGTCTTAAGGCATCATTTAATTCTGGTATGCTTAGGAAAGTTTTTAATGAGTTGGGAAGATTTCACAGGCTGGTAGAAGGGAAAAATCCATGTGGAACTACTAGTTACCTTGACTGTTTCGAGCAAGACTGCGTATCCCCCCTCACAAAGAACTCAGGCGCTATTTCCTTGTTAAGTGCGCACGCTTTTTTCCTATTTGAACAATGCCATGAAGTGATAACTCAGGCTCTGAGAATTGTGCTGACAGTCAGCTGTCATTCA
>JAUBNY010000589.1:855150-867957 GCA_032275445.1 Crypturellus soui
GAAGTGTATGTTGTGTCAGCTTTCTGTCAAAATAGTAAACAATCCTGTAATCTTTAGAAAGTCAGAACATGACAGAACCGATGATACAAAAGCAAGGTGTCCTTGGGCTAATACCCAGACTCTTGTAAATGATGTTAAATTTATACCCATTTAAAACAAGCCAATTTAAACAACCTGACTGTCTCAGAAGATTTTCAAGAAGATAGTGATTGCTCAAATGCAAGTGTCCCCAAGGCCATAAAAAAATGACAGTGCTGTTAGTGTCTGTTGGGGACTGCAGAAAATGGAAGATTTTCCCTCTGCAGTTTCTTTGCCTTTCTGTTTTCCTTGATTTTTTCCTTTCTGTTTTCCTTGTTTTTTTGCCCTTTATTTTCTTCCTTCCTCCAGATACCCATTCATTGGGATCCAATGGATATGGATGGTAGGAATACAAAGAGTAGCGGAAAAACATCTGCACAAAACTGGAAGATTTCTGTGCGGAAACCAAAGGGAGAAATGTTGCTCTTTAAAAGCCTGCCTTATGGGACTTCTGCATGCCTGCTATGAGGGCACAATGGAGAAACCTGCCAAAGGAAGCCAGATTACTAGGAAATAAAAACTACCTTCTCAGAGCAGTCTGTTCGAAAATGTGACAGATGGATAGATAGTCGGACAGACAGGTACATAAATTAAGAAAGTATTTTTCCCAAATCTGTGGATATAAGTAAGTGTAAACGTCAAAATCCACAGCCTCCAGAGGAAATTGTTTGAGAAATATTTTTAAAATGAACTTGGGCGTTTTTTACCCAGCTCGACACTACTCGTTACCTCTTCTGGGAACACTTCTCAAGAAGCTGAGATCTCCTCCACGGTGAGAATACGGTGCTCATCCATCTTTTATTTGCCCCCTCATGCTTTCTGCAAGGAGGTGAGATCCATAGAAGTAAACATTTGAAGAACTGCCCTGAATTTTCCATGCTTGCTCTCAGCCTAAAGGTAAATGTGGAAAGTTTGGTAAGATTCTGTTTGGCTGATTTTGAATGAGCCATGCATGAAATAAAATGGTTTCATATTTTAAGATGTTTTTCAGGATGCTTTTTTTTTTTTTTGTCTTAGATAATTTCAAAGCTAGCTTATTTTAGACGAGATTGCTTTCCAGAGGAATGCATGCCTTTATTTTTTTTTCTTTTTTTTTCCATTTTGAAATAGAAATGGGGATGGGAGCTGAGACCAAGTTGAAGTCGCACAGAGGATATTAAGAATATATCTTTTTTTCCTTGGTAAGGGATTGAATCTCAGCTTGCGTTGAACATGCACGTGACTGAGTATTTAAAAAGTGCTGGAAGAAGGATGAGATCAGGGTGATGTTTTAGAGGTGTCTTTCTATCAAGGACGTGCTCTGAGTTCTTGATAAATCATGACAGTTCTCTGGCTCATATTCCATGCCTGCAAATTGGCACTGCGGTGCTTGCCTACTTTACCACGGGGCTGTGAGGAAGCATTACGTGGCTATGGATGATGCTTTAAAACATCTATTTTGTTATGATTGCCATGATTAATCATATAAATGAAATAAGTTATATGTTTAGCTGCCGGATGATTTGGAATCAAATGGTTTACATAACCAAAGAAATTCTCCTTGGTAATGAGAAATAACCCACGTCAGTATGGATTAACCAGTAAAATGTGGGGATGCTTGAGTGAATGGCATAGCTGGACATACGGCACATTGGCAAAAGCTGATGTCACCACAGTCCAGCCCCACTGAACCTGCTTTCACAGAACCTCTATTATCTTTATTCTGGTAAAAAAGCTTCCTGCAATGCACAGGAAAATATTGCATGCATGGAGCTCAGTTATAATTGTTGTGAAAACTATAAGTTATTTTATCTAGAAAAATGAAAAAAAAAATAGTCTGCATGAAAATTTTCATTCAGAGTGTTGCAAGAACAAGGTTTTAATCACTATTTTTTCATGGTTTTTCTTGAACTGAATACATTCCACTGTTTTAACATTTTATATAAAAGCATGGTCTAGACATGTACATGTACCAGTGGAATGAAACCATCAATAATCACTATCTAAAATGAATTACATTCCAAAAGCACGGACTAATGATTTATCTTTTTTTCATGGGACCGATCTCTATCAGATTGATTTATGTAGCAGCCAATCATGTTTCAGTAAACTCCAGCATGCACATGCATCTTTAAGGGATGATAAGCTGTGACTGTCAATTTGTTTGTGCACCAGAAGCCACAAAAAGAAGAACCAACCTGCAATAACAGTAGTAGGGGTCCCCAGCAGAAAAGCTCCCCCAAAAAACTACCTCGTTATTGTACCTTACTTTCCATGTCAGAGGAACACATTTATGTAGTATATGTGCACTGTATATTCAACGAGAAAGAGATATTTCCTGAGGGGGGAGTGTATACTGCCCTATGACAGTTGATAAACAAGCAAGCCTTTTTTTTTTTAACTTGCATGTAACATTATTTGCTTTGATAGAATGTATTTTTGTACATCTACATTATTTGCTTTGATAGTAGACGCTTTTGTTGGTTGTTGGAGTGATTGACAGCTTCAAGCTGTTCTGTTTAATTGCCTTTCTGCTATGCAAAATTCTATGTTTAGAAGACACCGTTTCACAAATAAATCAAGTGTGTAGATGTGTGTGTGAGAGGAAGAACTGTGGAGAAATTTTTTTTCAGTTGGATTTACTAACCATTCTGTTGCCTACTTGTCTGCATTTCATTTGACTCTGCATTGGGGAACATCTATCAGGTTTTCAGTCCCTCTCTGATGAGTCAACTCACTTGTATTAGCAGGCCAACCTGTAGTAGCCTTGCTCTGTTCACAGGAAGCAGAGGATATGAGGGTGTCTTGAAAAATAACAGACCAGAGTACATCCAAAGTTCATCATTTGTTTCTGCATAGCAAGAAACGCATGGAGGAAAAAAACCTCTCCATTGTATTCTTTGTTTGTGCTTTATCCTTTGGACTAACTCTTAGAGGATATTTTTTAGATTTTATTTTGAAACCTAATTAAATTAATTGTTCTATCTCCTCCTTACCTCAGCCCAGAGGATGTGGAGCCTTTGCAGAATTTATTTTTGCTTGTGTTTTACTGGGGAAGGAAAGTGAGTTCCCTTTTATTGATTTACAAGGGTTTGGGAGCAGGACAGACAGTGTTTATAGCATGAGTGACTGCTGCTTTCATCTGAACAGAGTTGCTGCAAACAACCAACTTACTTAAAAACTTAATGTTTGGTGACATCTTCACTTTACAAATTAGCTAGGATAGCATTGAATTTACTATTTATTTTATTCTATGGAATTAGAGAGGGATGTTGAGAAGGTGTTTATTTCAATTTATTTCATTATTTTTGTTTGAGTACCAAACTTGAACACTTTTAAGAGTTCCATGAGTCAATAGGCACGTGGCTTAAGTGGAAACATTTCTAACAGTGATATCTAAAAAAAGTTTTGTTTTTTTTTTTTTTTCTGAAATGAGAGAATGGTAAAATGGAAATCTTGCTTTGTTATTGTACATTATGAAATGGAGTAAGAAAAAATGTGTGTTAAGGGTGCAAGACTTCTTTAGGAAACCAAGATTTTCAGAAAATCATGTTTTTCTGTCTCAGGTTGAATTGGATAGGATATCAATCATTGAGCCTAATGGTCAGCAGCACTTTTACTTTTTAGCATCTTAATAAAAGCTCTCCAGGTGTTTAAAGTAAAGTATTTATTTTTTAAACTGAAATATGAGTAAGCCAGCATAAAGAAACTCACAATAGCATTTAATAAACCACAGGAAGAAGATCCAGATGACACCGTGCATTTCCATTTAAAGCCTTCTCTTGGATTGGGAAAATACACATAGTATTGTGTAGGTGGTGCCACTGCCATAGTGGATAGGATAACATGCTCCTGAGTTACAGAGGGCTGTGCACGTCTTTTATCTCATGATGAAAGTACATTAATAAAGTATAGAGAATATAGAGATGGAATATGAAATAAATATGCAAACAAAAAGCAGAAATGGAAAAAGTGGAGCAGGGTGGATACAGTGGATTTTTTTGTTTTGCTTTGTTTTCCTGAAAATGGAACGCTTATCTTTAATAAATATCTGTTAATAATGCGTTATTGATACCTTAACTGGAACACACATGAAACAAAGACTGATCAGTGTAATCATGCATATTCAAGGATCTAATATGTGTCAGTTTGCAAATTTACCTTGGAAAAGCAATGCGCTGCAATGAATACTCTTTTTTTTTTTTTTCCAAAACATCAACATGTCTAAGTAATTCTGGCAGATTTAGGATATTTCCTTTCTCATCACCCCTCAACCACCTTCTAGATTCAATAGACAAATGAGACGAGGTGAAAGCCAGTGACATCAACCGAATATAGATAGCATGCATAATATATTGCATTAGTGTCCTCTGCATGACATTACAGAGCTGTAGATGTCTGTTGGACAGAGAAATAAACAACAAACACAGGTTTTTTTCCCTGCAGTGAAACAGCAGAATAAAAACAATCTCCTGTTACACATGAACTGTTCACACAAACATTATTACAACAGCCACTTCTTGCCATCCGGCTAGATAGCTGAAAATATTTTGATCTATATGACTTCCATGGCCTTGATCCAAAGCCTACTGAAGCCAATTAGGAATCTCCATTGCCTTTAGTGAAATTGGACCTAGCCCATTAAGTGATTTTGCCCTAGGGGAATAAATGGAGGATTTTTAAGGGCCACCCTCACATGTCACTTCAACTTATCACAAAGAAATATACTTCTCTTCATTAACACCATATATGTTAGCTTCCGTTCCCAGTAACTCTGCCCGGGTGTCAAACTCTTTTCCTCGGCTCTTAGCTGATCTTTTATACCGAAGGTGACTGCAGATATGATAGAATGTTACTTTTCATAAAAGTCCTTAGGAAGCTGGAGTTTCCAGGAGTTATTCATGTAATTTTTCCCTGCCCCAATACCCATGTGGGTAGTTTGTGAATGTCAAGAACTAAATTAAAAGCTATCCTATCTGAATGGGTTAAAAGAATGACAAAACTTGGGAAACTATAAGCTAAACAGTAGTGACAGTTATAGTCCCCTTTCACACACACAAAAAAATTGTAAACTATTTCCTGTTGAGTCCCATTTCGCAGCTGGAATGTACGGAAGGAACCGGAGTGGATTAGGGAGCTAAAAAACTCCTTCATTCTTTTTAAGGATGTGCAAAGAGAATGCTGAATGTGGAATTTCAGCAATGATTAATTATTAGCTTCTTAGCCTAATTAGTAATTAATATTAGCCTAATAACTTTTGTTTTGTTAATTGAGTATGGTTAACTAAGCAGTAAAACTCAATATAAATATGCATTCCAAAGTTAATTTCCTTAGACATGACTTTAAAAGCTGCGCCTGCATGCGGTCTTCCAGATATATTTTTGTGAATGTATGCCCCTGATTTAACTGCGCACACACACAAAAAAAAAGCTGTTTCAAATCATGTAACCACTGGGGTGAATTAGTAAGAAAAGCAGACATTGCTGACTCACCCACAACAAGCCCGTCTTTGATTCTTATAATGGACCCATTACTGTTATATCTGATAATATGGCTATTTTGACATGGGTGGTAATAACCAGGAACCTACTGAAATCTTTGGCCCAGGTAGTTTCTGAAGCTTTATTTTGCCTGAATAAAAGGTCTATCGCTTTTACTGCATTCAAGGAAAACATATTTTAGTCACATCTCCTGCACTTAGGAAGATACTGTAATGGAATACACAGCTAAATAAATTCAGAAAACAATTAAACATGATTACTCTCTTAAAGAATAAACATGTCAAGTGTCAAAAAACATTGCAAATCTGCTATACTTCAATTTGAGTCAAAATAGATTGCCTCCCATTTGTTCCTTTTCAGTGAGTATTTGAAAAAATAAAATGATACACCTGTTAAATTAACACATTTATTGTGCACCAAAGCTATTCATTTGTACAGTAAATAAGTTAAAAACTTGATTCTTATATAATCCACTATTCAACCTGACTGACTGTTGAACCTCCCTAATCAAATACATCTACATGATATTGTAAGCTACATTACAGTACATTATTAGCTTGTAAAATGAAATTGCTGCAACATTATGTACTGTATATTTGAAGCAGTAACAAATTTACCAATGATAGATGTGCTAATGGCTATGTTGTATTGCAATAAATATAAATTCTGAGTAGCAATTGGAAAACATTAACATTTTTATATATGAGTTTAGGCATTTATGAGGCTGATCCTGCTACCAGTAAAAACTGAAGAGGTGTTCTTGCTAGCTCAGATTTCTATTTTGGACTCTTCCGAGCAAAAGATGAGTGGTCTTTCTTTGCAATGGGGTTTTTGTAACCAAGGTAAGAGACTTACGAGTGACAGAGGTTTTGGTAAGTAGCTATCATTCCTTCCTCTAAGAAAAAGCGTGGCTACATACCTGATCCGCAGGTCAAACCTAGACACCACTTAGCAGTAATTTCCTGTGGCCTTTCTGACAGTGTTTCTTCTTTTTTATCCCCCCACCTCTGGCCTGTCTCTCCTCTTTTTCTCCTGAGCTGCTAGTGCCACCATTAGCCGTCTAACAAACCATTGATTTAAAAGAAACAACTCTATAAATAAAGTAAATCTGCTTGCTGAGGGCAAGCAGAAAATAGTGTCTGCAGCAGCCAAGAAAAAAAAAAATGTTGGAACGAAGAAGACTGAACACGCTGCTTCTCTCTCCTGGTGTTTGGGCATGTTTCTTGGAAATTTCTGAGAGGACGGGTCCCCTGCTGCCCTGCGCGTTTCCTCTCGTGCAGCTGGTACACCTGGAGCGCTGCAGGCAATGCCCCGTGCCAAGGACGCGTGCCAGGACAGCGCTGAGCGCAGCAGCTTCCCTGGCCGGCAGCAACGTGGGAGACCCGAGTGTCGAGGGAAGCACAAGGACAGGCCGGCAGCCGCGGAACCTGCTGCAACTCTCTGCTGGATGGGGAGGAGGTTGTAAATTGTGGGTTGGTGATAGCGAGGGCGTGAAATTGGCTGGGGAGCATTGGCACGGCTCTCCGGCACGTTCGAGTCACCTCTTGCGGGCAGATTATTTGCGTGGCGTGTTACAGATGTGTGTGTTTTACTGTGCAGTGATGCTTTGCTTGAAATATTTATTCTGCCTTTGTAGCCAATAGTTTCTCCATGTGCTATCCTTTTCAACTTAGCAAAACATGAGGTGTATCTTAGAATGGGATGCCACAATGCATTTATGGTATCAACGGAAGCGCGTCAGGATGTGGATGCAATTACAGTTACAGGAACTGGCAGAATTACAATAAAGCATTTGGTTATTATAATTCAGCTTAATGTGAAGTGCTGTTAGTTTGCTTGTCACTGGATATCCTTTTAATTAAGGAGTCTTGATACTAAAACATGCTGTATCTGGGTAAGAAACCAAAGATATATGCCACCATATTCTAACCTTGTAATGATGATTACAGTAGACAGTCATCTATGTTGTTTAGAAAAAGCAAAGCAGAGAGGCTGGTGAATTAATCCAAATCAGTAATCTTAAATTACTGACAGAGCTGTAATATACTTTGAGCAGGGATACAGTCCCAAATTGACAAATGTTTCTTTCAACATAGGAGTGGAAGAGCATAGAGGTTTCCGTCGTGCAAGATGTAGCATGAATTTGTCCTAGTGTATTTCTCTCATTAGATCAATTACTTCACCTTAGTGGACTCGCTGGGTAGCTGATTATTTTAGACTATGTAGCCCATTATGTAATTAAACAAATCATTGCCAAATCATTTCAGATTCCTACAGCTAAGACTCCTTCTAATTCACACTGTGAAAAATTATCATTATACAAGGAAGAAAAAAACAATATAGACAACTTAAAAAGTTTGCAGTGCTTTCTTTGATGAGTAACTTAGAAATTTGTCTTCTCTCTTTTTTTTTTTCCTACTTTTAAGACCTATTTCTGTTGGTGTATGTGGACCTCACAAATGCTAGCAAAAATATCTTAGCATCCAGGTAGGAAAATACTACCAGAATTCTGGGAACAGAGACACCCAAACTCGATGGAGGCTGTGGGGAGACAGAAGTGCCCCCAGGCAGCACTGCCCAGCTGTGCCCCAGCTCAGTGCAGTGCCAGGATTCAGGTGCTCACTCCTTGCAACTGCCTCTGCTCACACCTTCAGGACAATCATCCTCTGCCCATACCTCCAGGTTTCCCAAGGACAGGAGCTCGGAGGCTGTGCCTGCAGCGCGCCAATCCGGGCTGGAGGGACCAGGCTGCGGACCAAGCCCTGCCTGTCTCCCCCTGGGCAGCTCTGTGGTGTGTCTGACGCTCACACTCCATGTAGTGAGCCTGCGAGCCGAACAGTCTTGCTGGGTAATATTCTGTAGCATCTCCGGGGTAAGTTCAATACTGTAGTCCCTACAATTTTTTTTTTGTTTGGCTTCCTAATAACAGTTTTTTCCAAAGACAGTGGTTTGGTACTCTGTTGCTCTGATCTGAGATTCTGATATGTACAGAATTCAACTTCCAGGTCTCAGCGTGTCCTTCTGCCAAAGGAAAAGGATAGTTCCCTCTCTTAGGAGTGCGGTCTTGTTCCTCTGCTTCCAGTGATGAAAACTATGGAAGTGCCTGAGCTTTCATCTTTCCTCCTAATGTTAAGACACCTGTTTTGGCATCGTCAGATCCTACTGGCAAGCTCCCAACGCTGATACCTCTTTAGTAGTCTCCTGATAGATGGTTTTCTGGCAAGAACTGTAAGTTGTACAGTGCCTTTTATTTTTCAACACCTTCCTATTAGAGTAATTTTAATTCTTCTACAATGGTCCATATTTCTTCATTCTCAGATGCAGTGGCTGAAGCCTCTCACAACTTCCTCTGCTTCATTTCCCTGCTGTGATTTGAGACCATCCAAAGTTGTAAAACTGCTCATACAGAATATTTATGAAAAACAGAATGCAGATTGCTGCAGATACTGGAAAACAGCAAGTCTCCTACAGAAGAATATTCTGTCACTGGGTCCAATTATGACAGAGGTAAAAATTCACACTGATCTTTTTTAAGTAGTTTCTCTCCTGACATATTTTGGAAAGAGTTACTAAAATACCAGAGCTAATGTTTGTCTTGAAATGGTGTGCTGACCAGCCAAATATAGTTTATCTGTAGTGAGTATTCTCACAAAATTCTGTCAAAAATCAGTTTGGAGAGCAAACCTGTTGTGTGATTACTTCTCCTAAGGTTATCTGATTTTTTTTTTCTTTAAATTTAGCTGTAAGTTGTAGAAGGCTTTCGCTCTCATAAATCCCAATTCTAACCAGATCAGCAATAAGGGCAGTTGTTAAAAAAAAAAAAAGGAAAAAGCTATTTTTCTAGTACCTCATCAAGTCTCCATAAGCACTGAAGCATAGAACACAGCATAGAACATGTAGAAATGTATAGATAAAGTGCCTAACTTTTTTCAGTTCATTTTTAATTCATTTTGAATGGAATTTTAGGCAAAGATTCAAGTTGACTCTTTTTTTTTAAAAAAAAAAAACTAATTTTCTTTTCACAATTAGTATATTTCATGGTCTTGACTTTGAAATGCATTATTTATTTAAGACATCTCTCTGCTGGCTGTGAAGAATTAATTCTTCAAACTCTGCAGTAGACAAATATTCTGTAGCTGAGACTGGCAAACTCATTTTCACTTGTGGATTTGAACTCACAGGCCAGATTCATCAATGAGGTAATGAGACATTTTCTGTATTTCAATTTTTAACAATTTTCATATCCGTATTCATTAAATTTTAAAAGAAGATAAATAATGGATGGTTCTAGTGATGTCTGTTAAATAAATTCCATAGGAAGAGAAAACAAGGACTTCATAAATGTTGAATTGCACTATTGTTTACATTTATAATGGGTTTCTTTAAATGGATAAATTAGATCATTATTACCAAAATTTTTCATTATTTATTAGTGTTTGCATTTTAAAGACTAGAATTACCCATGCTTTCCTGAGATTTCAAAGGGAAAGACTTGTAGCAATTATTGCTTGGGAGCAGTGCAGTTCAGTGCCTTACAGGTAAAAAGCAAACACAGTCAAGTTCATCATTCTATTTCTTGATTGAAAATATACTGCATATTTTTATGTGGTTGGAAAGCTCAATGCAGTGTGTCAGTTCTGCACACAACAGCACGCAACATTCACACGTCTTTGCACATCAGGGAAAGTAATATAGTCCTACCTCTTGGATTATATCCATAAGAAGTGACTTGAGTTTTAAGATCTTTCTTATTGCTTAAATATCTGTACTCTCTATTTGTATATTGCCTACCCTATCTATAACTCTAGAATGCTGTTGTAGGGTAGAAATGAAAATACATTACCCTGCAAAATGGACAAAGACAGCACTGCTCATCAGTCACACATTTCAGCTTCACAGTTCTATAAAAGAAATATATTCTAAACAACATACTCAACTTTCTTTTCTCATTAGTAACTTCATATAGTTGTTTCTTTAGACCACTTTAGTCCAACCAAGGCGTCCAGGATGTTACCCTCAGTGGGAGAAATGTGCCTAGGAATTCAGTGACGCTAGTATATAGCGTATAACCAAAGTAGTAATTGATCTGGGAAATCTTTGAAGAAACCTGTGTGGCCAAGTCTCTCTGTCCATCTCTAGGCACCCACGTGATGAATATGTTGCTAATAGTGCCATATATCACAGCTGTCAGAAGCAGGGTCGCTGCCTGCATGTGTGCTGCTCAAGGAGCAAGCCTCCTGTAGGTGAGCTACTTGTTAACACAAACTTGGTGCCAAACCATGTAAATGGACTAAAAACGCCTTGTTTTAAGACACCTCTGTGTACTTGAGACTGACACACAGGCTCATGGCCACATCTCTTATTAGGAGTATGCACAGTATTTTCTGGCTCATCTGAAGTGAGATTTTGGCACCAAAGCAAACCTAAGTTTTGGTGGTTTTGGATCAGTCTGTTATCAGATGGAGAAATGGTGATTTTTAATAGCATGCAGTCAAGACCTATGTTGGCCGCTCAAAGCTTTACAAGTACTTAAAGAGGTAGGATCACTTTTGAATGTGAGAAAACATGCATTAGGGAATATGGCATTTTTTAAACCACTTTCTTTGACTTATGGTCCATTTTAAAGGATAGCGATTATTCTGTGATAGAAATAGGGCAGAAAAGGTAACTCTCAGCATGAATCTTGATACCTGTCCAACACGGACAGAGATATTCACTACATAATCCTGCTCTGATTTAAGCATTTAGCTATTTTCACAATTTCATCAGAGCACTCACTATATCTTTTGAAACGAATCATAAACCTATTCCCTTACTTAAATATATCAAATCCTCTAAGCACATATGCAATAAATGGTTTATGTCATGAGGAGGTACTCTTTCACAGTCTTCCATATCCATCTTCCTTGAAATAAATGCCTTGTCAAGATGCCCCATTTAAATAAGACTGATGATACATCCAATGTATTGCTGCCATACAGCACTACAGAGTTTGAAAAAGAACTTCATCCTGCTTGAGCTACTGGAGAACAAACATCCCCACATGCCAGTATCAGCAATTCTACTGTATCTTAAACCACATACCTGTGCACTCTTCAAGATAAATAAAGTGTTGTTGGAAAAAGAACAACTTAAGACAACAAATTAGAAAGGAAAAAAAAAACTGTTATTGATCTCAAGAAGAATACTTGGTACTCTAAGGATGTCGGTCAACCTGGCTCCCAAGAACCAAGCTGGACCACAGTGGCATCTCTCTGCAAGGTTATACCCTTTTAATTCACCACAGGTTGCTTCTGAGAGCAAAAGCTCTTTTGCTCTTACGTTCATCTCACAGGCAGCTGAGCAGAGACCCCGGAACATGACTCACCGTGTCCGTGAGGAGCTGACATCGCTGCCTGTCAGGCTCTTGCCCTAGCTGCTCCCCAGCATTCGCGATAATAATACCAGCTTCTGCATTTTTCCCTGGGAGCTGAACCTTGAGCAATCCTTTCGGTAAGGGCTTCCCGAAGCCTGGATCCTGATGCCACATTTCATTTTCTTTGCGAGCAATTTAAATTGGCTTTCCAAAAAGATGAGATGAGCACCGACTGTACATTTGCTCCCTCCAGAAAGCAGCAGAATGAAGCTTTTGCAGCACATACCAGCGACACTTTGCTGGTCTGGCTTGCTAAAGGCAGAAATAAATATGCAGAGTGCAGGATAATGCAGGCAATTATGATCTAAATAAGTAATAAGTAATCATTAAAGGTGGATGCTCTGCAACAGGTGTCTGTCTTAGTGAAATTCCGTATCGCAGAATCACAGAATGCCTAAGGTTGGAAGGGACCTCTACAGATCATCTAGTCCATCCCTCCTGCTCCAGCAGGGACACCTAGAGCACGGGGCACAGGGTAGCGTCAAGGCGGGTTTGGAAGATCTCCAGAGAAGGAGACTCCACAGCCTCTCTGGGCAGCCTGTGCCAGGCTCTGGACACCCTCACAGGAAGGAAGTTCTTTCTCACATGGAGGTGGAACTTCCTGTGTTTCAACTTGCACTCATTACCCCTTGTCCTGTCACCAGCCACCATGGAGAATAGTTTCCTCCCTACATTCACTCCTCAGATACTTGACATGTTGATGAAATCTCCTCTCAGCCTTCTCTTCTCCGGACTAAATAGGCCCAGCTCGCTTAGTCTATCCTCATATGACAAATGCTCCAGTCCCTTAATCATCTTCGTGGCTCTCCGCTGGACCCTCTCTACAAGCTCAAT
>JAUBNY010000589.1:870680-899034 GCA_032275445.1 Crypturellus soui
AGCCCAGAACTGCCCCCAGTACTCCAGGTGCGGCCTCACCAGAGCTGAGCAGAGGGGCAGGATCCCCTCCCTCAACCCGCTGGCAACGCTCCTCCTCATGCAGCCAGGAGCCCATGGGCCTTCTTGGCCACAAGGACACATTGCTGCCTCATGGTCAACCTGTTGTCAACCAGGACTCCCAAATGCCTCTCTACAGAGCTGCTTTCCAGCAGGTCAACTCCTAATCTGTCCGGGTGCCTGGGGTTATTCCTCCCCACATGCAGGACCCTGCACTTGTCCTTGTTGAACCTCATGAGGCTCCTCTCTGCCCAACTCTCCATCTTGGAGAGTCCCCACTTGTCACCATCCTCTGGGCTCTGCTATCCAGCCAGTCCTCAATCCACTGTTCGCTCATCCAGTCTACACTTCTGGAGCTATTTATTTACAAAATACCCCTGGAAATCCTGTTTACACGCGAGGAAAGAGCATCAAGGGGCAGTTTCCCAGCTCAGAACTTCATGTGTAAGACTGCAGTGTCATATATGCCAAAAGGGCCATCTTTTAACTTCTTTTCAGAGTTTTGCTCATATTTTCCTGACTGTCTGGCAGCTTTTTAGTCTGGCAGCCTTTAGGATGGCAAAAGCAATACCCCAGACTCTGACTTTCGGTCACTTTGCTCATTTCTGTCCTTGTCCATGCCTTCACTGGCCATTTACTATTGCTTTTAGTATATACAGGACCCTCATTTCTCTAGAGTCTGAAGTTTTAGAAGTATCCACTGCCTTAAAGAAATTCCTGTGGTTATCCAGAGATTCAAGCCTCACTCATTGTGTCAGTGTATCAGTACTATCATACATGGTGTCCAGTCAAATTTTCTGGTAGGT
Organism: Crypturellus soui; assembly: GCA_032275445.1. Taxonomy (NCBI): domain Eukaryota; kingdom Metazoa; phylum Chordata; class Aves; order Tinamiformes; family Tinamidae; genus Crypturellus; species Crypturellus soui. The sequence goes on from JAUBNY010000589.1 coordinate 871,544, forward strand.
TAAGAGCTGTTTTTATGTTTTATTGTTAAATGTTTTATAAACATTTAACACAATGTTAATATTCTACCCTAGGATGGAGCTCCAGATAGTTTCTTTTGCTGGATAATTGAAGTGCATGAACATTTGTGCTTCATATGGCCCTTCATAATAAAATGCCTGCGCTGGCGGGAGGGACAGAGTAAGCTCATGTTGCCTATTTGAGACTTTACAATATGCATTTAAAAGTAGAACCTCTTTCATCACAAAGTTCACATATTGCTTTACCTCTTTTTTAATTTATAAAGCTTCTCATACCTGGGTGTTAAATATTGACAACGGTCTTTACTTTTATAAATGACTTTGCCTGAAAAACAAAGCCCTATTTCTGTTCTACTACTGAAGCACTTCCATCGCCAAAACCAGCTCATGCTTTTTCAGTGCAGGAGCAGCCATTTGGCAAAACCTCCTCACAGTCTTTTAAGCCACATTTCATTTCAATTCCTTTTGTGCTGAAGCTGAAGTTCACTGCATTCAGTTGAGTTACTACCATTGATTTCTGGGAGCTTTGGATCATGCCCTTGGTGAATGGAGCTAGAGAGTTTGGTCACAGTGTGCCAGCGTTTAATAACTGTAGATATGAACACTGAGGTCACTCTTGCATAATTAAACCCTTTTGTGTACCATTTCCCTTAGTCTGAGAAAACTTGTGAATATGTGAACGTTTGATTAGGGAGTCAGTATGAACCGATGGAATTTTCCGTAATATTCAGTATATTAAAAATACATTGACAAACCCTGGAGTCCTTAGCCTGATTTATGCAATTTATTTTAGGCTGAGCTCTTATTGAACTCCATTCCAGCTATGCCTGAGTACGAATGGAATTAGAATATTGGGATATCTCTATGTAAACATTGATGGGTTTTAAATGTCAGTTGTTTTGACCCTAGTATTGAAAGTAAAAATGTGACAGACCAATCTATTTTCTATTAATAAAATCTGTACCGTAATTTATGTTCAATGTGGTCATTTAGTTTTCTGATACAGGCAGAATAAATAAATGGGTCTCTAGGTAAAACAGGGTTTTACGTATGAAGTTCCCTTTGCTACTAATGGGTATTGCAATCCCAAGGACTCTTCATGCATTATTGGGAAAGTAAAAAACAGTGCCATGTTTTTCAAGTAAATGTAATGCTTACCCTAAGTATTTAACATGCACACATGCACATATTATTTTCACAAGTTAAAGAGGAGTTAACACAATATGTGAACCTTTGAGATGAAAAAAATGAAAAAGCAACAGAAAAAAAAAGGAGGAATCTGACAGTTGAACTGAGTCAACTGCATAGATTAGATAGGAAGAGGAAATTAGAACTAGCACAAAATGCTAACAAGCACAGAATAAATAAATGGATTAACAGGAAGGGAACTGAACCAATATAAACAGCTGCAAAGGGTATTGTTGGCAGCATTTCAGGCCTAACAGTTTGAAGAGGACAGAAACATTTCGTTGTTGAGTAGCATTTTACAAAGATGTTTTACCTCAACAAAATTACATTTGAAAAATATTTTCAAAATCACAAACTTCTTGTAACCATAGGGTTGCTGAATTACCCTGAGTTTCTCTCTAGCTTCCATTCCCTTTTCTTCCACCCCAGGGAAGGGGAAGAGCTATATTTGCCTTCTCCTGAAACACTGGACTGCAAGCAGACCCTAGTAGCACTTATGTTGTTATGTTTTCCCCCAGCTCATGGACCTCGTTCATGGTGTCCTCCTTTTCTGTGGAGGGACACTTTCTTAGTATGATGTTCCCTTACCTTTAGATCCTCCCTGAATCTCCTACCCTAGTGCCCTTGGATTCTATTCTAGGTGGTGGGCTTCATGAATAAGATACCCCAGTATAAATTTTTATTATCATTACTTTAATAAATCTCTGCTCTGTTTCCCTTTTTCTCCAACCCTGTCTGAGACTTCTGGTTCCCTCTGCAGGTCACCAGCATTATGGTCTTTCCCAACAGCCAGACCAGCGGATGCTCCTGCTTCTTCCGGATGACAGAAAGAGAGACCCCAGTGACCTGTCTTCTTCGCCCTTGCTCTGAGGGTTGCAATCCTGCAGCTAAACAAGGGATGCTGGCTGCTGTTGGACAAAGTTTAAAGGATTGCTGACGTGCTCTGGCATAGCTGATTCTAGTATAACTGGTGATCTTCACCCATAGGGGAGTATTCGTGTCTGTGCTGCTAAATGGAAGACAAGTGGTAACATTCTCTGGAATATTTCTCAGCTGGAGCAAGTACAGCACGCTACAGGAGAAACGCTGTCTATTGTGGGACTTGGGGCAGTCCATAATTCCACCTGGCATAGTGTATGGTCCCTTGAAAGCACCACCCTATGGCAGTGATGCTCTCCTAGACCTTAAAATATACACTTTTTTTTTAAGACTTCTAATTAGTATTTAGACATGTAAGCAAGCCGTAAGCTTGGCACATCTATTCAAAGTTCAAAACCTCTTCATTTTTTTTTCCCTTTTCAGCTGTTTTTTTTCCCACAACTCTTTTTTTTCAGAAGGTAAATGACTGCTGGGAAAAAAAACCTTCTAGATGCTTCAGACTGGGTATTTAATGCTCATTTTAAAAGAAACCCTAGACCTAGATTAGAATTTTTTTAATATACATATTAACTCTATAGTGAATAATCTTATTAAAGTGTTTCTGATTTCTCGTACATAATCTCCTTCCCCACTAAGCATCTTCCTGTTAATATCAATTCATCAAATAAATTCTAGAGGTGAACTTTTTTAGATTAGGTCTTTTCCCCAAGTAAATTATTTCATAACATTTTATTGTTCAAGTACCTGAGGGGTGATTGTGGGGAGGATGGGGCCAAATGCTTCTCAGTGGTGGCCAGTGACAGGCAAGGAGTATTGGGTACAAAGTGGACCACAGGAAGTTCTGCCTCCATGTGAGGAAGAACTTCTTTCCTGTGGGGGTGACAGAGCCCTGGCACAGGCTGCCCAGAGAGGCTGTGGAGTCTCCTTCTCTGGAGATCTTCCAAACCTGCCTGGATGCCACCCTGTGCCACATTCCCCTGTGCCCATCCCTGCTGGAGCAGTGGGTTGGACTAGATGATCCCTAGAGGTCCCTTCCAACCTCAACCATTCTGTGATTCTGTGAATGTGGTCAAATTCTGGAGCACGTATTTTTGTCAGCGTTCTAGCTGCTAACAATCCAAGTAGCATTGTGTAGGGGGTAGGGGATATTTTTAAAGGTCCTAAAGAACCCTTCAGTGGACTATTTCAAAGAAGTCGGGCAGCTATGTGGTTTCTAAATGCCTCTAACTGCAGTTTTTAGGTGGCCAATATAGCTTCAAAAATCTGGACACAGTCCCTTCTGCATTGACCTTGTAACGTAAGAAGCCACAGTAAAATGTAGAGAAGAAAAAGAATCATGCAGTTTTAAAACAATTTCAGTCACACATAACAAACAACATTCCAAATCTTATTCTACTTACAATTTATTTTGTCTGTAGATGAGAGATGTAAGGAGATGTCCTCAGTAGCTATGAATATTTTTCATATTCACCAAGGACTTCTCCATCAGGTTTCCTTTTCTTATATATGAGAGGAATCTCCATGATTCGGTTACGGCTCTTGATTTCTACCACAAAACACAGGCAGTTTAGAATTTGGGGAAAACATGTAGTAGAACTGACCTTCTTTTTTCTTTTGCCTCTCTAGGAATGATCACTGATGATGTAAAGTGCTGAAGACTCACCTCAACTTAATAATAAAAATCAAGTAATCTAACAAATGTACTAAAAACTCTGAGATGCTTTGAAATTTGAAGATGACGATATGCCCTGTGCAATTCCCCATTGTAATGAAACAGGCATAAGAATGAGAATCCAGGATAATTGAATTCTAGTTTGATTTCTACTACCCATATGCTTAAAATGTACCTCATGCTTATGCAGCACAACATTTACATATTTAATTTTTTAAAACCATAGCATTCTACTAAAGTTTTATTCCAGTATGTTGTTGCTGGTATGTATATGTGAATTTTCCTTTTCCTTTAACAAAGATCTTCGGAATCACAGCATCTGACATGTGAAAGATAGTCTACGTGGAGCCACACAGTGCTGTTGAAACATAATCTTATTACAGTGCCTTGTTGGTCCTTTATTTTCATCTGATTCTTATGCTACTGCAATGATACCGAAAAAACAACTGCACGAGTGATTGTGGTAAAGGCTACTATGTTCCTGATAACCATAATTCCTTGCTGTTGTAGCCAAAAGTTGTTCATAACAGTTCAACCATTTATTTGTGGAAAGATCACTCCAGTTTTAACAGCTTTGTCTAATCTTCCACCTATCTGTAGTGAACTGTTTTTTGGGTAAACCATTTGGCCCCACCTGAATAGCTAGTACTAACCCCACAAATTAAAAATCCATTACTTTACAAGGAAGATGAATCAAGAATACAGACCTAGCAGCAAGGCATTGACTCCCTGACTTAGCTGTAGATTTTGTGTGTGGCTCTTCATGATGAACAGTGCTTTTCATTTGGGCTGCTACTGGCTAGAAAGGGAACTTAAATGTGCGTTAATAAGTTTTAAAAATTGTAACCCATTTGTACAGTACCTTGATAGTACAATAGTGAGCGCTGTAAAGATAGTTTGAAAGAACTGAATGTTGAATTGAGGCAGCATTTTAGCAGAGACACTGTAGTCCAGCTGGTTCATTTAACATACGTGGTAACAGAATCTGGTACAAAAGGAATATTTAGGGGAAAAAAAAATCTTTGGTAACTCTGGGCTTTGTTTCAGCCTGTAACTAACTCCAGTTACAGGAAGTATACAGTGAAAGATCAAAGTAGGAGACACTAAGTGAGCCTGTTGAAATGAAGTGTTACAGGCATATGTTCTTCATCTCACAGCTCCGTCGACTGGGTGCTGTAACAGCTGGGATACAAGCAAAATGTTTCAGGCAGATTCAACAGAAGAGCCTGTACTTCATTTGGCCAGCTCAGAGCTTGTGTCTTACTGAAGGACTGCAACACTTCGATGGATGTATTTTGTTTGCTTTTTCTTTTTTCCTTTTTTTTTAATGGCACAGGGGATATAAGGAGTTTATTCTTGTTAGTTGCTTTCACAGGCCAGACTGTATGAGCCTGGTTGGATGGCAAATAGCTGTAGTGGCCCAAAAGACCTGGCCTCAGGAGTCGCATTCCCTGCTTGCTGGTGAGAAAGGAGGGCGGCTGCTGCAGCGCGGCACCCACGGCCAGCGGGATGCCCAGCGGGGTCGGTTCCTCCACTTCCTCCCTCGTCTCCCAGCGCAGGAACAAGCTCTACCTGCTGCTCCTGTGCTGGGGCTGCGTCGTCACCCCCGCTCCTGCCCTCGTGCACAAAAGCCAGCTGCAGTCTGCATGTATGTTAACATGTGCAGTGCGCCCCAGAGAATGCAGCCAGGACTTCTGCTGGTGTAGTCAGAACAAATTAGAGTGATCCGTGCACGGTTTGAATTTGCCAATTAATTCCCTTAGCCATCAAGAGCAGCATGATCAAGTGGATAAGCCAGGGAGCTAGGAGAACGGGCTTTCTTGCTTATTCTGCCACTGGCCTGCCGTGTGACCTAAGGCAAACAAACAGAGCTGTTCTCTGTTACCTGCTAACCTTGGGTCTGCCTGAGCTGTTTAAATGGGCAGCACCTTGCACAGGGAAAATCTGCTAGTCAGGACTGCTCTATGCAGTGTTTGCACTGATTTGCCCGAATCGTCAGAGTAATCAACTGAATTAAATTGTTACATCTTTCTCATGAAAGCATCATAGCAATATAAGCATCCGCTTTATAGGGATACCTTGTTTCAATCAAATTATATGGGATACTAAGCACAATTGTAGCACACCTGGTGTAAGTATGGCTAAATAGTCATAAATCATCATGGTACTCTAATATAGCTAATTGTTATGATTGCTGCTGTTGTTATTCCTATTACTAATAGCCTCTTATATTAAAAAAATCAGGTATGCACATGTATGCATCTGTATATAAACAGTGTAACTTTGATAGGCTTGCCCTGGTATTTCTGTCTGGACTTTACTATCTTGGAAACACACAGCAGTGGCAGGAAGGATTTCAAGGTGCAAAAGCATGTACTTGAGGTGGTTAATTTCTGTCGAGTATGAAATCCCCAGTGTTGGAAGCCATGCTCCTGATTGGGGCTTTAATACAAACTTACAGGTGAACATAAAGAAGGTTAGATAAGACAGAAATTGTAGAAGCAAATACAGTCCAGGTATTTAGAAGATCAGAGAGTAGCTCATGCTGTGTTGTAATATCTTTCTGGCTTTTTGCGGATCCTCCAGACTATTATATGACAGCTTAGCTTCTCACCAAGTAGCTTTAATCACTTCTTAATCAAGGTATACTGGTTTACAGCTTAAGACTGAGAACCATTTAACAATATAGCTTTTTTGAAAATGGTTGAATATTTCTTTGGTGTGGTGGGGAGTATCAATCTTTATTTATCTAAAGAATTAAATTATTTTCTGCAAGCAAAGAATATTTCTTACCTCCCAATGCAGCCCTCCCTTGCTGCCTGAAATGAAAATCTGATCACTGGGACTCAGCACTCTTTGTACTTCCATTTCAGGCTGAATGCCTTGTAACATGTAAATTTGAGGCAAGTTTTATTTAAATGAAGTCCAAATCCTAGTTTAAAAACAATTCTTGTTACCATAGCTAATTGCCGCATGTGACTAGCACTGTTAGTTCTTCTTTATGCCTCTTGGTTCAGCCTCACGCTGTACAGTAAGTGATTTGGCAGTACTGTACCCTCAATGCTGCCAAGAAATCAGCAACATTTACTTCTTGATTTCTGAAGTGAATCGGTATTTAGTGGATTTGGGGAAGAAATCTAATCGTTTTCATGTGCCTAAAAGCTATATTGGCAACAGTGGTTATATGAAAACCTTTTGTACCTACAAAACCAAGTAACTCAATAGCTCCCAGGTTACTGAAAGTCTGGTGTTTCCATTTGTATGTGGTTCAAGGCAAATTTGTGAAGCTGATTTTATTTATTCGTTTACAGGCATTTTCAGTCTTAGCATGCACGGTGTTCAGCTTGCCCCTCAACTGATGCAGTCGCCACACAAAACATTTTCCCTCCGTTGCTTCGTGTACAACTGATGAATGGCAGCAAGGCTCTGCTCTTACTCACCGTATCCACGTAATATCAACAGAGTTATGCTGATTTACACCGAGAAGTTGGCCCAAGCACAAGCAAGGTTAAACGGGGCGCCTCAGACAGCTGCACAGTTGGTAAAGCTGCAGATGGAAGTTCTCTGTTTATGCAGACCCAAAAAGGGAGGCTGCAGTCACTAGGCAGTCAAGATGCTGTCTAAGTTTCTCCATATAAACACATCAGTTATTTTGGCCTTTGAGGCAGCTCTGTTTTTTAAAAACAATGGTATTTTACGCTCCTTGATGTGACTTATTTTTGAATCTTTTAAGCAGAGGCTGACAGCTTTTGCCAAACTATAATGAATTGCTTACTAGTGATTTCCTGTTTTCCTAAATGATATGAAAAATGCACAGTAAGTTGAATATGATGTGAAAATAATATTTCTTTATAAAAGTCCTATGACAAAGAGTATTTTCCATGGTTTCCAGGTTTCATTAATTGTAAATTATTTTTTTCTATTATTATTATGTGTCAAATGGTTTATAAGATATCTGTTAATTAATTTAGTTTTGTAGCAGTTCAACACATTTTTTTTATCTCTAAAGGAAAGTGTTAATCAAAGGAACATCTATCCAAAATATCCAACTATAGAACAGAGGTTTCCCTCTTGGCAAAAACAGGGTATATTTTGAGTCACCTATGTCCCAAGAGGATGTTTATAGGTGTAGACAACACACATGGTTAATTTAATCTCTGTTTACAAACTGCTAGGTGAAAGGGCAGCGTGTGTTTATTCTGTTTTGTGTCTCATGACAGCTTGAAGCTAGTTCCTTCTCCTAATGGTCTCTATCAGTGATGAGGACAGGAGGGAAAGTCATGAGAAGCTTTTGGCAAAGTGGAGCAAAACGCTCTATTTCAGAGATAGGTCCTGAAAAAGTATTGCCCAGGTGCAGGAGGTACACTTTGGTACAACTGAGGAGGTTGCCATTGAAAAAAACAATCACAAAATTTAAATTGAACCCAAAATATGCTAGCACAGCAGTTTGGGAGCTTAATCAAGGTCTCATAGAGACCCATGCAATAGAGACATGTTCAATAAAGCTGTTAGTTGTGTATCTCAATATGAATTCTCAACACTTTCATTCAAGGAGAAGCCAGTAATGAGACACAGAGTAACTTTACAGGTTGATTAGTTTGGTTTCTGTGAGTTTATGGGAAAGACCTATTGAATTTTCTGTTACAAGACGCCGCTTCTTGACAAAGCTAATGGTAAATAATCCTAAATGGTAGTGGCAGACATAATCATGAAGGCAATTCACAGGCACAATGCAATGGGCACATCAACAATCAGCAGCAAATGCCTTTACTACTGTTTTTACAGGTATTGACCATTATTTTTGGTGTAGCATTTAGGACCATCCCAGGAAGGAGGTGTTTCCTTTAATTCAGTGAGATCTGGACATTTTAACACAAAGCTTGAAAGCTGAAACTGTGCTAAGGCAATTATGTTTGGTATAGTACTCCCAGAGAATGGGCTACTTTACACGCATGTAGATATTGTGATTCGTTTACCATTCTTCCCTTTCGCTAAAATATCAATAATGAGTCAGGGTACTATTTCTCAAGGTATGTAATTTGTGGGAATACTACAGCTGAAACAATATTGTTTTTAGGACTTCTTGAGCTGACTTCAGGAAGTAGTTAATTGGACACTGTAAGATTTAAAAAAAAAAAGCCAAATTCATGATTTTTTTTTAATTGCTGTTTTTCATTAAAAAGCAATCTTGCCCACAACCCCACGTGCACTGGCAACCCTGGATGCATCAAGCCCTGCAGAAGAGAAAGTAGCTGCTGGGAAGAGATTGCAGGGAGCCTGTGCCCAGGCACAGCCCAGCGTGGCCTCGGGCACAAACCGCGGGACATAAGGAAGGGACGGAGCGATCCGGGGCATCGAGGTGTGCCAGCTAGTCCCCCATCACCCTCAGGAAACTGCCCTCATTAGCTAGGGCTGACATGAGCTCCGAAGATTAATGATGGTCATTTAAATATCAGCAACGTTGGCTGTTTCACTGTGATCATTTTACCAGAAATGTAGGTTAGAAAAGAATGCAGGGAGCTAGCTGTTCTCATAGTCTTCTGGAGTGGAGACGGAGGTAGTCAACCTGTCCGATTAATTAGATTTGAAGTTACCTTTGGTTTTTGCCTGAGGATGGGGAAAGCCATGCACCCCACGTTCCCATCAAAGCCTTATACTTCCCATGTATTGAAAAACAGATTTAACATGCTTTCTTTGGTAGCAAAAAGAGCAAGTCCATTTTGTTCAGCTGTTATTACATGAATCATAGAGGCATAGCCCTGAATAAATTTGGTTTAGCTACAGGATTTGAAGAAAAAAAAAGAGAAAAGACAGACTTTTCTCATCATTGTATTAGTTGTTTACTAATTATTCTAAGAATCTCTTCAGAATAAAGAAATAACTTGTATAGATTGCAGCTGGCTGAACAGAATAAAGAGGAAGGCAGAATTATGAGGAGGTTTGTGTTGCATATGTTAAATTTTGTATGCCAGGTAGAATATGAGATCTTAATTATATTTGATGATACATGTTGAAGGCTAAATGACACACAGTTGATATGTCATCTAACTCTTCTGAGATCAGCAGGCTCCTTTGATGCATGGATAGAACTGTATCTCCTCACACATTTCTAAACTATAGAAAAAAAAAATAAAAAGAACACCCTGTGAGTAACCATGAGCTTGTCTTTCCCTAGTCTGCAGGACCCTGGTGTCCTTCTGTGCTTTAAACCAGTGGCTGTTGCAGCTGAACCTATGTAGATATACGTATTAATTGGGGAATTAGAGATTGTTCTAATGAGGGTATTTTAAATGAGTCAATTCCAAACCTTAAATTTTTAAGATTTTATTTCTTGCACATGCACATGCCTTCCTGCACCTCCTTTGGGCAACTACACCACAAGTCTGTTTGTTCCTTTGCAGTTACAATTTTTATTTCTATGTATAAGATTAGTTGTATTACAAAATGCTGTTAGTGGGGTTGCAATGTTAGAAAATGCTTGTACACTGTCACTAGTTGTGTTATTTTCTTTGATTTATTTCTTATTCTAAGGCAAGCAAATATTAATTACATTCTGCTTCATCTGCTTCTGCTTTTTTGGTGCAATGGGTGTCATCTTTGGCTACACAACCTTGATCTAAACAAAGTAAGAAGGGAGATGGAGGTATTCCCCCCAGCTGCATCTTGTAACGTGGAAGGAAACACCAAAGTGACCAGCTAATGGGGTCAGTTAGGCCATTTCAGAGTGCTTGGCAAATCAGCTTCTGGCTGCTGCATTGTTTTTATTAGGTGACTGTGCTAGTCAGATGTATGAACCAAGAGCAGAACCCTATTCTGCTAAGTCCCTATAGGCATATAAGAAACTGCCTCTCCCTCAATAAATTTTAAATCTAAATAGATAAGAGAATTCCATAGCTCAGAAACAGTTCAAAGACATCATTTGATTTTCTGGAGCTGGAAATGAACACAGTCCTGTCAGGTCTGGGGAACTGTAGCTTTGCCTATACTGCATTTTGAGAGTAAATCTGAGCATATAATTGAATAAAAATGTGTCTTGCATCCACACTGCCTAGGAAGCCCCATCTGCAAGTATCATCTGGGAAAACTAGAATGAAGCCCTCATTATCTGCCCTCCTTACTATGGATCTGCCTACCTGCGTGCTCTATGAGCTGGGTGGGTAAGCTTGTGTACCTGCTCCCATGAATCCCACCTGCCCGGAGAGTGGAGTTGCCCGGTATGGCGGGATTATGGGCAGAGGGGATTCGTGGCAGCCTGAGGCTGCAGGACCCCATGCCTGGTTTAGCTACATGGATGAATGCATGAATGCCTGACCCTGCTGTCCGAAGCAGCACCTCCAGGACAGGACATCTCCAGGTGGGGCAGGAGGCAACCTTCTCCTGCCATCATTATGCAAACTCCCCCTCCATCAGCATATGAAACCGGCTTTTTTCGCAGTCTCTTTAAATATAATCCTTCCAAAGCCAGATCAAAAAAAGGGAAGAGAATACCCTCTGAAAAGCGAGCAACTGTTCCTGGTGATTGAGCATACAATTAGAGCTTTTCAGAGGAATAATTGTGCAAGTGATTGAGTTGCAGTTTAATTGTTATTTGTATCTCATTCTTAGAGATACATCAGCGACAAAGTGCAATTCATGCCAGCTTCTCTTGGAATTATATAATTGCATTATGTTGCGTTAGGTGAAATAAATTCACAATGCCAAGTGCTATAATTAAGACTCTGTTGGCCAGCCATTTTTTAAACCCTTTCTTCAGTCACTGGTTTCTGAAAAATTTATCTTGTCTAGCAAACTAGATGACATATATCCATGTCAGCGGATAGGAATAATTACTCCAAGTATAATTAATGCAATCTGAAGGGCTTCAATAGTCATGCAGTTATTATGTAACTGCACAATAATTAAATGATCAAGTAACTACACACTAATTTCATGGTGATTTGTGCTATATATGATATTTGCCTTGCACAAACAAACAATGCTGCCATGTAGTTCAGAATGGATGTTCATGTCCGCATGTCAATATGAAAATACATGCCAGGTTTTTGTGATGACTTGCTCCTGAAACAAACGCTGCTTTCTGACACGTTTTGGGTAGGTACAAAGATCAAGGAGCATGTCTACTTTTAATGAAAATGTGCGTTTGTGTAAATATGGGCACTTCATTGGGCAAAGATGGACCTATGTAATACTGAAGACTTGAAATCTATAACAGTGTATCAGAAAACAAAGCATAATGCACCGCACACTGAGGCCCTGAAATCAGGACAGACAACGCTGGAGAAGGCTCTTCACAAAGTTGATTGAGAACTGGGATGGAGCACACGGGCTTACTGTGTTGTGGTATGATATTTTGGTGGTAAACCTCTTTCCTGAGAACTCCCATAGCACCACAACGTGGAGAAATGTTTACAAACAAAACGTGAACATTCTGTCCTGCAACTGCATGGAAAGACAGTACTTTCAAAAGCTGGTTTTTGAAAGAGAGGGCTTTTATGGTCACATAACTAAATTTCACTTTTGGAAGACCACATAGTTGGTGTCCTTTATTCTAAATATGTTTGTTGGGGTAGGGTGGGAGGCAGGGAAGGATTTTCTTTTGCATACATATCAATTTGTATCTATTTTAATCAAGTAAACCAACAATAGACTAATAGATAATACAGTTTGTCATTAGAAAGCTTATCTTTTTGTTTATTTGTTTAAATGAAATCACTAATCTAGTGACAAAAATGTTATCATTTTATGTATTGCCTAATAAGGCCATCTTGGGCCATTCTTCAGATAACTATACTATATCCAAATCAAAATATATTGATTTGGGTTAAATAATTGCAAGTATTTTTAGTATTTTATACTTATGCAAAATAATATTTGCGAGAAGCCTTCTAGCTTACTTTATTGGGCACATCTCCTCTTCCCGAAAATCTCGTTTTATCTGTCAGAGGCCACCCAGTAGCTAAGGACATCAGCCTTGATGTTCTGGTGTTCCATAATGTTGTCCAAACAGTCCGGAGAGGAGGGGAGCAAATAATTTCCAGGACTGTGGTGGAGCATTCACAGATTTTATTTTCTGCTCGTGATTCTATGGTACAATACAATACCAGGGAATTAGTACCCTGGCATGCTTGGCATGTTTTCTGGGGAAACAGGCAAGAGAAGGGCATGTTGCCCAAAACTGTAATAGGCAACCAAAATATACACAGCAGGCTGTGAATAACTCATGATATAGAAAGGTCTGAAAGGCCTTAGAGAAAAGAATGTTACCAATGAAACGGAGGCTCTGTCCCATAAAGGAGGGTATACATAAGAAATATTTTCAGAAGCTGACTGGGAAATGCTTTGTCATCTCCAATGGTGCTTTCATAACACTTTTTTTAAAAATGTTATAGTTAGTCCATAGACGAATCAGCAAGGAACTTGGTCTGAAGTTGCTGTTAAATTTAGTTGCTAGTCTCTGTACCACGGACCACTTGACAACAGAGAGAAAAAGAGAAATCACAAGATGGAAGATGAGAAATGAGAATTGTTTCACAAAGATGTTGGCCCAAAGCAGACAAAAGACAAAGGAGCATACCAACTGCAGGCTATTCATAACCTGCTATTGAGAGAAAGAATGATGGAGAAAAGTAAAAATTGGAAGAAATACGAAGTTTGAAAAGACTCCAATTATATTAATCTCTGTCAACAGTGACTATTTGCCTTTTTAAAGTAAAGGTAGTGTATGTAGCATATCTTTTTCTATAATAAATACAGGGACGAGGGTCAACACCTGTTATTTTCTTGCTGCTTCTTTAAACATTTGTGGCAGTTAATTTTCAGTTTTATGTTCTTCAGTTGGTAGACGTCGGGGGAGAGGGAAAGAGGGAGGTGCAATGTATATGAATTCAGCTTCTCTTAGAGTAACAAATCGTAGCACATTTGAGCTCACATGGACCTTGTGGACCTGAGTATAGTTGGGTGAACTTGAGGATAGTTCATGAAATCTTTAGTAGCATCTATCAAAGGCCATTTCCCTCATGTACAAGAAAAGGGATTCATGGTCTGTACTTTCCCGCAACTATTGACACTAATGTCAATGCTTTCAAATGAAAGAGACATTGCTATCTTCTTGAATGTCTCAACGCACATGTTAGCCTCTGTATTTCGTTCCCCTTCACTTGCAAACACATAGTTCATCCATCTCCAGCTTCCAAGTAGTAATGTGGACAATAAACTTGACTAAGTCTAAAGATGTCAGTGGAAGGTTCCCAGCAGTTACATGCTTTGAAAGCCTTCCAATAACCCTAAATGTCTGGTGGGATCTCTCATAGGGCTCCCAGGCCTGAATCGATGACTAACCTCTAGCCCCTACTTCATTTTTTTTTTCCTGAGCTGGCAAGGTAAACTCAAGGAACACATGCACTACAATTAATAAGGGGAAAGGGTAAGGCATAGCTAGACAGACCAAAGCCACCTGGACTAAGCTATTCCTACCTACAGCATTAATCTTTGCATCCCCAGTCCAGCTGCACGATAAATCCGCAGCTGGTGTATACTAAGTGGCACAAGGGAGATGACAGAGCGTGTGGGCTCTTCTCAGCAAGGGTCTAGCACACAGTTTCTTCCTGGAGGTTTTTAATTTGGGTCAAGGGATGGGAAAGGCATCACCATCACTCTGAGACATTTTGTTCTCTTCACTTTTAGGGAGAAAGATTTCCGGAGAGGGTAAGCAATCTTGCTCATGCAAAGGGCAGGAAAAAATGAATGAATAATCTCCATGCCTGTTTCTAACTATAACCAGTCAGAAGCATGTGCTAGTAATGTTCCCACAGCTGCCCATCACCAGAGGGCAAGCAGAGAGCCAGCACAATCCTGAAATTGAGCAGGGCTGTCCAAAAGGGAATGTATGTTGAGTTCTGAACATCTTCAACTCAAAACAAAAGGCAGCAGAATTAAGGTTAATGCCATACAGGGACCCCAGGGGATTTTTGATGGTAATGAGAATGTCATCTGTACTTCAGATGTAAAAAACTCCTGAACAACAGTAGCCTTTGCCTGTAGGAGGAGATAGTTTTTCACTACCATCATCTACCCATTATAACAAATTGACTGACCACAGTGGGAAAATGTAGGGGGCTGTGTGGCTATTTGTGTTACATTAGCAAGAAGCAAATTTCAAAGGTACCATCTGCTCTAGCTTTAATTTTTAGCTTTGTTCTGTTAATTAAAATATATGGTGAAAGACAGTGGGGTGAAGGAAAAAAAAAAAGAAAAAAGAAAAGAACAGCTGCTTTCCATGGGCACTAAAAACTGGAGGCTGTGTGTATGAAAACATCTTCTGGAGCAATAAACTATTTAGTGAGAATGTAGCTAGGAATTTGGATTTTAATTTAGAAGAATAAACATCATACCTAATTCAAGACAGAGATCCTGTTTTGGAGGAAGGTTTCTGACAAAGCCATTCTCTGTTTTAGCAGATCTGTTGTCCATCCAGGTGAAGGAAACAGCACGTGCAAATAATTGCTTACATTCTGCAGGACACACATTGCCATACTTTATGCCTGTCGTGAATGTGATCCTTTGTTTCTATCTTTTCTTCATCTTGCTCCCCTGGACTCTATGCGTTGATGACACAATGCCACTTATTTTTCCCAGTGACAAGTCTGTAGATTAATGATGCAAAGCCCCACCATTTCCCTTCCTGGGGGCAAATACTGAATTATACTAGCATAAGGGCTGTAACCCTTGCCATCTCCACCACTTTGCCAAACTCTCTCTCTTTTAGATTGTCTTAAATCTGACCACTCTGTTAATCTGGTTTGAGTACTCTGTATGCAAAATAAGGCTGAAAAGAAATTTAATGACTCTCAAATGCCTTACAGTTGCATCTTCACAAGTGCCATACTGTATAGGTAACATCGTGCATAGGGTGGACATGTTTTCAGAAGGGACGCAGCTGATTCATTGTACATACCTGGTCTTGAAAATTAGTAGATTCCTTTATGAAGCCCTTTAACACCTAGAATTCTTAAAACTTGCCAGTACATCCTGTTGATGTGGATGGTAATGCAAGATTCCAATCTTCCCATGGCTGAGATTTAAGTAAGGATCTAGACAAGTAAGTACTAGACAAGTAAGGGAGAGCACTGTGTTATTGGGGAGAATTTCATGTCTGATCCTGCAGAAGTGGAGAATCAGGTAATAAAGTGCATGAGATAAGATTAAAGGAGATTACTATGAAGAAGTATGACCAGCAGGGTGAAATCCTAGCACAAGATTATCAACATGTGGCAAATGTAAAATCCACTTTGAAGTGGTGTGTAATCTAGCAAAATCCACTTTGAAATGGTGTGTAATCTAGCAAACATCCAGGTGTTTCCTTGTCTAATGGTGGCAAAATATTTGTGGGTTTGTGAGCTAAAGTACTAGAAATGGGATGAAATGTAATAGTACAAGGTATAAGTCTATGCACATAAATAACAGAAGTTGACAGATATATGGAGGAGATCCAGAGTCAGAAACCCTGGAGGAAGAAGATGACCTCAATGATGTAGTTCAGCAGACCGCAAAAGTGATGTTGAACATGGCTGAAAGGAGAAGTATGCTACCATTGCTTGAATACCAGACAAACAGTGACCAAAACTTATCAATTGTGTATGTTTGAGAAAGGAAAAAACCAACCTGCAGAAGTGAGAAAGTAATGTCATCAGGGAGCCAGGGTGTTCAGCATACAGGAGACCAACAGAGATGCCTTTGCCCTGCAAAGCTAAGGCAGAGCTGGGTAGGATTGTTCCTCTTGACTGCTGGCATGCATACCAGGGAGAGACAAAACTGCTTAAACCGAAATGCTGAAGGTAAAAAATTGTCCATGGATATTTGCAGGTTAGACATGGGGAGTTTCTAGCAATCAAAGGAGCAAGCTTCCAAGACAGTAACCAACGTCGGGGGAAAGAACATAGAACAGGAGTAGGATGCTAAACACCACTGGGATGTCTTCAGAAAGCATCGCCCCAAACAGCTGCCCGCAGCGTGAGGCAGCAGGAACGCGGCGACCCCACGGAGAGGCCTGCAGAGGCGCCTCGCGCCACCACTGCCCCTGGCCAGCACCGGGGCTCCCCGCCCGTGGCCACAGGAGGGGAGGCAGCAGCAGCCATGTTGTTCACCCGCCCAGGGTGCTTGCCCTGCCTCCCTGCAGCGGGTGGGCTTTGGGCCTCTCTTTTTTTTTATTTTTATTTTTTTTTGCTTTTCTTAATCGTTTAAGCAATGGTGGTAAATGCTCATGCATGACAGGACGGTCAGCCTTTGCAGCTTTGCAAAGTTTGCCAGGGTTGCCACTGGCGGCGTTGGAATCAGGCTGTGGTTTTGTTCCTCTTCGTGTTAGGGCTGTGGTACTGCAGGATCAATGAATTGGTGCAATTGGAGACAAAACTTTGTCTCAAGGAAAAGCAGCTGTCTCCTCTGTGAACCGAATGTTTTAGGTAGGTGTGCACGTTGTAGATGTGCATTGTGGAGATATACAGGGCAGTACTGAGTGTGTATTACAGGCAGGGACTTTTACTGTAGGGTTACTTAAATGCATGCTTTACGGACTGTGTATCTTTGAGTAGATATTGAGAGATGGAGCATAGCAATGGCAAAATGAAGTACTGCTTACTTGCACGGTAATTTTTTTTCCTTTGCATGCTTTCTTTAAAAAAAAAAATTTTTTTGATTAACTGCAACATGGTTTTATCTCTTCAGAATGCATTAATAGTGTGGGGGTTAAGAGCAGCTTTGTTTAAGCGAGCAAAGCTTCGAAGTGCTTTTTCTGATAGCAATATTAATAATAAAACCTGGAGAAGACATTGGGTTCTTTACAGCTGTGTGGCTGGAGTGGAATTCCTAGACTTTTGTTGAGTACATGTAATATTAGAGGAGCTCTAGTACAAGCACCGTATTTTATCTTAAACTGAAGTGGAAATCTGTTTACATAGGAGCTTTAGCTTCAGAGCAACACAGGAAAGCTAATACTTTGCAGAAAGGTGCCTGGAGACCAAAATAAATTTTTCAACTGTCCAGTGAAATGAGCCCTGTTGCTGTCTCCTGCCTGCTATAGAGGTGATGATCTGATTCTCACTACAAGCAGCTAAGTCTTTAAAGTCTACCAGATAAAAGCCCTGGTCAAGCCTTAGAGACTAGATATTCCCGCGTGAAACATAATACAGCATGAAATAGACAGCAAAGAGATCCTGAGCTTTTAACCTGCAACACTCTGGCAATGGGGCTGAGTGTAAGCAGATGTTGTTGCTACATAAACAAGTCCTTTGTCCATATAGGCCTTAAGAGCTCAATTTCTAATGCACTGGTGGATGGCCTTGATTTGCACAGTTCGGCAGTAAGGTTGGGAATACCTTTTTGTAGTCCAAACGATAACTATCTTCTAAACACTAAGCATTTTGTGCTCGCTTTATAACCCTTAAGGACAGTGAATTTACTGTGGAACAAAGCAAATACTTAAGGGGTTTGGCTAATGAGGTTTCTCGCTCTTGTCAGAGGTAATGTCCAAACAGTTAACTTATGATTCTGAAGTGAAAGCTTCAGAACTTGAAGCAATTTTATGAAGCACTTTGAACTTAAGAGGCCTGCAGGTGAACCTCAGAGAAGTGCTTTAAAAGAGGCCCTTTTTTAACTGCTTCACACTCCTCTCTGCATCTCAGTTTGGCTTTCTCTGATATGGTACATAAGTTGGTTGGTTCCTTCATTTACTACTTGAAGCTTACTGGTTCTCTGTGTTTTGTTAATGTTGTTCTGACACACATGTCTGTGTGGCTGCTGTTTCTGGGCTCCGAATTCTTGATGGCAGCATGACCAAAGCGTTGCACAAGGATAGGATCCAACACTTTCTGAAGATCCATACTCATTACTTCAGTTTTGGTTATTAGCTGGTTCTTTGTTCAGGATTTTCCCCCACCAGGCAATATCTCCTTTACACTGAAAGCTTATGTAGAGTTATTATATAGTGTAAGCAAGAGTTGGAGTCTGACTCTATAGTGTTTTCCATGTGTGAAAATGTATATTCTCAGCATTTCATATGGAGGAAGTTTGTCCTTTTTACTCTAGAGCAACCTGTGTTCATCTTAGGTTGTTAAGGTATTACAAGTTTATCATCTTAAACCATGTGTCTGAATAAAGATTTGTTTTCCTTTTCTATTAAATATATATATTTTTTTATCAGAACAAAACACTGAAGGTCCATAGAAAAAATGAAAGGAAACTTTCCTGGCAAAACATTATTATCATATTTAATCTTTTTGATTCTTATGACTGTTTCTAAGAAGTGTTTTCCTGTGAGTCTGTCTGATTTGTTGGCAATAGAGCTGTGTTTTAGGTAAGAACGTATCATACTGTAAAAGGCCTTAATAAAAATTTTATGCAAATAATGTATAGCAGGTAACTACAAGTAAAATCAGTAACAGTGATATTTATCACTGCAGATATCTGACATATATACTTTATCATTTGGTGTTGTGTTTTTTTTTTTTTTTATCTGACAGGATGACAAAGTATTTGTCTGAAAAATAACACTGGACTATAAGCAACTTCTTCCAATGTTTTCTCTTTTAATGTGCAGGCCCTTGAGAGTGTCATTATCACTTTAACAAAAGGTAAGATTTAAATAAAAAGCTGTGTTGTTACTGTAAGCAAAAGGGGCTCTAAATGACACTTCAGTTTGGATTTCAGCTTTCTTTTCCCAATCCATCTTGCATTCCTTATTTAAAAGCAGCTCTTCAGTATTAAATAATGCTACTAATATATTTGCAGATTTAAAGAAGTTGCATGTAAATCAGATGAGTATGTAAATTTTGAGCCCTTTGAGTCATATTTCACTGCTACTTTTCATAAAGAAATGCACTTATTTATTTTAAATCCTTTTACAAAGTTTTCAGACAAAACAAGGTCCAATTGCATATAGCACCAGACCAACAAAGAGCAAAGGTCAGTGGTTTGTAATGCTGACTTTTAAAGGTGGCAGGTCACTGTGCCAAGCTGTAAGTTTTTTGAAAATAAAGAAGAACATATCTTACGCTAAGGACACTGCAAAAGAGAGGTCTTGTTTTAAAGCATTTACTTTAAAAGACAAATACCTCCCTAACAACAAGCCCTTGATGTCTCTGACACGAGAGACATGCGAAAGTCATTAAGACCGGTCCCAGCGGAGCTCCTACAGTTGCTTCACTTTAGGGTGGGTGTGAGTATGCTTAAAATTAAATTACTTTAAAATAAAGTTAGAGCACTAAGCAATATCCTGCTTTTTGACTCAGCAGGGTTTCCCGTGAGAAAAGAAAGTGGGCAAAGAGAGCTTAGAAAGACAGACAAACATATTTACCCCTAGGTGGAAGGTACAAATTAAATTAGCCTGCCACAACAGGGAGATGTTTTCTCCTTCTGTTCAGATGTCATGGTAGTGAGGAAACATAGTCTGGGGCCAAGAAAAATGGCACAAATGCATTCATCTAAGCTACCATTCATGCTGTTCCAAGGTCTAAACAGAACACATAAAAGAACAGCACTGTTGAAGCACTTCCTCTCCTTAGTTACCAAATTGGGACTTGCAAAGGAACATGGGAGTGGAGGGTGGGGATATTTCCAGAATGGGTTTCACTATTGTGGTGGGAATGAGTGAGGATGTTAGAGACCTGATGAAGCTGAGTTTAAAAAGCCATTACTATGATTTTTTTTTCCCCATATTTCTTGAGGGAAAGCTTCACATGTGTTCTGCATGGTGTATTTATTCAAGGTACGCTGCAAACTTTTCCGCTCTCTAAAGCTGGGAGACAATAGAGACAGTTCCTGAGAGTCAAGTATATCTTTTATTGTGCCTCATTAATATGCATGTTTTTGGCACTCGCTTGGGTTCAGCTGGTTTGCTTTCCAGTATCTCATTCTTTATTTATATGAGACTGAGAGGTGTGACCTATGGAGCCAGTTGGCTGTCATGAATTGGAATATTCATTAAGCCTTGTGAATTATGCATCGGACAGCTTATAACACTGAGATCCAAGTTGATCCAGCCAGAACTCTTAACTGCTTCCCATTAGGTGGAATGATCCACAGATTGGTAAAAATCATGTATATGTGTTCTGAACATTGCAGAAATTGCTGTATCTGTAATCCAAAGAAATGCTTGGGGATTTTGTGACTCATGTTCAACAAAACCAGTTTAATCTCAGTGTTCATATTTATTTGAAGACTTTCATAGTTGTATTTCTGCTCTTGAAAGTCACAGTCACACAGCACTCCTCTCTTTTGAGCTTACCTATCATTCGGCAGCCTGTACAACAAATTATTTTCTTGTCAGGCTTAGGGGTCTGCATATGTCAAGAGAGTGTCTTTATATAGATATCAACTGCTATTTTATATGCAGGATTCAGAGTTAAGTTTAAGGAACAAATCTGAAGAATTCACTTAACCCCCAAAAAAGTACTGTCTGCCAGGATGGTCATTGCTTATTTCATTTCATAGAAACTAGATTTACTTTTCAACTATTGCTTTTCAGCTTTTGCACATGTATTAAGATATTCCTGTCTAGTGTTTTTAATTTAGAAGGCTGAATACAGAGTTTGTTTATCCTCTAAAGCCAATAGTCAGTACTTTATTTGTGTTTTCAAAAGCACCATTTGCCTTTTCACCTTAAGCTGTGGTGTTTAAATTTACCATGCTGTTGCCTATTTTAAGAAGATTTTTAAATGGAGGCAAGAGGTTAAAACACATTTTTCCAGGATTAAAAAAAAAAATCCTGGGAAATTAGGCATGTCAAGAATAATGAAAGATTTTAAGAGCCTTGGTCACTTAAATAACATCAACAGGTCTCAGTGAAGAAGAGTTGTCTTGTCACCTTGTGACCTTTTAGCTTGTGATTTGTGCCTGCCTGCCAATGTGAGCTGAAACTGTTAATAGTGATAACAACAACAAAATCATTGAAATGTCTTCCATGGATTTGCCGTTTGCCATGCCGGGCTATGCCCTCAGTCTATGCTGTAGCCTTTCCGATGAAGGGTACCTGCCAAAGTGAGTAGCAACTCTGCTTCTCAAAACTGCTTCACATAAAACTCCTGTTGCATAATTCGAGGTTGCCTTCTTGTTTGGGGTAAGTTCTGTGACCTGTCCTGAAAGTGGGTAGCCTGACCTCTGGGGAGGTCATGTGTGAGCCCTGTGCAAAATGGCATTGTTTACAGGTTTTTCTAGTGAAGAGATTAGCTGTCACTTATTTCCACATACCTTAACCGAAGCGCTTTAAAAGTTCCCAGCAAGAGCGTGCTCTTTTCTCTTTCGCGACCTGTCACTGGCCTGTCAGTTTAAATAAAATTCCTCACCTGAATTATGCAGATGAGCTTTTGTTGTGTCCAGCGCCCATCATTGTTCGGCTCCAACGCAGCTGAAATGCCGCGCGGGCCTCTTGCTTACACGGCCCGATTTTGGCACTCCTTAGGTCAAGACCTTTCAACCTCAGGGCTTGACTTATGCCACAACCGTTTGACAAATCGCCCAGGCCTTCACAAAAGCTGGTTGAGCTCCAAAGTGACTGCTCTCTATACACCACTGTTTCACTGTTTTGACATTTCCTTCTCACTTTTCCCCTCAGTAATTAGACAAAGGAAGAAAAAGACATTTGTGTCCAAGGAATGCTTTCATTTAGGCCTGTGATAAATGGCTACCCTTTCCAAGTAGCTGCAGTCCCACTGTAGGAGAAAGTTTCTTCACAAGGAGGCTGAGCAAGGAGCCCACTCTCTGCCTTTGTGGGGCACGGGGGCATCTTTCCCTGTAAGACCTGGACAACATGTCCATTCATCTCATATGGCTTTTCATCCAGGCAGTGTAATAGAGTTGAAAAAGTTGTCCAGACTCTAGGCTCATCCATTGTTAATAACTTGGCATGGGGCAATGCAGCATGTTTAGCATGATGACTGGAATGGCCTGCTAAGATTAAAATGTAAATGACAAACAAATGAAAGCACATGCCTCTTATATTTTTGCTTTTTTAATTGTAGATTTTGGGGTTTTTTATATAAGACAGTGGAGATAGAGATTTTTTATCTTAACTCTAACACCAGTTCTTTTAGTTTCTTTAGTTGAGTCACTTCTCAGCCTTAGTTTCTCCATCTGCAATCTGTAAAATACGAGTAGGATATTTGCAGCCTTTGTGAAGTGTTTTGGAATCTGTAAGTGAAGAGTTCTGTATAAAGCACTAGGCGTTATTAGAAGCAGCAGCAGTTGTAGCATTATTCTTCTCCTGAGTGTCTCCAATTTAAAGTACTGCTTAATTCAAAAGAGCTCATTCTCATCGGAGCACGTTAATCCCTGCTGCCCATTATTTTGCATGAACTTCTCTTGAATTAACATTAATTTATTGGACTATCAATGATTTGATGAATTACTGGAGCATGACAAATTTGAGAATATTTTCAGTGCATTGGGATCAAGATCTTTTAGTTATATAAGCTTGTATGGTTAAAACTGGCATTGTAATGTCAAATATTTCTTAATAACAGGAACTTATGTCAGCCATGTTTTTATAAGCTTCTTTCAGATTGCGTTAATGCTTATTGTTCCATTGGGAAGAATGGCTGCCAAACATATAAAATAATTGAAACTGCATGTGACTGACTTGTTAGAGCTACAGTGAGAAATTAGTGTGTTACAATTCATGGTATGGTTAATCTGTCTCTTCTGTTCGTGGTAATGCATTAATAAACCAAATCACATTACCAAATCATTCAAATTACTTTTATGATCTGATACTACATTAGGATTAATAAACCAACAAAACTGCCATTGGAGTCCTGTGCATGATACATGACCCTTTTCTCTCAGGCTTCTAATTAAGAGCAGGACAAACATGAGAATCTTTCAAGTACTTAATTTTGTGTGGCACAGGATTAGCACAGTCTTTACTGTTTGTAGACTTGCTGTCTCATGATATTACCTGTTCCTCAAGACTCACAGGAGGTGAAGTGAAATACAGGAGTGTGTTGTTTTTACTAGGACAGGTTTCATGCATCTGCAACACAATTTTTTTTTGAAGCATTAGCATACAGGGGAAACAATTGCATCTGTAAACTCTGCTTTCAGGAAGCAGAAGTCTTTTTTTAACTTTCTATATGCATCATGTAAACACATTCATAATGCATTGATTTTTTGGAAACAATCCTACTATGAAGCCAAAAAATGAATGAATTTGTCTTGTGGGTATTTTTTTTTTTTTTTTTTTGGTCTGAGAAGGAAGAGGATCTCTAAAAGTTTCCCATGCTAAAGTACTAGACCAGATGGCCTTATATACCTGAAATAACACAGCCTAAGGCCTAGTAGCCGGATGCATTCCAGCTCACAGTTCCTTCCCAGTGCGTGTGAATGCATTCAGTGTGTAAACCTTTAACCAGGATTGCAATATTGAAACACTTAGCTAGGCAGAACCAACTGTTGCAAATTTAATGATACTGGAAACCAGAACAGCTACATCTGCAGTCCTTTCCAGGCAAAATGCCTCACTGGTGTTAGGATCTCAGCCTACCTTCACTTGAGGAACTTGGTCAGATGCTGATTAATATCTTGATAGCAGTCTCTATGGACCTCTACATTTCACATTTTCAGGTGATGTTCACCATTTTGTCTTCCAGCTTCCTTGAATCCAAAAGATCTTACTATGTGAGACTTGATGGTGGTTAAGTGTAATCTGTTTGTAACTTGAATGCAGTGATCATCATTTTTACAGACTGGAATTTCCATTTATAAATACTTCTTTTGTGGCTCCCATTAAGGATGAACCATACAGGTATCCTAAGGAAATGCAATAAGCAATAAAATAAACTACCCATCTGAGACTATTTTGGTGATACACAACAAAAGATTTTGGCACTGTCAGAATTCACATAGGTAATGCCTCTTAATGGTACTGTAATAGCATTTTAACTAGTAACTCTTTGCACAGTAATACAAATAAATAGCTGACAGTTTTCCGCTGGGCATGTTTCAACTCTCTTGTCAAATAACTATTTCAACTCTTGTATACTCAGAAATACTCATGAAATAATAGAAAACTAACAGCCTTCTTAAAGGTAAATATTACTCTATAATTAGTCAACTTAAGTAGAAATAAATAGAGTTCATCCTGCATGTTATCAGATGAAAGCAAGAGGTCTAGGGTGGCTTAAGTGTTGTCATCACTTTGTTAGAGACTTCCATGGCCTCTGGCAAAGTACAGTAACTGACTGCGCATGTATCTGTTTCTCCACTCTCACTGAGCAAAATGACATAGGTGTTTAAGAAACTTGACCGTCTAAAGTTTTAGTTTTCTCTCCTGTCCACTAGATTTTGCTGTTTCTGCTTATTGGAAGTATCTTTCATTGTCAGATTTGTTTGCCATGGAAGTTTTGTGAACTGTAATGAAATCTTTCTCTTTGCTAATAACCATGGTTCTGAAACCTTTTTCAGTATATTTTCTAATCCTGATCATTCTCACAGCCATTTTCTGAATGGCATCTTATTTTTCCAAGGTCTTTCTTGCAGTGCAAAAGAAGCAAATTATTTCTCCATCTTGGTTGCATCTTCTGGTCATTTATGCAAGCATTGTATAAGTCTTTGAACTAGCACATGAATCCAAGTGGGTTTTCATCAGCCCATTCATCACAACTAACCATCCTTGCCACTTCCTAGGATTAAATGAACCACTTGGTAAGAAGATACATGGTAACTAGAGCCAGCTTGTACCCAGTAAGCTGGGCAAGTGTAGTCAGGTCTCATTTGCCCAGGCAGTGGTTCCAGGTAGACTGTGCTCAGTGACACAAGCTACTGTGGCAGCTAGTTATGAATGAACAGGCCATTTATTTGAAAGGATGAAAAGGGAGCTGGCAGTGCAACAGAAAGTGGGAACCTTCATGTGTGACACTGAAGTATCCAGGCCTGATTTGTTCAGAAAATCCCGTCTCTAGTGTGGGAACATGGATTTCTTTCATGTGTGCAGCGACCACTTCATTAATGTTGGGACGGGCTGACAGATGGCACAGATATACAACTAGAGATAAAACTTTAAAAACAAACAACAAAAAAAGCCATGATTCTATGCAGTAATTATTTGAACTATTATGATAGGTCTTTTAGGTCACAAGTCTTCTTTTATTCAAGTCACAAACTGCTTTTCAGTTTGGCTCATTTATTGCTTGAAAGGGCTGCCAATACCTCATGAGCATTGGTCCCACCGGCATCTCAAAACTTTATTGCTATAATCTTGCTACTCTTTTGTTGAACTTGTTTGCATTCGTCAGTTCTGTTTAACTAGATCAGCCCTGTGAAAATTATCTTTTCCTTTTCTTACGCTCTTTTCCATATTTTTTCAAAGGGTTTTTTTCTCTAGAATGCTAAAAATTCTCCACAGATAAGTTCTCCTCACTTTTTCCTCTTAAATCCTTACTATGAATGCAATGATTTGAGAGAAACTGATCTTACTCACTAGAAAGGCAGCAAAATCCATTCAAGACAATTTACCTCTATCTATTACCAATTATTAAAAACTTCAGAGGGCACAAAGAGATCCCAATATATTTTTCTTGACTTTTCTAATTATTTCACATGCAGAAATATGCCAAAGCAGTATAATTAATAACTTATTTTGAATACTATACATATAAATATATATGCTGTGAGAAATGGGCTAAATACTACTGGGAAAAAACGTCTTTAGATTAATTTTGTTTGCAAATTTATTGTGTATGCATTTTCAGTTCATCTGTCTCCAAAACTTATACTTTGAGGCTGGAAACTGAGTACAATTGCCATAGCTTTTTTCTTGCATGAGATGTTGAGTAAGTCGTGGGAAAGACTTACCCCTACAGTGGAGTCGACCCAGAATGTGAGTACTGCAATTCTGGGAGGAAAAAAATCTGCAAACCCCCAAGCTCAACTATAGAATACCTGTATCAGTTATAAGCAGTTTTAAGTCCTAAATACCCGAATTCTTATTTTCACCATGTTTGGAAGTGCTCCAACCTTGATGCTGAGCATACTTGGCACCTCCTTTCTGTTCTTTCAGAGTGTCTTTAATTGTTCTCACTGTAAAGACTTGGTCTCAGGGGTTGTTCTGACCATAAGCCCAATTGAAAGGACTCTGCACCACATGTGGCAATACCTCTTTCCCCTTGTACTGATAAGAGATGTTAGTGATTATATACTAACAAGTGGATTGTAAAAATTCAAAATGCAGTGCATGTAGAGATACAAAGAGAAAATATGAGTATGGGTCTGGCCAGTGAATATTTAGGGCTCTTTGTTCACTTCTGCATCCATTTGACAGTACCCTATAACGTTCCCATTTAATCTCTGAACTTGAGTGCTGAAGAGCAAAAATTAATAAAAATAGTAATAATGGTTAACATCTATTTAATATTCATATGCATCCATAGGCTTTGCTTATAAGAGGTATGTATTAAGGTCACGTGTGAGAGAGATAAGGGTAAACTTTTAGGTTTCATGTAAATTGAGCGTGGAGAAGAGAAGGCTGAGGGGGGACCTGGTCAGTGTGTACAAGTACCTCAAGGGAGGCAGTAGGGAGGATGGGGCCGGCCTCTTTTCAGTGATGGCCACCGACAGAACAAGAGGAAATGGCCACAAACTGAAATACCAAAAGTTCGACAGGAACTTAAGGAAACATTTCCTGACAGTGAGGGTGACAGAGCACTGGAACAGGCTGCCCAGAGAGGTTGTGGAGTCTCCTTCTCTGGAGATC
>JAUBNY010000589.1:899134-919024 GCA_032275445.1 Crypturellus soui
TTGGATGCAGCCCTGTGCCAGGTGCTCTAGGTGGCCCTGCGTGTGCAGGGGGGTTGGACTAGATGACCCCTAGAGGTGCCTTCCAACCTTAGGCATTCTGTGATTCTGTGATTCTATGACAGAACTTGTTTTTAGACAAACTCCTAAAGACATCTTAAACAGATCAATTTAAGAGATTGGGAGCTTAATTTCTAAGCAGCATAGCATGAGATATCGTGCACGAGTAAATCTAGTTCAAGCTTCTGTCAAAATAAGTGAGCTTATGTGAAACAGAAGAGATGCTTTCAGTTCAAGTTTCTCAATCACAAATAAAAACTCCAGTTCTGCAGTTATTTGTACTAATCTATTTGAACTACCCATAAGGATTGAGTCTTGACAACTTTTTTTTTTTCTACATGTGAGCAAATGGTCTGATGGGGTTGTTTCTGTTGCAGTTACCTGGTTGTCATATAAGCAATTGCAAGTACAATACTGAATCAAACTAATGAGTGAAAGTTTCACATTATGTGGAGTGGTCAGTTTTGTAAAAGATATTTCTTTTACAGTAGTGGCCCACAGAAGCTACCTAGGTCTTCATTCTGGAGCGGAAGCTTGTTCTGCATCTATTACAGTGTTTGCAATAAGCCACTTGTTCCTGCATGCTTCATATTGAAAGTAAGATTATTAAGAGCCCCATACTTGTATCTTTTGCATCAGAAGGGCTCTGGACGCAACATGCAAGAGGTCTCAGAGCAGGGAGGAACATCCCTGACATTACACAGCTCCATCACAGCATGGGCCCAAGAGATGCCTCTTTCCAGTCCAACACTGGACTGCTGCTGACCATGCAGAGCTGCTGGGACATGACTGCCAATAATTTGGCCAGCTCTGGTGTGTGAAATAGAAGTGCCTTCTTCCCCATTGTCCTTGTAAAACTTCCTCCAGTGGGCTCATATTCTATAAACTCCTGTATTTCTGTGATCATGAAACACACAATACGTGAAAGGGCTAATGATTCTAACCTGTGATTGTCTAACATACAAAAATATTCAGATACAATTGGCAGTGTTTCAGGTGTTAACTTCATTATATTAATTTTTGATCACATTGTCCTTGAGCACACAAGATGCTACTCAACATAGAAGCTGTTGATTTGTTTTCTTAGGTTTGAACTGCACCGCTGTTGGTGCTTCTGTGCAAGGATCATATTATGAGCTCTACATGGAGATGAATGTAAAGGAACTAGCATTTACTTTCAGTATGGTTATTCTTACCTTATCCCACTGTTCTTAGAAACATTGTTTTTGAACTCAGCTATGCTTTATACTGACATTCTTTATCCTGAAAGATATGATACCTCTAAAGGAATTACCTTTCTTCGTAATCATACATGTATCCTAATCCTCAGCTGGTATAAATCAGAGTAACTACAATGACAGCTTAAGATAGAGCCAATGGTGAATGTTGTTCATAACAGGTTCTAATAAAACATCGCTGTCATATGAGTTATTCTTCTGTAATACACATGCTACAGATAAGGTTAGCTGTAGTTCGCTTTCTAAATGTAGGCCATTAAGAAATTGGATAAACGCCATGTCCTGAACACAGGAAAAGGAATATTTAAAGTGACCAGCACAATCTACAGATAATTAACTTCAGTGGATGGTTGGTTGCAATTGTTTAATAGCCAAACAGTAAATACTAGCCAATTAAAAGGTTATAAAATGTTGTTATTGAGTACAATTAATGTATGTTAGATTAATATTTCTGTGCAGAGTTATGCATCTCATCCATTCATAAAATATGTTTTTAATGCATACCAAAGTGTGAACATGCATAGTATTATAGTTTTACTGACAGCAGTGACATCTGGATGATTGCTTCCTTGAAAACAGACTATATGAAGTAGTACTAATTTGCTAATCATTAAATGTAGTTCTTATTTCCACCTTTTAGTGACTGAAAGTAAAATGAAGTATTTATTGGGGTGGGGGATATAAATTCAAGTAACTTGGATCTCAAGCCATGTTTTACAAAAAAAAATGTGGTTTAGGCTTTTTTTTAATATTAAAGAGCAGAAAATGTGATATCCACAAAAGCTGTGCTGCTCTGGACAGGTTTGTAACAAGAAATGCAATTTTTATTGTGTTGCCTACTGTGCCTCCTTACATTATCCAGCCCCTTTTTTCACCTAGTAAAGATTGCAGGGTGCCAGCTATTAAATGCTGTTGGTAACTGTGGCTAGTGCAAAAGCATTTTGTGTGGCTATGCTGTCAAATCTTTAGTTTGTGTTGCTGGGCTTTTCCCTTTTGATCTTGTGTTGAAGTTCTGGTATGGACCCAGACCTCTTTTTCATTCTCATTGAATGAGAAAAGAAGTAAAAGAGAAATAAAGAACGGCAGAATGTAATAGAAAAGGGAAGAAGGAATGAAGCAGAAGTAATATAATAAGGAAGATGGATGTGCGAGGTTTGAGGACAGGAACTTTTTCCTTACTTACTCTTTTGCTCTTTGTCTGTTTTCATGCATCTTGAATTTTCAGTTAAATTCTAAGAGGTAGAAATGTTAAGATAACTCTTCCTGCTCAACACTGAGATTCACAGACCTTCTGTGGAAATCAAGCCTCCGTGTGTTACTTTACCACAAATCCTGAAATTATACAAACCGTCTAGAGTTGGCGGTCTTGCCTTTATTTTGTGGCTCCCTTAGGAGCCTGAGTCACCGTCTTAGAACGTCCCACACCAGGATGCTGAACACTTCACATCCGTGATTCATTTGCATCCTCGCTGCTTTCTCACCACTTTTTTGTCCATGAGCAGATTTGCCTTAGAGCTTCCACAGTTTTCTCCTACTGTATATTTAAAAGATCCTCTTTTTTACTCTTTCAGTAGTTTTCCCCTCCCCTTGCCACAGGTCTATAGCTATGCTTCACAACTGCCAGGGAGATTCTCCCTTCTGGACATCATAATATAGTCAACTCTTAAGTGTATGATAGGGTGTATGCCAATGCTGATAACACATTTGTGTTCTTCCAAATATTTTATGTGCCTTTGCCATGTTCTTGCCCTACCCTTAAATTTGTGAGATGAGTCAAAAATTCGTAATGTGTTTCTTACAAAGTCATATGCAGTACTGTGAAGAAACATTCCTCTTAAAAATACTGAAAAATCTCAGGCTTTCATGGTGTCAGATGGGCAGAGTTCTCTGGAGACAGCTGCATAGTTTCTGTATTTGTTGCCTGTTTCTAAATGAGTGTTAAAGTTTTAATTTTAAGTTCCTTTGTTGTCAATTCTACATTGAGATTCAGCTGCATGTATTTCTTATTAGCTACTGACTGTTTGGTTTTCACTGTTTTAGATGTCTTTTGAGAAAGGCTTTGATTTGGTGCTATTAGTATGTCACTTCTCTGTGCTTTTTTGGCCCTGCAGTCCTATTTTCCTTGTTTAGAAATTATTTTCACTTTGTCCTGTTTGCTGACTTCTTCCTATTTCATTGCTTTGGGCTCTTCCCATCTTCTGTCTTCCACTCTTTGGTCATGATACAGTTTTATTTTGAGCACGTCATTCTTAGAGATTTGTTTTCTAGTAGATGACTTTTACCCTAAAAAGCTTTATTGCAGTGTGTAGACTTTCAAGAAAGGTAGTATATATTATTAGGCTTCTTGGAAACGGCTCCTTCCTCCCAAGTGAGACCCCCAATCTGTAAGATTCAAAACGGTCTTTTTCTTCACAAGTCACGGACATTAGTCATTTCTCTCCTGCCCCTGCTTTGTTCTTTTTGTTTTCTCCTGGCAGTGACAGTGGATTTCAACCAATTCTGAAATTCTGTTCTGCTCTAACAAGGACATAGGAAAACACTTTAGTGCTATTAGAAAATAGAGAAATCAGCTTTAGTTTTTGAGGCAGTAAACCCTGAGGGCTTCCTCTTCACTGAGGAAATGGTGGGAGTGGAAGGAGGGCTCAGTCACAACCTCTAAACCACAACAGATGAAATCTGTGCTCTCCCCTACACAGTCGCTGCTTCAGGTAAAGATGGAACGTCTTGTCTCCATTAGTATTTCACACTCAGGTAGATAACATCTCTTATCCTGAAAAGGCAGGAAAAAAAAGATGCGCACCTTTGTAGTAGTGAAGATAAAGCCTTCATGTATGAATCCTGGTGAGGTTTTTCTGCAAATTTTCTTGAAATTTCTCATGAAAACAAACCCCTCTTTTCCTGGGCACTATGCAGTTCTTGTAATGGAGATAACTTCCTCTTCTCCTTGTGGCAGACTCTGCATATGTGTGTGTGTGAATTGATAAATATATTTTTCCTTATCCTTACTATAGTTCAGAATATTTTTACATTACACTTGCTCTGTTTCTTCATGGAATGCATCAGTTACTATGTCCTTTCTATTTTTCTTAGTGTACTGCCATCAGTACTTTAGCTTCAATAAGAATTCGGCACTGAAAGTACAGATCCTGGTCTTATTGAAGTCCATGGGAAATATCACATAAGTCTTTGTGCTATAGGATCAGGCTTTAAAAAGCCCTTTGACTAAAGCTGTAGAACAAAAAATGCTTTTATCAATTTATAAAAGATTTTCTGGTCAAATCCTCACCATTCTATGGTCCTATTCTGTGGAGCTAAGGAGTACCAAGAGAGTTTTGGAAAATTTTAGACTTGACTTTTTTTATACTGTTTTTACTTGTGTAACCTGGAGTTTATAAACTGTTGTTCTGAACAGAAATTTTCATCCTTAGATAAGACTAAACATGGTGCTTTACTGTATAAACCAGTGAAATTGAAATGAAGAAGTGGCAGTTGAGTTTCTGGACTTAGGGGAAAACTTTGCATCAGTGAGCAGACTTACAACTGCAGGGGGTTTGTTTGTTTGTTTGTTTGTTTGTTGTACCTTGTGTGGTAAACCCCTGAAACATATAACCTTTTTTTATTCTGTGGAAACAGATTAATTTCTTGTCTCTTCTGATAGCCTCTTTTAATTTTTCTCTTACCTCCCAACTTGTTTTCTCTCTCCTTTTTTTTTTCATAATGGAGATATTTCTTTATCCTCACATCTGCTGTCTAGTCAGGGCATGATACCTTTTTTACCCTCTGCACATGCAGCCCTGTAAAAATGTGGCAGATTGCAGAGTTCAAGTGCTCCGAAATGTGAAGCGAAACAGCTGCCCCTAATCATTTGCACAAGGAAGGTTTTTGGAGCTTCAGTTTCAGCTCTCATCTGCCTGGAATTCTGTATTTCCTGTGTCCAGATCAAGTGGCAGACAATGTCAGAGGTCTTTGATATATGGGCATCATATTCACAGGCAGTGCAGGAGGCCCTTCATTAACAGCCACAGCACATTTTTTAATGTGGTATAGTTTCCAGACACTTTGTTTGCGTTCAGGTAAATATAGTTTCTGTAGAGTTACATACAGGTTTGGGAAGTCATTTATTAAGTCAGAGGTAATTCAGATTAATGACTGGAATATTTTTAAATGCATCACTCACCAATATAAAAGGACAAGCCACTTGCCATGTCAGGCATACAGCCGCTTCCAGCAGATTCATTCCCTTTACTTCTTCATTGCATCTTGAGTGTGACCCCATGAGAACAACCTCAAGAACATGCCATAAGCTTCACTTACTTAAATGGCCTCTTGAGTTGGGTAGTCAGTATTGTCATTCATTTTAAACACACCATACTGCCAAAGAGCTCATATTGAGGTTACTTAGAAATAAATCTAAAAGGATGCTTTGGCCATAGCACAAAGTCATCCTTATCTGATCAACGAACTGCATGATAAATTGCCTTACCTAATAAACTAGAATACTGTGTGTGAGCAAACTGTTTCCTCCTAGCTGATGTAAATCATAGAGTAAATCACAAATTTTCTGATTCAAGAACAAAGGCTAAAAAGTAAGATTAATGGAAAACATGCAGCTAATGAAAAGCCAGCTTTCCTGTAATACCTAGTTGGCTTTGAGTATCTTTCTGTTCAAGCTAAACACAATTTGCAAAGCATGCACGGATGAAAGGTGATACTTAGAGATGGAATTCTGAGAAATTGTGACTGAGCCTTCAAGAAAGGCTATTAAATGTATTTTAATGTATTGTCATTTTATTTGTTTAGAGGTGATAAATTCCTGCTGGAATGATTTGATTTAACCTTTGCTACAACATTTTAGCGAACTCAGTGATCAGTGATGCTTTGGAATGTGAACTGTGTTATATGGTAATAGTTGGATGTTCAGTGCTTTCAGAACCAGTTCTGTTTATGGAGCATAAATGCAAATGCCAATTAAACTGCTTGCAGTTCTATCCTTCTGCTATTCAAGTGCAGGAACAATTATCTCTACCAATATTTAATGACCTAATCCTAAACAGATACTGCCACCAGTACAGGCAATAGTCCTGGTAACGTGCTGTTAATTTTCAACCATAGAGGCTGAAATGGACTATAGAGTTACTGAAAATGAAT
The DNA here is from genome assembly GCA_032275445.1 of Crypturellus soui. Classification (NCBI taxonomy): domain Eukaryota; kingdom Metazoa; phylum Chordata; class Aves; order Tinamiformes; family Tinamidae; genus Crypturellus; species Crypturellus soui. The sequence goes on from JAUBNY010000589.1 coordinate 905,578, forward strand.
AGAAGTACATTTCCCTAAGGTAAAACACACTCGACAATCTCTGAATAATGGAATTGGATTCTTTCCTTAGGTCTGTTTGGTGGGTTAAATCTGTGCAGACCTCTACATTCATCCTCAGAGTGTAACTGTTCCAACTTTTTCCTACTTTTCTGCCATAAGAAGCTTGTAGCTACCTTGTGTGCTGGCCACTGTGAAGCTAGGGTAGGGTAGAACCCTGAAGAGGGGCTAGTTATTTTCTTTTCCTCTCTACTTCAATTTCTTCCGAAGCTAACTGCTCATATAACCATGCTAGTTGCTTTAGATCCTCAGCCCTAAAGTAAAGAGCTCAGAACTTGGTCTGCTCGTGATCCCTTCTACATCCTGGAATTTAATACCATCACACCACATGATGGAAGTCAGGCATACACGCCATCCAAAAAAAAATGCCATTGTAGGAAGGAGTGTGCCTTTGTAAATACATTTTTTTCCTCCAGGAAGATGCAGTGTATGAAACTTGTTTGTGACTATTTGGTTTATCGGGTATTTTGAAGTTAATAGTTGGCTGTTGCCACATATATGCATGTTCAGATTCCAGTGCTTGTAGAGGGAAGAACCAGTTTGGGTTCAGAGAGTAACAGTAGTCGAAACAAAAGCTCCTTCTTTATTCACAGGCTAAATACAGCATACAGCAGCTGCACTGCAGGCTAAACCCGTATTATCCTCTTTATGACCTTAGTTTTGACCTTAGCCGGGGTTTCATGCTCCACTTAAAAGCAGAGAGTATTTTTGTTTCTAACGTGGCTTCTCATGAGGTTCTTTTGAACACCACTTACAATTAGTCTCATGAAAATAAGCTAAATGGCTGATCTTGAGGTTATAGATTTCTTTCTTTATGGAAAGGTAAAGCCATCAGAGCTACCTATGTGAGGTCTGTGGGATGGCTATCCTTGCAAGTCACGAAGTCAAAAGTCAATGTTTGTCAGTTCCACAGTGTATTCCCAGAAGATAATACTGAGAAGCCACCTGCTTTCACATTAAAATGTAAAGCCTAGCTACAAACTTAGTTATTTAGATCCTCATCCTACAGAACCCATTAAAGAACAAGTTTCACATTGCCAGAGTTTTAAGATTCCTCTGTGTTGATTGGTATCTGAGTAACTCTTTAATCCTGGTATCCTAATGAAACATCTAGGAGAGTAACATAAAGAATGAAATATAATAAATAGGCTTCATTTTGTAAGATAATGAAGACTGAGTTGGTTTCCATGTCTTTCAGTGAAGGACAAGGAAGCTGACTTTGATTTGAACGACAGACTGAGTAATGTGATCATAAACTTGTCTGAAAATGTTCATCTTTATTTCTCACTGTGTACAGAATGCTAATGGCCCAAAAGGCCAAGTTCTTAGCCATGTGCAAGTTCAGTACTTTCTATATACTTTCTGTTACTTTGAATAAAATATTCTCAACAGTCACCCTTTGTAGTCTCTCAAAAAATGAGAAAGCATGCCAGTCAGTCAAACCTGGTGTTTATTTGTAGAATTTGGAGTCAAATTCAAAAAGAGAACTTAGTGTACTGCTTTAGCTTTTGGGGCTAGGCACTGGATTTTTGGAATCTACATGTTGGGTGAGCCTTCTTACATGTACTTAACTATGTAAGATGATCTTGCACTTTGAAGATGAAAGACTTGCTGTCCTTCTGATATAGCATTAATCTGGTTATTAATAAGCAAGGAATACCCCTTGCCTTGGTCTTGCTTCATCTGTATACAGCTTCAATCTTGATCCGTCCTTTAGCTTGTGAGATTTGCCATTTGGACCAAATCTTTTCAGTGGGTCATTTTTTATTTTATTTTACAACCCAGTTGTATAGGTATAACAATGAAGACAAATTCAGACAATTTCTGATTTACTTGGCTCCAAGAGTTACAGGTCAGACCTCAGATACACCAAAACACAGTGCAGTGAAAGAGCAAAGAAGGAGATCTTCCGAGTCTGAACTTCGGGAGATCTGAGGTGTTCCTGATCCTTAGTGAAAACTCAAAGAGTTGAAAGGCATTTGCCCTGGCACTTAAAACTAGAATCAAAATGTATGAACTTCCACTGAAAAGCCTACTGTAATACAAGATAAACAAATGGTTTAGCTCTGGTGTGTAGTTCTGTTAGTCTCTTCTACTTCCATTTGTTTAAGAACAGGTTCTCTTTAGTGAAGTTATTCAGTTAAATTTAAGATTCTCACTCTGCAAGTTATGTAGCTTTTGGTTATTTGAAAGGCATATTGATCCGAAATTGAGCAGTTGGCATCAAAAATACATTTTTTCTTCATAAGTATGATGTTTATTTTAGACCCAATTCATCATAAAATGCTTTTAAATTTTACTTTATATTTTTCAAGGTCAAATTCGTCTCACAGCTCTAGAATTCTTCTCATAGTTCTTAATGCTGACCTGGAAAAAAAATTCTATGTGGAAAACAAAGAAATTGAAAGAAACACGTACATTGTACCCATCCCAAACAGTGTTTTGAATGTCTGAGGAAGGTTTTGTTTTTCCTTTTGGGATTGCTCTGCACTCCATAGCTGTCAAAATGCTGAAAGAGAAATGCCCAGCATTACTGCAGTATTTGCAAGACTGTCCAGAATGTCATTTTAGTTACACAATGAAAGAGCCTGTTACGGTGGAAAATCAGGTTTTTGGATAAAATGAAAGTTGGTTGGGTTTCAAATGGACTTTAAAACGTTTACTTGATCTTTCCCTCTTAAGCTATGGATTTTGGCCTTCCTTAGCTTGCAGAAATGCCTAAACAAATTTAAACCTACTTTTGTAAGATTACCTTTCCAATTATTTTTGGAAATAAAGGACACACTTTCCAACTAAAAGCCACACAATTAAATAAAGAGGTACAGCTTTGGGCTCCTGAATAGCCCATCTCAGAAGGCCAAGAATGGCATGAAGACAGTGGGAGTTGGGGATCAGGCGACATAGTAGGTGGTCTTCCTTATGAAGTAGTGGTGAGAAACACTGTTCTGCATATTGTAAAAGATAAGTGATCTGAGGTCTCTATAACTTCCTAACTTATTTGTAATATCTATTTTCTGGTGGTTTGCAGCCTTTCAGGAGAAGTGTGTGCAATGATGAATCACTGTTAAATAGCAGACAGCAAAATGTGAAGCCCCCGCAGCTGACTCCTGGTAATGCCCTAGAAACACCAAATGATCAGTAGTGAAATGGGTGACAAACTTTTGTTCTTCAGTCAGAGATAAGTTTAGGGTGTTCCACGGAAACATGTAGTAAAAATCACCCTTCTGCCTTTGGGAAAATCTGCCTGCCTTGTTTTTAAGTAAACAGACACAGCAGGCTAAAACAAGACCACAGCTGTAGGCACTAACTCCACAGACTGAGAGATGATATTGTACCTCTGTTACTTATATGTGGACCCTTTTACATGTAAATTAGTGGTCAGCAGTAGGTGTTAGTTAAAAGGAATGACAAATATGATAAGAGTTTTTCTTGCATTTTATCACAAGAGAAAGGTTCTCCAGGAAATAGTGATGTGTATTACTGACTTTGGGATGTGTTTTTTGGATCTGTTCCAGGCGCTCTGATAAATACACATTTTGGCAGCTTTAAAAATATGCATTATGCCTATGCCAGACAAGTCTATCACTCTAATACATACAAATTATTTTAAAAACAAATTATTACTTAACCATTGGGGCTACTCTCCTGTATAGCTGCTTGTAAATGTATTTATCAGTAATGATGCATTTACCTGACAGCCTCAGACAGCTCATGTTCAGCCATTCTTTTGCTTCATGTAAATCGAATTGAGGGCATAGACTACACTTACTAAAACTGTATCCTTAAAACAGTGATCAAAATGAATTTCTGCACACTTCTGAAGTCCTTTTTCCAGAGTAACTTGACAAATTTTACATTTTCCTCCCCATCTTCATGTCAAATGCAATTATACCTTATTATGGACTAATACCTTGTTAAATTGCACTTACTAAATCGGAACCAATACCAGCTTCATAAGAGCACACCAAATCATTATGTACAACTGCATAGAAGAGGAAAGTATGTAATAATAGGTTATCCTTTTTCTTCAATGACCTGAGTTCATTTTGTTTCTTTGATCACAAGTGAGGACATGTCTGGTGGTCAGACATGGGTTTCTGTCTGGAGATCTGTATCGCAACAGGCATTTTCTGCTCAACGGAGAACGAGGACATGAACAGCAGGTAACAGTCAGTGGAAGTGCGTTGAGTGGCAAAACTTAAGTTGACTTTGTGTCTATTAAGATCCACTAAGGGATAAGGAGGCTTGTGATTACCAAGTGATACAAGCACTTTTTTTTTGTTTTTGTTTTTTTTTTTCTATTTGCCTGACCTGATAATTTCCCATCGCTTCTAAAATTTCAGGTACCTAAAAGAAGGTATGTGGTAACTAAGAATTAAACTGCAAACTCTGATCTTTCTGAATTGGTTAAAAATTAGTCTTCATTGCGTTCCAATTGCTGCCGTGACTGATTTAAGAGCTTAACTTTTGCATGAGTTTAGCCAGCCTCCTCCGTCCCCCCCAATAATTCATTACTGATTGTTATTCTGCCTCCGCAATTAATCAGGTTTGCAAAGGGCTTCATTGGGTGCATTTGTATTGTTTAAATAAATCTGGAAACACTAACCTTGTCACGTTCAGGGGTCGAGTGTGGGAATGAATCTTTAGAATACGGAGGGTAAAATACTCCAAGGCGTAGCCACAAGAGATTTCATGTGGACAATCAGAATTTATTTTCCAAGTGGATGGTGTACCCAGTGTAAGTGAGCGCTGTGGCATGTTTTAAGGTCTCCTTAACCTGTCTGTGCAAATTGCATAAATCACAGCAATAAAGTCTTTCTATTCAACATGCTGGAGCTGAAGAGCACTGACCAGCTTTTGACCTCCTATTTGGGGCCCCAACTGACCCTAACTTGGAAGTTCAGGCGGTCAATAGGGGGTCACAGAGGGCGTTTGCAGCACTGTTTAATTCCAGTTTGATTGCAAGGTTAATTCTGAGCTGCGCAGGTAGCCTTTTGTGCCGCCTTTAAGTCTTCCTGACCACCAGAGAACATGTGGCGCTCATGAAGCGACCAAACAGATGGGGAGCTGGAGGAGGAGTAGGGGGAGGAAAAAAAGGTGAAAAAATAAAAAATCAAGGTTGCTTTCCGACTGGTCATCTCCAGTTTGGTGTGCACCAAGCTGGTCATTTATCAGTATAATGGATCTGCAGACGGCCTTAAACAATTGTCAAACATTCTTTTAAAAGCCATTAGTTTTTCAACTAATATATATCTGTTTTGTGCATTTGTTGAGCCCTTCACTTGTCACTGCAGAATGCCTGTTAAACTAAACAGAGGCCTGATCAGTTTTCAGTGAGCTCTGAGCCTCAGAGTTCACCTGGGTCACCTACAAGATTTATGAGGCCTCGGACGGGCATCCGCTTGGAAGCGCCAGTCCTAGGGAAAGGACCGCTGCTCCCCCCGTGCCTGGTCCAGCTCTGCTGCTTCCACATTCCTAGGGGCTGTCAAAGAGGCAGCAAAATTGATGCCCTGTGCAGATACCAAAGTGGACATCAATAAAAGGAGATGGATTGGACCCATCAGAGTGACGTGCCTCACTGCTGGGGTGGCTAGGGAGAGGGGGGACCAGGTTAAAAAAACACAGGAAAGTTATTTATATAAGCTTCAAGGACAAGGAGTTTGTCACTACTTGCTTGAGAATTTAATCTGAACGTGGTTGTTCTTCTGGTTTCCATCACTCTCTGGCTGACAAATACTGTCACGTTATTGCAACCACTAGATAGCTCTGCTGTGGTCTTGAGTGCAGGAAATTGTATTGAAATTTGCATTAAAAATACTAGCACAGTTGTAGAGAAGCAATTCCTTTCCATGAAAAATGTAAAGGAGCTTTATTTAATGAGCACTGAACAGTATTTTCAGCTTGATAAAGCAGAAATTGAGGCCCTCTTGATTAATAAGGGCACTTAGAAACATCAGACGACTTGTTTTTCTGTATTTGTAGATACATAACTATTTTTATATGTGTACCAAAGCTAGATGCATGCTGGAAACAGCTTGCTTGAAATTCACCTGAGGGATATTTCTGTGGCAGGACAAGCAGCAGTGGACCAGACACTATTTTGTCAGAAGCAACTTTTACATACAGACATGCAGATATATTTATAACAGCATCATATTCTGTGCTAACCATGTCTTTGGTTTTTAAAACACACTAAAGAAACCAACAAAGAAATGGTTTCCAAGACTTCTTCCCATTTTATGCTCAAAGTGTTTACTTGCCCTCTGGGAGGCTTGCTGAATTCTTACGTATTATGTAAATGAAATCTAAATCTAAAATGTGATCTGTGTACTTGGAAATATTATGCATTCATCCATATAAGAAGCAGTGGCAGAGTCCCCAGATCATGATGTTTACAAAGAACTGCTCTGCTATCTACATGCAGCATGCGGAATACATGGAGCTCTTGGAGTTTAAAGACGAAAAGACAGTTAAAGAACAAACAATGCTCCTTCCCTTAAAACTGATATACTGAGACACAGCAGTTGATACATAAAAAGGAATGAAAGCAAAAAAAAAAAAAAAGTGTCCTTAAGATGATGTGCTTTTTAAGTAGAGTAGGCATTAAGCATAAATTTCTGAAGGAATTGTAAAGTCTATTTAAACTCTTTTTTTCAGCTTCCTATAAATAAAAGATATTTAAGTGACATAAATGTAAGTTTCTCTTTATGAAATGTCAAACTATCAATGGAGGATATTACAGCATAATTAATATTTGTGGATTTTTATTTTTTTGTGGAGCTGGAGGAAAATGGCAGTGAGTAGTTACTGAGAACGATTTGAAGCTGATGTAATAAGTTATATAAAAGAAGTAGTCTTTTTCCCCTTAAGAAATGGAAATATAGACTATGTATTAGTAAGCTGGGGTCTGATCTATAACAAAGAAGTAACATAACAACATAACATGCCTCTTCTCCCAAGACTGCTTCTTTCATATATGTTTTAGTTCTAGTAGGCTTGTTGTTTTCAACTTTCACGTGGTTTGTTTGTCAGGTGAGATACAGTTAGCATGACCTTTGTCTGGAGCCTTTTTGTATAAGAGGATTCTTTCATTATTCTTTTCATTATTCCCTTAAGATACTATTTTCTTCAGCATAGTGGTATATAGTAGGCAGTTCACTAGTCTGGAAATTCCTTAGGTCCTCAACTGTTCCAAACAATATTTGTGTGATTTTAGAATATGTGTTACTGATTTGAAAATACTGATTGTATTTGTATAGGACAAATACTAATATGACAATAATTGCATAGGAATTCCCAGCTTTCAGGTCCAGTTGGAGTTTATAAACTCTGTAGGGTTTCCCTGGCGGCTTATAAGATCCAACAAGTAAGTTTGACAAGCTTTCCAGAGTTCAGTAGATTTTGCAGTCTTGAAAGGAGTTCCTGCAGTTTTATAAACCTTATGTGGGTACATAAATGTATTCAGCAGGCCATCAGGGTTTTATAAAACCATCAGAAGCTTTTATTCCTTGTCATACCTGTACCCTTGCTTTTGGGATTTATAGCCTGAACAGACAAAGCATATACCAACTCTACCATGGCACTTAATGTTTTGTAAGATCTCCTAGAAAGGGTTTACAAAGGTACAAAGTCCTTTTAATCATACACTTCACTTAGGTGTGTTTACCCAGTTAGTTCTACTGTGAAAGCTCTTAAAGCCCTAACTTTTATATTAGTTCCTAAAGCAAGTCAAGTTGCAGGAAAACAGCAGTGCAGAGTGACACAAGCATACAAAATTGGTAATTCTTAATGACAAGAATTTGTAGCAATTTAGCGCAAAATGACAAATCAAACCAGAATGCCAGCCTTCTTTCAAAAAATCTAAAATATACCTGTAAGGCACTCAAGATCAAGTTGTTTTGTTGTAGAATGTTCCAAAAAACCTGAAAATCCTTAGTGATATGAAAGACTTCTGGTTTGAACATTAGATTCATTTTTAAATTTATTAGTTATGTCCTTTCTCAGAATTAATGAGAAAATTATGTATATTTGTTCTGCATAATTTAGAAATACATACACATTATGAAAAGCTATTCCAGTTTTTCCAGGGTTGAGGGAAATGGGGTAACATTTGGCTTTCAATGGCTTGGGCAGGTAAAAGGGTACTTTCTAGCGGGTTTGAATTTTGAAAAGGGTTGCCTGTTACCAAGCACAGCAGAGAAACTCTGATATTTATGTTTTGAAATACATAGTCCTTTGTTATTTGTTTTTTAATTAGAAATATACCAAGACTGGGCCGACCTAGTTAGAATCAGTGGCAGGGTAAATTTTCAGATGCACATGGCTGGGTGGGAAAATACTGCTGAAGGTTTTCCCTTTTCTGTGAGCTTCTTGTATCATCCTGAGATTTGACCACAGTGAAGTTTTTATTATAGTCAGATTTAATGGGCGGGTTCCATTATATTTTGCATGTGGTGGCAGAGTTGTGTTGATGTAGCGCTATCTTGTTTCTTATCACTAAATCTTTGTAAACTGGCTACTCTCTTGATCTTGTAGTGGCCATTAAGCAGGGAATGCACAAAGTGGGCAAAGCCAGTGCTTTGACTTGCTTCTGTGTTTTCTTATTCTTTCTTGCTTATAAATATATGTGGCCTAGTAGATCAAGAGTTTAGATAGAGAAAAGTCATGTACATCTGCAATTAGAAAAAGAAAGCCTTTTGTCTTAAATCAATAATTCATTGCATAGATATTTTACCTTCTATGGACTAAACTACATTTTTGGTTGTAGGGATGCAGGGTGGGTTGCTGTCATTGGCTTATGGCTTTTTATCCATTATGTTTTGTAGCTGTTCCTGAAAAGTAAATTTTTTACTGTTAGCTAGTTAAGATTTCTAAGGCATTTCTATATGCATTTTAGACTAACAGCAAAAGTAAATATCATCTAGTTGTTCTAGTTCTCCATCTGCCTTTTTTGTCTGGCTACATCATTTTGGATCACTTGAAATTCTTCTAATGAGACATTTTGGCTGCCTTCAGAAAGATACCAGTGACATAAATACATTTGTTTTCTTACTTTCTGCTGATGAGTTGCATTTCTCATTCCTCCCATTTTGCTTCTTTCTGCATGTTGTTGTAAAGGTTGTGGGGCCTGTGAGTCACTACCCAGAAGAGCTCCTACCTGATAATTTTTTATGTTCTGATAATCTAAATTATCCTTTATATTCAGTCCTGAAGATTCCACATACTAGGTTCCTGTGATCAAGACATGATTTCAACTCTTATTTGATTTTTTTTTTGTTAATGGTGGCAGGAAAAAGTTCTGGGAACACAAACATAAATAAAAACAATGTCTTAAATAACTTGGTCTTTATACTGTTTTTTTTTTTTCCTTTATGTTCTGGGACTGTGTGAAAGCTTTGTGAAGTTTACTAGTTCCTGGCTCATCCATGTCCTGTCCTTTAGATTTTTGTCCTTAAGCTCTTCTGAGAAGCAATTGTAATATTCTTTATATCTCTGTGCTTAGCACACTGGGATTGACAAGATTTGGGGCTCTATCAGCTGCCAACATATACAAGTTAAATAAAAGGAGCTGAAAACAAAACAAAGGCTTCTTTAACATCTTTCATCCTTTGAGTGAGGGGATTTAGAATAGAAGAAAAACATTAATGCCTCTTCTTTGTAGCTATTGCACTGGGATAGCGGATAGGCAAAGAATACAGTCCCTTTCATTTAAACAGCTATCCTTGTGAATGTCTATACTTCAGACCTCATGACAGAATGCAGATATCCTAATATACTGGAATATTGGTAGTTGTCCTGCTGCTGAAACAGCATTTGTACACGGCAGAGTTGGGGAGGAGGCTGAAATTGCAAAAGTGGATTTTGCAGAGGTGATTCTAGGGTTTTACAACAGTCTTCTTATTGCAAGATTGCTCTTGGAAAGGGAGATGATACTGACGATAGCCTTCTACAATGAAATGACTGGTTGTTAGATGAGGAGCAGTAGATAAGCAATGGATGGTCTTTCACAGAATCACAGAATGGTTAAGGTCAGAAGGGACCTCTGGAGATTGTCTAGTCCAACCCCCCTGCTCCAGCAGGGACACCCAGAGCACAGGGCACAAGGTGGCGTCCAGACGGGTTTGGAAGATCTCCAGAGAGGGAGAGTCCACAGCCTCTCTGGGCAGCCTGTGCCAGGACTCTGTCACTCGCACAGGAAATAAGTTCTTCCTCATATCCTGGAGATGGAACTTCCTGTGTTTCAATTTGTACCCCTTCGTCCTGTTGCTGGCCACCACTGACAAGAGTTTGACCCCATCATCCTTCCCTCAGGTATTTTTTTTTCACTTCACTAGGACTTTTGATACTGTTTTCCGTAATAGCTTTGTAGACAAGGTGATGAAATATGGATGTATATACAATGAGATGTATTAAAAGTGGCTGATGTGCTTGGTGCATAAGATTGTAACCAGTAGCATGAAGTCCAGCTGCAGGCCAGGTACTAGTGGTGTTCTTCAGGGATAAGTGCTGGGCCCAGTCCCTTTTAATGTCCCCATGAATGACCTGCATGATGGGATTAAGGGCACCCTCCGCAAATTTGCAGCTGTGAAGTGTGTAATACAGTAGATGGTTGCATTGCATTGCAACCATTTCCAGACAGGCTAGAGAAATGGGCAGAGAGGAACCTTATGACGAGAAAAGGGAAATGTCAGATCCTGCACCAAGGGAAAAATAACACTGCATCACAGCAGTGCAAGCCTTGTCACAACCTGGAGCTTGTGACAAACACAGAATTGTACATAGGACAGCAGGGCAGTGCGCCTTCATGACTTCTTTTTTTTTGAGAGAGAGAGAGAAACCAAAGGGTATCAGGTGCCACTTTGAATACGATGCATACTAGTTTTAAGTTTTCCAGATTCTTTTTGTAGTAAGCCAAAATAGATTTAAATGTTTCCCCATTAAATGGGCCACAGAAATACAAAGGAAAGAAATTGGAATTTCATGGGGGAAAAAAAGGGATTTTCTGCATGTTCAGCATTTTTTAAATGGATACAAGTGATTGGTCTAAAGTCAAAACGTTTATCTAGTAAAACCTCTGAACATTTGATGGCTGTCTAGAAGTAGGCAGCTTGAAGGAGGATAATGAATCAGCTGTGCTTGTTCTATTTCACCTGAAGTAAACACAGGTTTCCTTCCTTGTACCTTTATCACTGTAAAGTAAATCCTGTTCAAGGGGCCAGTGACAACTCTAATGGATAATTTACAATCTACACGGCTTCTGGATTAAATAACAGAGGGTCTGTAAACCAACAGGCTTCAGAGAAAACACTAGTAATTTGTTTATTGCCCTCTCTGAGTTCCCCAATTACAATTGATCTCCGTTTAGCAGTCTAGTGCTACTAATTGTTTGGAAAAGAATGAAATGACTTAATCTTTATAGGCATCTTCTAGCCTAGGGTTTGACTTCATAATTCACTGTGTCAATCTCTCTAAAGCAAAGATAAGTGGACTGTGTGGTTGCATACTGTACTTTAACAAATACTTAATTTATAAACAGTAAAGCCTAGACAGTGTGTTAAGTAGCTGACTGACTGCCACTGATGGCATCTGGCTTTATGCCATTGACAGACGCACAGAAGGAAGCAGAAGAGAGCCCTGTGCTGCTGCTGCTGGCCTGGCAAGGCGTGTGCTTGAGTTGTACCAGGCAGAATTTAATCAACCCTTATCGTCCTACAGTGTTGCTGCGCGTTATGTAAGGTAGGGAAGAACCTCTACAGGTGCAATCACTTTGAAAGGCTTAATGAGCTGTTTCTTAATATATTTTGGCTGAAAGTGCTTGGCTACCAACACTGGTGTTTTTAAGAATGCAAAGAAATTAGTTCTAATGATATCTTAAAATAGTTTGTAGTTAAGTCTTCATTATTGAAAATTCACAATGTGAGGTTATCAATTTTTATGTTGTCGTTAATGTTGTTTTTATGTTGTTGCACAATGGCTTCTTGTAATTACTAGTTTTACCAAAAATGTACTGGTTCAGATTAGAAAGAGCTTGTTGTTGTAAACAGTTTGCACAAAACCAGAATAGCTTGAGAATGGTTTGCTACAATATGTTCCTTAACCTAATGGTCAAGGTATTTGTAAGGTGGGAGATCTTGTCTCTCTCAATACAAGTAGAGATGAAGAGAGATTAGAAGTCCTGTCACTTCCATCCAGCTGAATGCTCTTTCTGTGATCTTTCAAAAAAGAGCATCTGCTGTTGAAGGCTTGTGCATTCCCTTTCAGTAATCTTAGAGCTAATGTGCCAAGTTTGTGGAGGCCCAAAGGATGCATCTCTGCATCTTTTAAGAATGGCTTCCAAAACTTTTCCAATACACTGAATTTCAGTTTTGCCTCTTGCCTCAAGCCAGAAGTGTTAATGAAATATTAAAAAAAGATAGATTTTTTTCTGTGGAACTCCACCTCCCTTATAGATCGATAGTTCTTTTTTAGAGCTACTACCAGTAAATCAATGTAGTATTTTATGCTGGTTTGCAGGTGTATTTCTCAATTGCTTTCACACAACTGAGGTCTGACAAAGGATCTTCATGTGATTAGTTTGCTGTTGAAGTTAGGACTACTTCTGGACAGACTGTAGAATAATTAAGAAGCAATAAAATTAGATTGTTTCAGATGTATGTTTGCATCTTCTTTCTTAGATTCCAACTTCAACATCAACTGGGATTGTTGTGTAATGTGAACACAGGACACAGGAGTAGAAATTATTGCCGTTGTTGGACTTGGTCATGAAGGATCAACAATCAATAGCAGCAGATCATTAGATCTGATTCACATAGGGTCTCTTGGGATAACATAGTTGATGAGTGCAGGAACGTGAGTTTGCTTGAGTGTACTGGTGATGTGTCTTTCAGCAGGCTTATTCGCAGGGGTGGTGCCTGAGAAAGGGGACGGCGACTTCATTTAGAAAGGAACTCTGTTATTCTCCACCAAGAGGAGGAGATGAAAGAGCTCAGGAACTCGGAGGACAGAATAAAAGAGAGGTGAAAATAGACATAAACTAGTAAATGCTGCAGTGTGGTGAAGTAACGGAGGCAGAGAAGAACATTTCAGTATTCTCTGCATCTTGCTGTAAACCAGTCTGCATGCAGTTGTGCTGTGGGGTACTGTGAAGTAGTGCTGTGATTGTAGTGCTGGGCATTGATGTCCGCTGCTTTGAGTGGGTTAGGCTGTGGGGTCCAGCAAAGACGGAGAAGATGAAGAAACCAGAGAAAGACAATACTCAAGTTCAACAGAACTATCAAAAATGCATGGGTTGATGGACAGTGGCTTCAAGTGCAGCAGCAGCTCAGTGTACATCCATCACAGGAAGCTTTAACTGCTACATTCCAGTCATAACAAATGAACCCATAAAGTA
>JAUBNY010000589.1:919233-940243 GCA_032275445.1 Crypturellus soui
CAATTATATCCAGACTTAGTAAAATGCCAGCTCCACTTGGCAACTGACTTTTTTGTTATTCATAGTCCCTAGAGTGGTAGCTTAAGACATCCCTCAGTATACTTCACCTGTCTGAAATGTTTTCACATGATTAAACAATTAAAACGATTAAACAATTAAAACAATTAAACTGAAATTACTCTTTTTTCATATAATCCACAGTATAGCTCTTGGATAATCCCTAAAATAATTCTGAATAAAAAGTATACCGTTAAACAAGCTTTCAGCATATGCTCATTACCCTTTCTAAAGTTAGTGTGCAAAAATATTTTTCATTCTCTGAATTTTTTTCTTCAGAATTATTCTAATTCAAAGCTAATAAGCACTAGCACTAAATTCAGTATATTTCTGTGGTAAATAATACATTTAAAGTCTCAAGTGAAAGATGTAGATCAGGAAGTAAACTATCTGCAATGTAGAAATGTCTGAGACTTCTTAAGGATAAGGGAAAATTAATTTCTTGAAACTTATGCTTATAAATTTGAATTTGAAATAATATCATCTGAATAGAGATGAAGCACTTAAAAGTACTACATTCATCAACACTTCAAAATGGAGCCTATTAGAAGAACAAATTTACAAGACTCTTGTTTCCTTTTCTCAGTGTTACTAACATTTCCTGAGTAACAACAGAATATCCTTGATGATGTTGACAACCCGCCTGCTCTTCCCACTGACAATTCAAGCATAAGTAAATGCTTAAATTGTGTCCTCCTTGGCATTAAAATCAAACTTGTGGTTCACAGACCAAACATGGCATCCCCTCAGAGCCCAGGTGACTTCGGTCTCAGACCTGTACTGTCACCAGGAGAGAGTCTCCCTCTAAACTCACATTGGGCCTACATGTGTAGGACTCTTAGGTGCAGGTAGCCCAACGTTTTCACTGTGAATACTTGTGGTACTCTTGAGCTTTGTATGTTAATGTATTACTGCTCTTACTAGAGGTATTGTGGCCTAGGAAACATCCTGATTTGGTTCAGTTCAAGACTGGAAACCCTCTGGTGTAGAGTGTTGGTTTGGGGGAGATGTTTTTTACCTGCTGTTTAAACATAAGCCACAAAATGAATGGCTAATAAACATCTTGCAGAGAGGCGATGAAATGTAAGTCGGTTCTTACTACTTGTGATTCTTAGGACCTTTGTAGATCTAGAAACAGCCTTTTACATCTCTTATGGTGTGTAGCTCACACCAAACCTAAGCAACTTCAATTCTATTTCCAATTTACTTTTATAGCTTTTTTTAATAAAACATAGCTGTTATCTATTACATACTAATAAGCATGCTATTGAAACTAGATTTTGACAAAATACTGCTGAATGCTAGATTTTCATTGATTTTTATTAGGTTTAAGTTTTGAATTGTAAGGAATCTGAAACAGTTATTTAATAAAGTGTTAGGTGTCTCTGAGGTACAAACAATAAAAAAATACAATGGAAGTCTGTTATCCATATAGCATGGATGCTTCCTAAAGTAGCTTAGATGTTTTCATTTAATTTTCCAAGTGGGTTTCATTTAATTTTCCAAGTGGAATAATGCATATAGATGAGGATGTCATATTGTAAATAACCTGTATTAGAATGGCATGTACAGTGCTTATAGTGAGTAATCAACATTATTAACTTAGCTTAGGGATTTTAAATGCTGAAAAACGCTAGTAGAATAAATTGATTGGGAGAATGAAGATGTGCATCACTGTTAAAAATTTGAAATGAGAGTAAAAAGATGCAATAGTATTTTGTAATTCAGAAATATATGCATATATATGTGTAGATATATACAGATAATGCCAGTGCTATTGATTTAAATTTCCACTGGGACAAAAGAAAGCATCCTGACTTTGATTTGAATGGTTATGCTGGGATTCATTATCAATATGTTAAAATACAAATTGTTGGCTATGTAATGCCCCTTCTGAACTTTTTCCATTAGTAGTCAATAGCCATCAAGGCTTACTTATCATAGTCTGGAATGCTCTTTTTTTTTCCTCGTATAATCACCGTCGTCATTCATGAAACCTTTCCAGAGATAATGACTAAATTCAGATGAATCATTTCTAAATCCTGTGATTGCAGGCCTGTGTATGTCAGCAGGAGCATTACCACATAGTGATTAGTGATTTCTTGTATTATAGCTAGAAGCTGTAATACAAGAAGCTAGGAGGCTGCCCTAGTGAAGTGCCTCTCGGTCCATTTCATAGGGGACCCGGTTCTGAGTTTTTTCTCGAACGTAGAAGTATCGGGCTTCACCTCAGCATGAAGCTTTTATTTATAACAGTGAGCGAGGCTTCTGCTATAAATGAGCAGGAAGGAGATTGTAAGGATTTAATTTAATATTAATAACTGCAGATGAATGTGCCCCCTTGATTTGTTTGTTGTCTATCATTCATGGGATTCTGTGAATTCAGAGTAGCTTCAAACACAAAATGTGCCAAAGCGCAGTGGTAATATTCATGCTCATATTAAAAAGCTTTTTAATGCCACGAGTTGTCTTATTGATTTCATTGAGACTCTTTGCTGTGTAAAATGTTAATTGCGAGAAGTATATCATGATCTTGCCCTCAGTGAATAGAGCCTGCTTGCATAGTGACTCCAGTTCATAACTGTTGCCATAGTAGAGTCACCTTGGCTTGATATCTTGTCAGCTCTCATAAAGGCAGCATCCATCCTCCCTACTGGCTGCCTGACAGAACCTCAAGGGAAACCCCTGCTCCTGCTGCTCTTAGGGCATAGGAATGGATTAACATCCCAGAACGGTAGGGCCGTGTCCGCACTAGGTTAAAAGCAAATGTTGCTTGTGCCTCTTGAAGAGCTGCTCTAGTTATTTTGGAAGAGCTGAGTTATTAACCAATATGCACCTCCACTGGCACATAAAGATGCCTACTGCGTAAAGTTCACATCTGCACTATTATTTCAACTGTGGTTTACTCTGTAGGGCCCTAGGTTTGTCATGGACAAAGTATTGCCCATCTCTCTGCAAGCAAATATAGTTTGGAGAGCAATGGGAGACTGGGTGAGATGGAGAGGGCTACATAATGGCCCAGTCGTTCAGTTGTTCCTTTGAGCCATGCTAGTAGCAAGTATTAATGGTCAGTGCCTCCCTCTGGCTCTGAGAACATTAGTGTAAGTTTTGCCTGAGCAGAACGTACCATTCGGCCTTTTATGTCAGGTACCTGTTACACAGCATGAGTATTGCATTAAAAGGTGTAATAAGACTGTTTTATCATTGCCGTTCATGTAGAGAAGATACCTTATAAACTACCCTAGTAAAGTGTAAAATCAATTTCCAGTGTTTTGCATGTCAGACATGGTTTGTAGTCTAATCTCATTCAACCATTTACACCTATGTGTCTGCATCTGTGAGAATACATATATTAAATACAGCCCCCCCTTATGTTAACCTTACAAATTAAATCATGTTCAGTTAAGCACATGAAAGCTGTGATGCGTGAAATGCCAGATGTGTTGTTACCCGTGCAACTTAATTCTGGGTTCTGGTTTATTCACCATATCTGCTTACTGATGAGGAGAACTCTTTGAAAAGCCTGGTCAAATAATTCAATATGGTCTCAGTTTATAAGCACAGAGAGATTAAAGTTATATGGATAGCCGTAAACACGAAGTTTTCTAACTCCTGAGTGTTTGACTTTGACCCAGGCATTAGTTTTGATTTCTTTTAAATCATTGGCAACAACTTACTCTTTCAAATAAAGAACAAACTATATTATGGGTAATGATTAAAAAATAAATAAAACATAAAGTTCCACAGTTCAAGAACTTCTCTTCACAATTGCAAAAATGTTTCCTGATTTTGTGACTCAGCTGCACTGGGGATCGGACACTGCTGCACAGCTATATTGGATGGAGTGCAGAACCCTTTTCAGCTCTTGAGTTTGCATCTGCTTTCCAGTTTTGACTTCCCTGCGCAAAGGATGCGCCAGTGACCGTCCCCCAGGCTGCATTTTGACTCGTGCAGGAGCGGGGACCATGAGGCACTGAACTAGGGCACAGCCACCCTGCTAGTTAACTACAGCTTTGGCTGCTGACTCGCTGAGGGAGGAGGTTTGTTCCAGACAGATGGAGAAGGCTGTTACTGCAAGAAGAGAGGGGGAGGTAAGGTGGGATGAGTAGGTGGTCAGCAGTGTAGAACAGCCTTTTTCCGTCTGCAACTGCCCCTCAAGTGCCCTCGCGTGCAGGTGACCTGGCACCTCTCAGGCGCTCCCAGGGCAGCTGCGCTGCCTGCAGCTGCTCAGCACGGCTCTCGAGAGCCTTCGTGTTCAGGGATGTTGGCAGCCAACTGTAATTTCCTGGGGAACACAAGCAAGTGAAAGGAAATGGCAATTATCAGCTATTCATATCTCGGCAAAATCTGAATGGAATTTCATGGGACAAATAAAAGAGCACTTCTCTTGCCGGGGAGTCTGTCTCCCGGCTCTAGCAGTGGAGGTTTTAGAGCTACAAGAATCTTTTATGATGGAAAGCTTGAGCTCCAGTTTCCCCTGTAGTGCCAGGCTTATTTATCACCACTCATAATGTTAAATTTGAGCAGTTCAGAATGCAGCTTGCCCCCCCTCTACTCTTGGGGGTTCTGTACTCCCATGCTGGAGCCAGCTTGGCCATTGGTGGCAAGCTGGATTTGTTGTTCAGTGTTAAAAAGGCCTAGGAAAGGCCAAAGCTTGTTTTTCTAGCAGCTTGCTCTTTTATTTTACCCCTTTCAGTTCCAAGTATTAGGGCATTCATTCAGCTTCTAACTAGGATTGCACAATTTAATTCTCCTCCTCTGGGCCATACAGATGACATGCTTCATCTAACAGCAGCTCTGAGCATATACATTCCTGTAAAATAGTTGTAACTGGCACTTCAGATGCGCCGAGTACCAGCGCTTTCCGTGTCTCAAGCTGCATTTTGGGCGCTCACCAGGGATCGTTTGCCCAGCATGCTGGAAGATGACTCGGAGCTCCCTGCCGTGTTCGCCCAGTTGAGACCAATGTTAGTGCTGCTCTCGCAGAGCTCTGCTTCTCTTAGCAATAGCGGCTCAGCTGATTATGAGGGGGGTTGCTTTTTCTCCAGGTTCTTTTTAGCACCTGGTGGTGGCTACCATTGCACCCGGGTTTTCTGTTCTGTTTGCTGCTCTGTTGGCATGTAATCTTTATCAGGAAAGATTGTGCTCTGCGCAATTTAGTGCTCCAGATTAGAGTTAATTGTCTAGAGAATTTCTACTGTAACTAGTTTTTACCTTGGCAAACTTGACTACTTGGCTTTTGAGGGGATATATTAAAATTTGTTGGGACCGCTTCCTGTTACATGAAGGGTATGTTGTAACCCAGTACCTTTCCACGTGTAATGGTGCATTTTGCATGTATGGTGGGAAAGATATGGACTACCACCTTTAACTTCAACCAGTACAGGGTAACTTTGCAGAATGTTATAACTGGTATTCAGCAGGCCTTTCTCCTTGTCACATAATCCAGTTGTTGCTGAAGATACAGCATTGTCTATTACTGTTCATTGGCACACAAGCTTTACTTATATATTATTTAAATTCACAGCTGAAGGGAATGTGCATATATAGTTTCACATCTAAATACTTCAGCAGCTTTGAGCATGGTAGGATTTCTGGGTGTTTTAATCTCTTTTTCCTATAGATTTTCTCAGACTTGTATAATGCAGTGTTTTAAAAGACTTTGAAAACACAAGGAAAATGCAAGGCCTACAGCATTCCTCTAGAAAAATATCTGTCTCTCTTTATCTATATATTATTTATATCTCTAAATATTTCCCGAGTGTCAGTATGTAGTCATTTATAGCCAGCATTAACAGCGACTAATAACGGCTGCTTCCATAATATTGCTTATTTCAATAGCACTTAGTCTGCATGACCAAGTAAACGGCTGTCGAATTTTTAGCCAAAAGAAAAAGTTGCACTCAGAGAAGGTTCTCTAGCACGAGGCTGAGAGCTGGTTCCTCATTTTCACAGCACTAGTCACAGAAGACCTGTCGAAAGGCATCTCCGCAGCTTCAGCCTTGGAGAGGAGCCAGAAGCGGAGAGGAAAAATTATGTTTCACAGTTCCCCAAGCTAGAATTCGATTCACAGTTCGCACTGCTCTCCTCCTATTGCTGATACCACGAAACACATGATTATGTTATTGAATGTGCACTACCCCAGGGTGATTTTCTTTGGGTTAGCTGCTGCTTGCGCCATTTGCCAGAAGAGCCTTTGCCAGCACCTGTGGAATGAGAGCTCAGCCTCGGTGTAATTTTGTTACCAAGCTGTCTGCAAAGAGCAGGTAGCACCAATAGTTTCAGCTCAGGGAAATGCTCAGGATTAGGAACTTCCAAAAAAAAAAAGCACACTCTTAAATATTCTTTAAAAAAAGAAATACTCATAGTAAAATGACTTCACAGGAAGACATGCAAAGGGACTAATTTAGTAAGTCTGCACCGTAAAATATTAGTCAAGTGCTAGCATAGCCATTAATACTCTTTTAACACAAGGCAATTTCACAGCCTCATTTACTAACTGGAATCTCCCAAGTCTAGCTGGTAATTGTGCTTTTTATTCATCTCGGTAAATTCCATTTAGTGCTTTTTAGCAGTTTCTGAGCATAAATGCATTGAATGTTGTGAAATTGGATTAATAGCTTTTGTGTAATGTATGTTATATATATGTTTAACTGAAGGTGTTTCAACTCTTTTTATAATGCACACTTCTACTTTTTATTGATTTTTCCCTTTCCCCTCCCCTTTCTACTGGTAATAATTGCCCAGAGTGACATGAATAAGGGCTTGCTTACTGTACAAATGTCAGGTTATGGTCATCACTGTACTTTGTTTGGGCCTGAGGCAAGCTAGGGGATAAGATTTTTTCAGAATCTGGATAAATAATCATAAAACAGTTGTGTAGACAAGCTTTTTTTTTTAATTTACAATCTCTCCAGCTTTGCTTAAAACAGACACAAAATTAGTGTGCACTGGCCTTTTGTTTTACAGTATGCTTTTGGTTGCACGTTTTCAGAATTATAACCAGATGTTTACTACAGTCTGAGTTCCTTCATGATGTTTCTTGTAATTCTTTAAAATCTCGATAAGTTACTGCTACTCAGGTGCTCTCCTGTAATGAGGCATTCAATGACAGCAATACCTCAGTTAAATTGGGATGTGTCTGTGTTAAGACTTTTTAGCCTGCAATTTAACGAGTAGGGAGTCTGTATTCAAATATAGCTGACTGATTAGCTTATGTTATCGTGTTTATCTCATCTCATTTCCCAGTTTTATAGGGGTAAAAGACAGGAGTTGTGTAACCCTGCGTAGTGCAGTATTAAGCAGGCAGAATAATAACCTGAGCCCTGAGAATGGCAGCAAATGAGGAAGAGAGGTTCCCATCCCAGGTGCCTGCTGAGTAACGAGGGGGAACATGGTTATCTCAGCTCATGCTGGTGCCAGCAGTGTCCATCTCCTTCCTCTTTGCATATGTATGTTGCCAGTCTAGACGTGTCTAACATCCCAGAGCTCCTGTCCTCAAGGATTTGTAAGACTGAAGAGGAAACTCAGTGCAGCTGGAAGCAGGGGGAGAGAATCTTGTAATCCAAAGGAGAACCTGAGATCCTGAGTGGAAAGGTTTAAAGTAAAAAGGAAAGATTGCACCTTCAAGATTTGACTCAGAGAAATACAAGCTATAGCCACCGCCAGTCCTTGCATGCCCTCGTGTTGTGCCCTTGCAAAGTAGCATGTGAAGAGAATTGTAATGACCAGGGGTGGATTTAGCAAAGGGCGAGGGACACGGAAGCAGAGGACAGGGATTCCCTAGTTCCATGCTCGCTTCTGCTGTTTCTGCCCAGCCAGCACATACCCTCTGCCTGCTTCCCTCAGGCCAGGCTAAGGAGAGGGTTCCGCAACCTCCTGGGCTAAGTAGTCCAGTCTCTGGCAGCTGCTGCATGCTAATAAAAGTTGAATGATATTTGTAATCCTTTATTTTCTTTCATTTGTGGGGTAGAAGCTGTGATTTAGTTTTAATCCTTCTGTTTTCCACTTCAGGGAACTGCTTCCATCTTAATTTCAATTCAAAAATAATCTTATCTGCGTACAGAGCATAATTTATTAGGATATTTTTATTTGTGAAATCTCTAACACTTTATTATTATACTACCGACAGGTATCAGTGATGGATTTCTTTCTTGTGTGTCGCAGTCCATTACAGGTAGATTACTTCCTGCATTAGGAAGCATTGTTAATAAAATGGACAAAATTCACATGAATTGGTATTGAAGATGTAGCAATTTAGGTTTAGGATGAGAAAATACCAGTCTACATATTCTATATCAGACACTATGTTTTTATGTTTCTAATTCCTGTGATACTTGTTTAATTTATAACTGAGGAGACGAGAGTTACGTGCCTGTCCGGTGCAACTGAAGTCAGTTCTTCTAGAAGTAAGCCATTGCAGTATGTGACTCTGTGGGCTGCTGCAAGAGTCCTGCAAAAGACCAAGCTGCAGTGCAAAGTGCACTATGGGCTGGGACATCTGTATGGGGCTTGTGTGGGGAGAGGGAGTTGTGTAACGCGTGCGTGGGGCAGTAGAAACCAACTTGGGAGCAGACTGCAGAGGAGAACCTCCCGCTGCCAAGCACAGGGCAGTGTTTGCAAGCGTTCAGACTGAGACAGGCTGAAAAATTGATTGACTGCAATGAGAGGATTTTTTTTCTTTAACACTTTTTGCAAATTTTGCTTGTTGTGATTAAAGGAAAATCTTTTTTTTTTCTTTTTTTTTCCTTTTTTTTTTTCTTTAAGAAGAGGGCATGTACAAACTCATGACCAACAGGAAAATTGAAGCATATTGTTTGTCAGCTGCTTGAGTCTTTTTTTATATCTTTTTTTATATCCTTTGCCAGAATGCTGCCAAAAACCCTCAAGGAGTTTCCTAAATTCCTTGTTGCAAGAGCATTATATGGGCTGGCAAGAAGATGTAACTCCTTCCATAAACCCCCCAACCTTCAGTTTAGGAAAATTCATTTCAGTGTTGCTTACCATTCTTATCAAGCAGTCCTAGAAGGTACCAAAATATGAGCACTCTAGAATATAAATCAGGATGACTTCTGCTTTTCTCTTTTTTAATTCCTGTTATTTTTTCATTACACGACTTCATACTGATAGTGCTACAGGTGGCATGTGGGAGCTAATTTAATTAAATCAAAGTCAAAGAGATGGAGTGGAGGAGATGACCACAGGGTCCGTCTTCTCTACGGAGGTGCAAGAGAGGCAAATGTGTTTTTTTAGTTAATAAAATATTATTCAATATCTAACTCTAAAATAACACTAAAAAAAGAGTGGGCCAGGTTCTCTAGTAGGAAGCAGATTCTTCCTAACCTCTCACAAAATCCTATATAACTGTGCTAAAGTTAGCCTGTCGCTTCAGTGAAAGGGATCAAAAGTAAAGGGATCAAAATTGCCACCAATTTTTGTTAGTTTTATATATCTGCTACATTAAAATTTGAAGAAAGTATTGATTTTACAAATAAGAAACTCCTATTTTTCTGTTTCAGACCTGTTTGTGTGTTAAGTCTATGTTGCAGAATCTTATGCTGCAAACTATGCATTAAACACTCCTATATAATCAATCCCGCATCTTGTTTCCACACATACTCATCCATGTGAACACTCGAAAACTTGTTTTCTGTGAACCTGTGTGTCGGAAACGTTCTAATGAAATAAATAGTTGGGCAGTGCAAAGGGGGAAATGTGTCTGAATATTCCCAGAACAAAGTGTTCATCTAACTCTCTAAGCAGCCTGTACTGGTATAGAAAGCAAATGATTTTTGCCGTTTTTACTTACTGGTGCATTTATTCCTGAAGGGTTTTGTAGCCAAACCTGTTTTCACCTGTGACAACCACAGGTAAATCTCAGATTAACATTTCTGTTCAATCTAAAATGGATCCTTTCTAATATTGCCCTAGGCTGCTTAGGTTATGAATTCTGTGGTGTGTGTAGGATACTCTTCAGTGATAAGAAAAGAGCAGAGATTAGATATGTTGCAAGCTGTGTGTCTGTGCTTTTGCAAACGGCTGAGAAGCAGCCTTTAAAGGAATGTTTCAGCTTTCGCTTCCCCTGAATTGATATGTGGTGTATTTCTTTCTTACACAAGGTGACAGCATGTGCGAGATGTAAAGGCAAGTTTGCTCAGGCAATTACCCCTTGTTGATAGCAGATTATTTCCTCTGGCAAACTTGAAAATAACTTGTTGGTGTCTAAGTTACTGCTGTTCTGGGATACAGTAATTTACTCTCCTGTCTCTTTTACGAGCACATTTATTTTAATCAGTAGAGTTTGGAATGGCTCTTTTTCATCTAACTCCATTTCTTTTGGAGTTATACACCTTCCTATCATGGAACAAAGGATAGTGCATTTGCACACACAGGAGAGAAGAGGTTTGATGTATTGCAGAGGAGCCTGCCTTATATAGGAAATCACACCCCATGCTCTTTTTTTCCTGGGTAAAGAATGTAGCATTCATTTTCTACAGAAGTGGCCCAAATTATTTTTCTGAATAAGGCAATGTTTCACCCCAGTGACTTTACCAGACGTTATCACTCACAACTGAGACCAGGCTCTTAGAAAACAGTCAACGCATAAAACTGGGCTGTGACAGTATTCCACAGGGAATCAAGGCTGGATTTCTTTAGGATGGTTTGGCTTTTGTTTCTCTTTAACTTTAAAAATGCTCTAAAAATTATCACCATTTTGTGGAGTATCTAATGAAGGAGAGGTTTTGCGGAAAATATTGCCTGTAATAAATGAAAAGATATCCATCAAACCATATGATTATTCTACATTTGAACATGACAACAGAAATGAAAGTGAAAATTAAAGCCTCTGGCTGGATAGTATAGCTTTCTTAATATAGAGATAGGTAGAATTTGATTCTCCTACCTAGACCTCAGGAGTCATTTCACTGAAATATGTGAAGTTATTTCCATGGCAAGATAGTATTACAGCTCAGTGTAGCAATACTGTCCTAAATGTAAAGTAAAAAGGTTCCTTGCAAGAGTGCAAAGCTTGGGCCAATATACAATTATAATATCATTGATAAAATATTAACACAAGAACTATCGCAGTACCTAGTTAAATACATTAATAATTGAAAACATTGCCAAACAAGCATGTTTTCAGTTCCTGCTTAAAAATTAAGAACATTCCTTGATGCATGTGAATAGCCCACATTAAAATTAATGGTACTTTTGTGAACATTATAGCTTTTTAGAATAGGAAATAGTATTATCACATACCCTATGGGTACTGTTGCTAAATATTAACCTTTTTAGTAACCATGCTGTGGCTACAGACTGTTAACCTTTTTGTAGGTATTTCACCTGACTTATGTTTTGCTTAGTGCTGTCATTGCTTCTGCTGATAGTCCTCTTCATTTTCATGATCAAAAGTAGAGAGAATTCCTGCATAGCATATTTAGCAATCTAATGCTAAAGCAAGGTTTCCCAACACATCTCTGTGTATTGCAGTGGAGTAGACTTGGTCCTTAATCTGTTCTGTTTGGAGAAGTTACATTTATTTTCTTGTGATATGTGATGCTCTTTGGAGATTTATTATGGTCGATTGGTGATTCAACAGTCATATGCTGTTCTTTGGAGATACGATTAGTTCCTATAATTTGTCTTTTTCTCTCTAACCCTGCTGATACATGTCCTCTATTACTGGTTTGTCCTGATTCTGAGGAGAAAAATCTTAATCTGTGAGTTTTACTGTTCGTAGGCTTTCTCGTCTGCAAGAATACTAGCTATTTCCCTGTTGCAGAATGGTCTGTTTACATTTGATTCTATGTAATATCTGTTACTGAATATAATTAGAAGGATAATCACTTCTTTTTAAAAATAAATCAGTCAAGGGCATCATAGGTAGTTTCTGATGACATAAGATTCAACTCTTGAAACAAAACCTCATTTTCCTAATCTTTCCCTACATTGGAACTTTATGGTCTAAGCTAGAAAAAACAGACATATTTAATTAGTAGTGAAACAGTCAAGAAAGTCCTGCAAAAACTCATACAGTTGATACACCTTCATATCAGTGTCACAGAAGAGAGGAACAAATGCCAGAATAAAAAGCTAGTTCTCATGAACATGAGTTTTTATATATTGAGAAGGAAAACAGGTAAGCTTTAGGCATGGGAACAGGTATATTTGTTGCAGCAAAAATGGCACTGAAATGGTAGTTCAGTGTTGACAGGCAGACGCATGTCAGCCTGAAACCAAGGCACAGCAGATTGCGGCATGGCTGTCAGATATGACTGATGTCACCTTTATGGCATCTGCCTGATGATACAACGCCAGAACTATCGATCCTATTAGTACTGGGAGATTCAGCATGAAAAGAACAAAATCTGGCAGACGGTTTTGTTTGGGGCAGTGACTGCCTACTTGATCAACAATACTAAATAAAGGTTATAACTGAAAGATTGAAATGAGTGACAAAAACCTTCAGGGCTGATGGTGTACTTTGGGGTTTAAATATTATTTGTGGTCTGCTATAGGCCGTGAGTTCCCCTTCTTGAGTAAAAGCACAGAGCAGGGTGAACACAGGTATTCTGTTCTTGTGCAACCCTTGGAAGGCTTGATAGATCACTGCCTTCTGGACCAGGGGCACAGTAGCCCTTCAAGAGTTAAGATCCCAACTGGCAATTCTGTTGCTCCCAAATCCTAAAGCTCTGAAAGAGACAGTCCATAGGTGGAGCTCCAGCTTGTTGGAACCCCGGTGGAAATTATACATGTTCGTGATGATACTATGGGAACATGGCACAGTGAGGAGCAGAATTTCACAGCTTCTCCAGTCAAGATGAGTCTGGAGTCAAGCAAAGCTTCTGCCTAATCGCCTATCCCAAGTCAAACATTTTGATGCATCCTCAAGAAAGTCCCTTCTCTATGGTAAGGAGACAGAAGGACTTTTTCACATCCTTCTGTGCAGGAATAGGTTCATATGTCTCTAAACTGTTTGTAAGGCTGCTAGCTGTACATAGGATGCTGTGGGCAAGGAATAACCAGAATAGTTTGTTAACCTGGGCCACAAATTTATGAAGAACCTACCAAAGGCATTTATTTGAAGCGTGCTCAGTTGATGTGGTTTGTTCACTTTATTAAAGACTTACAGGATGCAGCATATCTTTACCGATGCTTATTTAGTAAGGCTTGTCTTTTTTCAGGGAAGTGCCTCAGCCTTTTCAAACATTTTTGTATATAATAGTCCAGCAAGTGGGAAAAAAAAAGGCAGCATAGGATGTGGTTACAGTTCTCACTTAATATTTTAAATAATATTTTTACACCTCTTTGATACTTTCTAAAGGCTCTATATCCTGAGGGATCTTATGTGACTGGGATGAACAAAACCAAACCTCTCCTTATACGCATTTAACAAATGGCTGATGGATTTTACACTTTCCTGCTATGTGCCAGACAGGAGAGAATGGACCAACTCGAGTCCACAAACAAGTCAGCAAAACTGTGAGTGGAAGATCAGTACGGCCCTAGCAAAGCTGTGATGTTTAGGAGCTGGCTAACAGACTCGATGTAGACAACCAAGATGTTCGAAAGAAGAAGAACCTTTCCTGTCCCAAGAGTCAATAACAACGTAGGCCAAAAACACTTAGGTTTTCACCAATTGAATATCTATGATCTTTTTTTCTTTCTGGGCAGAAGTGTATTTTTCTGGTCTTGGGCATGGGAATATTTACTTTGGTGAGCATTGCTACTCTTGTGTAGACCCTGTGATAACTGAAGCATAAGAGAACTTTCCATTTCACTTGCAAGGAAGCGTTTAACCTCAAAGTGTCAAGCATGTTTCACTTATATAAGCAGAAAAGGATTGTAGATTTCAGTATACTTAAAACAACAGTTTCTAGACGTCACCAGGAGGACAAGGTTAGAGCTTGTCCATTTTTGTGTTTCTGTTGAAAAATTCTTGTATTCTGTCAGTAATCAATCTGTAATTTTATAAACTTTCAACGGGCTTGATGTTCGCTCACTTTGAATGGTTTGAGTTTGTAATACGTAAAGAAGTTCTTGTTCCTTAGAGAAAGTTAAATGCATTTGCTGAGCTCATGAAGACTCCAGAGATCTCACTTGTAGTTGACAATTTGAGATGAAACGATGCTCAGAGATGGTGTAAAAACTGTTGTGAGTTTTAGTGTGTGTGCTTTTTTTGCTTTTTTGGGGGGAGTGAGTCCATCATAAATCAAGATTGCGTGTATGTGTTTAGATAAATACATGAACAAATACAAGGGTAGAAACCCATATTAGTGTGTGCTTCTGTAGATATATTTACATACACTTTGATGTATGTACTTTTAAATGTGTGCCATTATATGAGATTAACCTTTATGTTTTAAGTGGAAAATCAAAATAAATGCCATGCTATTGTGCATCATTCTGTGTTACCCTTTCAAAACAGTCTCAGGATGAAGATAGAAACACCACCAATTAATTATGTTTTATGGTTGTTGCTGCCTTTAACCTAAGGCATTATCTTAGGCAACACGCTACTACCAAGACCAGGACAGTAATGACAGATGCATTGTGACATTCCAAGTGCAAATCATGTTATGGTCTTCCTTGTACTAATTTTACTGGCCAAAGCCAAGGTACTGCTCCTAAATAATGGCAAAGCAAAATCATTTTAGCACAAGCCTAATGTACATGGGGGGTTCCTAGGGCACTCAGAACAATTTCTCTGTTTTGTGGTTTGCGACACCAGAAGAGAAGCAATTCCTTGCACTGCCACCACAACTATAGCCATTCGGAGTCCAAGTGGGTATTAATGACATGGTAAGCAGATACGTATGGAAGCAGGAATACAAATCCCACAGTGGCCTTCCTGCGGTTCATGTCACCTCGGAAAATGGCCTATTCCCTGCTAGAGTTCAGGAGCGTTTGTCACAATATGAACTTTCCCTGGCTTTGTGATCCATTAGCATCTGGTGCACTCAGGGATACACTGCCGTTGTTTATGGATCACTCGGAGGCCTTTGCGTGTATTTTCTAAACAAACATCGGTAAATGTGTTCTGCCTCACAACTGAGTACAATTGTTTAACACTTAGGCAGACAGTTACAGTGGGTCGTATCAACACACCAGGATGTGTCTTTTATAATTTAGTTGGAATGGATTTTTGACCCATGAATCAATGAGCTGGTTGCAGACTGAGTAGCATTAGCTTCCTGAAAGGCTGTGTGATATCAACAAGGTCACAGTTTACTGTCATTTTTTTAAATTAAAAAAAAATACTCAAGGGGCCTTTAACATATTTTGACAAGGTGACCCACAATTATCCATTAGTGTTGTATTTGTCTAAGCCCCTTTGCATCGCTATGCAAGGACCATGTAATAGTTCATTGATGTCCCACTTGGGGGTGGGGAATAAGGCAAGTGGGACTTATCCAAGGTCTTTCACAGCCAGAATGCATCTAGCTATTGCTGTATTGATTAAACATTTGGATAGTTAATCAACACAGCTAAGCCCTTCTAACCTGCCACGTGCAGTATACCAAAAAAAAAAAAAAAAAGAAGCCATGAAGACACAAATTTTGTTTTGTAGTTCAACATGATACAAAACTATACTTGGACAGTAAGGTCATAGAATGTACTTAGTTGGGTGGTGTCATGATTCAAATGCCGAGCTGCCACTGGTTTATATTGGTCCCCACTTTGGTGAGGGAAAGGAGTGACGTGCTAGTACTTGTGAGTTTCATATGAGGAAAATGTACACGTTCACTGAAGAAGGCAGTGTCTCATTTACCAAACGAGCAAAATCTTAAAACTAAATTCCAAAATCTCACTTCTTGAGAATACTTGCATACTCGCTTCTACCCTACCAGAGAGGTTCGGGTGTCTTTCTGGAGGGGAAACCCCCAACTTGTAACATATAGAACTTCATGAAAACATATTACAATTGTTGGGTCATGTTGCATTAATTCTCATAGTAATGCATGGGAGAGAAGCACAAAACATAGTGAATGCGTAAAAGAATATTTGGAGTCATTTCATAGTTCTAGTTTTATCAACGAATGACCTCCAAAGCATCAGAACAGGGAGCTGCAATAAACTCTGAATCCCACTGACTTCAAAGAGATTTGTATCAGCTGAAGACAGAGGGCTTTTTGTACCTGATAGAGTAGACAAAGAAGGACCTTTGATTCAATGGGCATCTAAGACTAGAAATACTCTAACCTACACCTGCTGTGGGTAAGATCAGGGAACGAACAGCCTAAGTGGTCAGCTCGCCCCTCCCTTGCCTATTTGTCTGGTGTTTATAGCCTGCTGTTTGTTGAGCTTCACGTTACACTAAAGACTTCTCCCAGTTGTAAGCACCAACCCCCATTTCTTATTAACTACGATTTCAGGTAGCTCACACCTCTGCAGATAGACTCCATGCTGGTAGAGGCTTGCATTGAAGGTTTCCCTTAGTTTGAATACAGAGAATGTGGCACCATGATCTCTGTAAATGCATTTGACCAAAGAAAATATTAATAGCATTTGTGTGTGTATGTGGTGGGATGGGAGCAGCAAAATCACAGATCAAATAAGAAAAACCATTGCTACCAAACAATTGAAATAATTTAAACTGAAAAGCTGAGTAACCCTTCTTGAATTCTATGCTGAACATTGAATCTATAGATTGTCCTGTAATGCACTAGCTCTTTGGGCATAACTTGCATAGAAAAGCACCTGGGAAAGGTGCAGAGAAACAGCTGTGTTCTTGTAGCTTGTGTGTGGCCGTAGCATTTGGGCAAAGTGTTTAAGCTGTGTGCTTGGTAAGGTTGGTTTGAAATTCTTTCTATTCTGTGAAGCAGTGCTCAAGAACCTGCAAAGCACATGAAGAAGGGCATGAACGGTCCAAGTGTGATGCTTATCTGTGCTCTGCATTGTGTGCAAGGGCTTGTGCCACTTGAAAAAGCAGATATCCCCAGCAGATGTTGCCGACTGTGCTAATAATTGAGCTGCAGCTCTCAGAGCGCCTATCTGAACTAGTTCTTCACCAACATCTCATCTAAGAGTCCTTTTAGTTAATAAAAATTTTGTACTTTTCTTCATTAAACTACCTGTTTACCTGCTATTACCTGATCTCTAGATGGAGTAAGCTAACAAAATATCTGATCTATATTTTATCCAAACACAGAGGACACTGGACACCTTTACACTGTGCCCTCCCATTCTCTTCACTTCAGATACACCCATCTGATAAATACTAACCTTCTGTCCTTGCCATCACTGAGTTAAGTGATTTCTGTAAAGTTCATGTCAGCCTTCCTCAGAGAAAACCTGAGCAAAGAACTTGGATTTGGCCGCAGTAATAAGTTAGTAATAATTCTGTAATGTAATCCTGATTTGAAATACTGATTTTTGGCTTCCTGTGTTTGTGGGAGTCAAGTCATGAATCATTTAGGCATGAGTTTTTAAAAATAGTTTATTAAAAAATTTAAGAGCAGTCCTTGATCTCTATGCTCCTGTGTTATTTATCTGTCAAATGGCTGGATTGAAGTTGCCGTTACTATGAGTTGCCTAGACACAAAGGAGAGGGAGGCTGAAGAAACAGTTGGATAGTTAAATGTGAAAGAGTGAATGTGCTCTAGTCATTTGTTCTGAGATTCCTGTTCGGGACAGTATTATGAGTATCCTGAACAATGAGGGTTGGCTGCTACCTCTTAAAACTACTTGGAACTCTATAAAAACGAGATTCCTCTGAAACAGAGTTCCCACTGGATTGATATTTGTTACCGAATATCAAACTCCTGCAACTTAAACTGTCAGGTACCACATAATTCACACAGGGAGTCATAATATAAGTCAGTCTAATAATTTGGTTTACTAAAGGAAAAAAATGCCAGAAATTCAATGTACAAAACCATAATTCAGGGTAATTAATTCAGATGTTTTCATCTACCTTTACTCCTGTTTTGGAGGTGGCAGAAAGCTTTAGAATAATGTCTCAAATTCAGGACTGATTCACTGGTGACACTGACACACTTTGCTACACCAAGTTCTAAAAGCCTTGCAGCCACTCTTACTTTGGGAGGTGCATCTCAGGCAAAAGTAAAACAGCTTTCAAATAGCTCTACCATTATGGAAGGGCACTGAGAGGCAGAACTGAAAAAGAAAATGAAGTAACATCAATTTTATGTCTTTTAATTCACAGTGGATGCATTTGTTTTCTGAATTGGTGAAGTATATACGTCAAATCAACCACTTTTAATTAAATCTTATTACTATTTATTTTATCTTATACAAAAGAGGAGTGTTAACTTACCCATTCTGTAGTTTCCCTTTGCACAAAGGGAACTGTCATTTAGGATTGTATTAAAATATTTAAAAGCAAAAATTTCATCATCAGAATCTTTTTAAAAGTTTGCAAATGACCAGAATGTTTTTCAAATTAACTTGTGGGATTTTAAGGGAATCAATATTTTTATTTTATTTGAAGCAGCTAGCCACCAGGATTTCCTTGATTGGGAAATGAAAATATATGCATGCTTTCCTTATTTACACACACACACAAACATACCTCAAAGACTGCTGGCAAAACCTATGAACTAGGTTTTTACTCTTAATATTTACTGTATATAATTCAGTGTTTAAGCTGAGTGACTGCAGACCACTAAGTATCACCATTAAGAAGTTCATGGCCCTCTGAGGCTAGCTCAGGAGATCACAGCTCCTTAGTAGAGCTGTTCACCTGCCTCTCTGCGCTTCCGTCTTTGCGCCAACAAATTAGGTTAACGTATCCGCGAGCCTAAGCAGCTGGTCCATGGACATCCTGCAAGTGCTACAAGAAACGGGGAGAAAATGCTCTGGTCGAAAGGTGCGTGGAGAAAACTGCTAAATAAGCTCATCCTGAGTGCTTAGAGGAGGTCTGTGGTTTTGCGAATTGTATTGGGTGTGGGGGGTGTAGTACCTTCTGCTTAATGAAAAGAGGACTTTATATATTATTATATGGAAGTGATGAGTATTATGACTATAATTCAGGTGTGTTTGTGAAGGCATATATGCCGAAATGTAATATGTGTGGGTGTTTGTGCATTAGAGAGCATTAAACTTTAAATCACTCCACAATTTTACAGATACTATATATCAGAGTTATTAGCAGCATAGCTCCCCAGGTCTCTCTTCCATTATTTCTGTAGTCGTGAAATGAAGTTCCGTGGAAAAACAATGACAAGAGATTTATGCTACCCAAAAATAAAACTGAAAACAAAGGATTAACTACGCTTTGTAAATTATAATTATGGTTGTAATTGGTTAAAATGAATGTGTAATAAAAAACTGAAAGGATGTGTAAACAGAAAGTGAATTTCAGCAATGAATCAATAGATGATGATGTGTTCATAATTCTATTTTTCTTTTTTCTTCTAATTATAAGTGGCAAAGAATCATCTAATATTAATAAGATATGCATAATGCAAGTACTGTTTTTAAAGTTGGAATCTGTTTTTATGACTGGATTAAGAGACTGTTTCACAAATATTTGTTTGCATTTTTAATGCTTAGTAATGCTAATTCCTCATTCGAAATAAAAGTTTAATGTTTGAGATATTTCACGGTCACAGGTGAAAAAGTTTAAATGGAGAAAGAAAGAAAAAATAAGATAAAAATGAATAAAAAGGTCTTCTTGACACAGGCTATGGTCCTTCAGAAAGCAGTAACTCAACAGATTTCTGTCCCGTTTGTTCCTCCTCCTGTTTGACCTACAGCCACTTCCAAAGCTGCTGTCTCCACGGAAAGGCAGTCAAAGGTGGAAAGTAACAGCTTTTCACATGCTCTGTTTCACAGCTCAGCCAGTTTAGACAAACCATGTAAAATCTGGCTTACCTGAAGAGGCCGTTCCCTCCCTTTTCAAGAACAGCCTCTTTCGAAGATGAGCCTACACAGCTGGTGGGAGCGACCTTGTCTCCTGGCCTAGCTGATCCAGGAGGGCTCCAGGGGGCTCCTAGGAGCCCTTCGTCACCTCAGGGACACGACGTGTCCTGCCGCGCGTGGCTGGCTGCTCTGAGCGGCAACCAGCAACCTATGACAAAATTAGTGTGCTCCTTCTCCGTTTTTAATCATTCTATTTTACACCACTTATTGCAAGTGTTGTGTTCACACCCCCTAGGAGGTCAGAAGTACCGTGTGCTAGAGGCTGTATGCTTGCATGCTAAAAAGACGATCTCTGTTCCCAAAGGCTTGCAAGTGGAGCATATGTTGGGAGCCAGCAAGGAAATGAACAAAGAAGAGGAGCCTGTTAGTTTTCCTCAGAAAAATTAAAATTTTTAGCATTATAAATGTTAAGTCAGCCTAATGGTGTAAGCAGTAACATAATTTCTGTAGCTGCCTTTCTTTTTTTTTTGTGACTTGTTATAAAATTCTTCTTGCGAATGCTAATTTGTGTGCGTCAAAGCACAGTCAACTAAATACTGGGAGTGTGATTGCAGAATTGTCTCTGTGGCACTGCATAAAAAATTAATCATTTAGTTATCCTTTGTGAAGAATGTCATCGTTATTGAATCTAGGAAGCCAAACTGTTATATGAACATTCCTTAAATTGGCGAGTCATTGATTTGTATTTAATGCTTTTTGCTGCTATCTATGAAGTAAAGGAGTTGTCTATTGTTCCCAAACTGGAAAGATTTATATAATAACCATTAGAAGACTATACAAAAGTCAGTTTAGAGACGGGTGTTCAAACATTTGTCTCTTGGAGCTTTTTCCTAAAATGCGCTTTTATTAACTCAGGAAAAACATCCTGTAATATGATAATGTTGTTGAACCTTTAAATATATTTTACTCTATCACTTTTAATGCATCTTTAATATTTAACATTCATCTTATTATAGACAGAAATCGTGCGATGCATGCGTGGTTTCTACACAGTTTTAAAGTTCAGTGCACAGTCACAATTCTGAGGGGAGATTTCACACATTTATGAAAAATAAGGCATTTTTGC
>JAUBNY010000589.1:940343-957013 GCA_032275445.1 Crypturellus soui
CGTATGGCAGCAGATAGGAGGCTTGTCAGCACGAAGCTACCGCCATGTGCAATATCAGCAGCTTGTTCAGAATGATACGCCCGTCTAGATTGGCATGGGGAGGGGGAGATTTAGGGTACGGCGTTCGGAAGGTCTCGCGATGTACGGAAAGCCTAGAGGAAGACCTTATCAGACAACAGGCTAAGTACAGTCGACTAGCTGCCCATATTAGGTAATAGTAATGCTTATTGGCCACCATGCGAGCTTCCGCGTTTAGATATCCTATATAAGTCCCTGTATTTACGCAATAAACGCCATTTGCTGCATCCGCCATATTGGTGTTCGTGCTCATTTGACCCGTGCTGGGTGGTGGCACCCGTGCTAGCTCAGCACGTCGGGATAAATGCTGAATCAAGGCAACAATAATATCTGTTACTGAATATAATTATAAGGATTAGCCACTTTTTTTAAAGAAATCAGGTAAGTGTATCATAGGTAGCTTCTGATGACATAATATGCAACTTTTGAACTTTCTAATCTTTCCCTACATTGGAATTCTATGGTCTATGCTAGAACAACCAGGCATATTTAATTAGTGTTAGACTAGACTGAAACAGTCAAAAAAGTCCTTCAGTAACTCACACAGTTGATGTACCTTCCTATCAGTGGTACAGAAGAGAAGAATAAATGCTAGCATAAAAAGCTAGTTCTCATGAACATGAGTTTTTACGTATTGAGAAGGAAACTAGGTAAACTTTAGCCATGGGGACAGATATTTTTGCTGCAGCAAGGATGGCACTAAAATGGTAGCTCAGCATTGACAGGCAGATACGCATCAGCCTGAAACCAAGGCACACCAGACTGCAGCATGACTGTCAGATATGACTGATGTCACCTTTATGGCATCTGCCATACAACTCCAAAACTATTGATCCTATTGAGAATGGGAGATTCAGCATGGAAAGAACAAAATCTGGCAGACCATTTTGTTTGGGGCAGTGACTTAACTACCTACTTGATCAACAATACTAAATAAAGGTTATAACTGAAAGATTGAAATGAGTAACAAAAACCTTCAGGGCTGTTGGTGTACTTTTGGGTTTAAGTAATATTTGTGGTCTGCTGTAGGCCATGAGTTCCCCTTCTCAAGTAAAAGTACAGGGCAGGGTGAGCACAGGCACTCTGTACTTGTGCAACCCTTGGAAAGCTTGACAGATCACTCCCTTCTGGACCAGCGGCAGGGTAGCTCTTCAAGAGGTAAGATCCCAACTGGCAATTCTGTTGCTCCCAACTCCTAAAGCTCCAAGAGAGACAGTCCATAGATGGTCCCTTCCAACCTTAAGCATTCTATGATTCTATGGAGCTTTAGCTTGTTGGAGCCCCAGTAGCTTACAGTGGAAATTATGCATGTTTGTGATGGTACTATGTGAATATGACACAGTGAGCAGTTGAATTTCACAGCTTCTCTGGTCAAGGAGAGTCTTGAATCAAGCAAAGCTTCTGCCTAATCAGTTATTCCAAGTCAAGCATTTTGATGCATCCTCAACAAAGCCCTTTTTCTATGGTAGGGAGGCAGTCATCCTAAATACAGAAGGACTTTTTCACATCCTTCTGTACAGGAATAGGTTCGTATGTCTTTAAACTGTTTGTGAGCCCACTAACTGTACATACGGTGGTGTAGGCAAGGGATAACCAGAATAGTTGGTTAACCTGGGCCACAGCATTTGTGAAGAATCTACCAAAGACATTTATTTATCAGTTGATGTGGTTTGTTCACTTTAATAAAGGCATACAGGATGCAGCATTTCTTTACCGATGCTTATTTAGTAAGGCTTGTCTTTTTTCAGGGAAGTGAATAGATCTATCCAGCAGCCTTTTCAAACAATTTTGTATATAATAGTCCGGCAAGTGAGGAGAAGGAAAAAAAATGCAGTGTAGGATATGGTAACAGTTCTCACTTAATATTTTAAATGGTATTTTATACCTCTTTGATACTTTCTAAAGGCTCTTTGATACTTTCTAAAGGCTCTATATCCTGAGGGATCTTATGTCACTGGGATGAACAAAACCAAACCTCTCCTTATACACATTTAACAAATGACTGATGGATTTTACACTTTCCTGCTATGTGCCAGAGAGAGTGGACCAACTCAAGTCCAAAAGCAAGTTGGCAAAACTGTGAGTGGAAGATCAGTATGGCATTAGCAAAGCTGTGATGTTCAAGGGCTGGCTAACCGACTCAATGTATAAAACCAAGATGTTCGAAAGGAGAAGAGCCTTTCCTTTCCCAAGAGACAATAACAACCTAGGCCAAAAACACTTAGGTCATCTGTTCTTGTTTTCACCAATTGAATATCTATGATCTACTTTTTTTTTTTCTGGGCAGAAGTGTATTTTTCTGGTCTTGGACATGGGAATACTTACTTTTCTGAGCATTGATACTCTTGTGTAGACCCTGTGATAACTGAAGCATGAGAACCTTCCATTTCACTTGCAAGGAAGTGTTTGACCTCAAAGTGTCAAGCACATTTCACTTATATAAGCAGAAAAGGACTATAGATTTCAGTATACTTAAAACAACAGTTTCTAGATGTCACCAGGAGGACAACGTTAGAGCTTGTCCTTTTTGTGTTTCTGTTGAAAAATTCTTGTATTCTGTCAGTAATCAATTTGTAATTTTAAAAACTTCCAACAGGCTTGATGTCTGCTCACTTTGAATGGTTTGAGTTTGTATTACGTAAAGAAGTTGTTGTTCCTTAGAGAAAGTTAAATGCATTTGCTGAGCTCATGAAGACTCCAAAGATCTCACTTGTAGTTGACAATTTGAGATGAAATGTTGCTCTGAGATGGTGTAAAAACTGTTGTGTGTTTTAGTGTGTGTGTGGTTTTTTGCAACAAGGTCACAGTTTACTGTCATTTTTTTAAAATTAAAAAAAAAAACACTCAACATATTTTGAGATTAGTGTTGTATTTGTCTAAGCCCCTCTGCATTGCTATGCAAGGACCATGTAATAGTTCACTGATGTCCTGCTTAGGGGTGGGGAATAAGGCAAGTGGGACTTATTCAAGGTCTTTCACAGACAGAATGCATCTAGCTATTGCTGTATTGATTAAACATTTGGATAGTTAATCAACATAGCTAAGCCCTTATAACCTGCCATGTGCAGTATACAAAAAAACAAGCCATGAAGAGACAAATTCTGTTTTGGAATTCAACACAAAAATATACTTGGACAGTAAGGTCATAGAAAATATTTAGTTGAGTGTTGTCATGATTCAAACGCCAAGCTGCAATTGGTGTATTTTGGTCCCCCCTTGGTGAGGGGAGGGAGTGACGTGCTAGTACTTGTGAGTTTTGTCTGAGAAAAATGAAGAAGTATGTGTTCACTGAGGAAGGCAGTGTCTCATTTACCAAACTAGAAAAGTCTTAAAACTAAATCTCAAAATCTCAGTTCCTGAGAATACTTGCATACTCTCTTCTACCCTACCAGAGAGGTTTGGGTGTCTTTCTGGAGGGGAAACCCCCAACCTGTAACATGTAGAACTTCATGAAAACATATTACAATTGTTGGGTCATATTGCATTAATTCTCATAGTAATGCATGGGAGAGAAGCACAAAACATAGCGAATGCACAAAAGAATATTTGGAGTCATTTCACAGTTCTAGTTTTGTCAGTGAATGACCTCCAAAGCATCAGAAACAGGGAGCTGCAGTAAACTCTGAATCCTACTGACTTCAAAGGGGTTTGTATCAGCTGAAGATAGAGGGGTTTTTGTACCTGACAGTAGACAAAGCAGGACCTTTGATTCGATGGGCATCTAAGACTAGAAATACTCTGACTTGAACCTGCTGTGGGTAAGATCAGGGAGCGAACAGCCGAAGTGGACAGCTCACAGCTCCCTTGCCTATTTGTCCAGTGTTTATAGCCTGCTGTTTGTTGAGCTTCACTAAAGACTGCTCCCAGTTGTAAGCACCAACTCCCATTTCTCATTAACTACGAGTAGCTCACACCTCTGCAGATAGACTCCATGCTGGTAGAGGCTTTCATTTCCTTACACTCATGAAGGTTTCCCTTAGTTTGGATAAAGAGGATGTGGCACCAGGATCTCTGTAAATGGATTTGACCAAAGAGAAGATTAATAGCGTGTGTGTGGTGGCATGGGGGAAAGAGGCGCAAAACACAAATCAAATAAGTAAAGACATTGCTACCAAACTATTTAAATAATTTAAACTGAAAAGTAGAGTAACCCTTCTTGAATTCTATGTTGAACATTGACTCTATAGATTGTCTTGTAACACACTAGTTCTTTGGGCATAACTTGCATAGAAAAGCAGCTGGGAAAGGTGCAGAGAAACAGTTGTGTTCTTGTAACTTGTTTGTGGCAGTAGGGTTTGGGCAACGTGGTTAAGCTGTATGCCATAGCCAACCTCAGTATGGTTGGTTTGAAATTCTTTCTATTCTGTGAAGCAGTGCTCAAGAGCCTGCAAAGCACATGAAGGAGGACTAGTGGTCCAAGTGTAATGCTTACCTGTGCTCTGTATTGCATGCAAGGGCTTGTGCCACTTGAAAAAGCAGGTATCCCCAGCAGGAGTTGCTGACTATGCTAAAAATTGAGCTGGATCTCTGAGAGTGCCTACTCTGAACTAGTCCATAATCAACAGCTCATCTAAGAGTCCTTTTAGTTAATAAAAGATTTTTTACTTTTCTCCAATTAAACTACCTGTTTAACAACTATTACCTGATCTCTAGATGGAGTAAGCAGACAAAATATCTGATCTATATTTTAATCAAACACAGAGGACATTGGGCACCTTTACACTGTCCCCTCCCATTCTCTTCACTTAAGATACACCCCTCTGATAAATACTAACCTTCTGTCCTTGCCATCACTGAGTTAAGTGATTTCTGTAAAGTTCATGTCAGCCTTCCTCAGAGAAAATCTGAGCACAAGAACTTGGATTTGGCTGAAGTAATATTTTAGTAATAATTCTGTAATGTAATCCTGATTTGAACTACTGATTTTTGACTTCCTATGTTTGCAGGAGTCAAGCCATGAATCATCTAGGCATGAGTTTTTAAAAATAGTTTATTAAAAAAATTAAGAGCAGTCCTTGATCTCTGTGCTCCTGTGTTATTTATCTGTCAAATGACTGGGGTGGAAGTTGCCGTTACTATGAGTTGCCCAGACACAAAGTAGAGGGAGCCTGAAGAAACAGTTGGATACTTAAATGTGAAAGAGTGAGTGTGCTCAAGTTATTTGTTCTGAGATTCTAGTTCCAGACAGTCTTATGAGTATCCTGAACAAAACAAAGGTTGGCTGCTACCTCTTAAAACTACCTGAAACTCTATTAAAAACAATAAAAACAATTTTCCTTTGAAACAGAATTCTCACCGGATTTATGTTTGTTACTGAATATCAAACTCCTGCAGCTGAAACTGTCAGGTACCACATAATTCACATAGGGAGTCATAAGGCAGTCTAATAATTTGATTTACTAAAGGAAAAATATGACAGAAAGTTGATGTACAAAACCATAATTCAGGGTAATTAATTCAGATGTTTTCATCTGCCTTTACTCCTGTTTCAGAGGTGGCAGAAAGCTTTAGAATCATGTCTTCAGTTCAGGAGGAACTCGCTGGTGACGTTGATACATGTTGCTACACCAAGTTTTAAAAGCCTTGCAGCCACTCTTACTTTAAGAGGTGCATCTCAGGCAAAAGTAAAACAGTTTTCAAATAGCTCTAGCATTATGGAATGGCGCTGAGAAGCAGAACTTAAAAAGGAAATGAAGTAACATCAATATTACATTTTTACTTCACAGTTGATGCATTTGTTTTCTGAATTGGTGGAGTATAAATGTCAAATCAACCATTTTAAATCTTATTACTATTTATTTTATCTTATACAAAAGAGGAGTGTTAACTTACCCATTCTGAAGTTCCCCTTTGCACAAAGAACATACTGTCATTTAGGATTCTATTAAAATATTTAAAAACAAAAATTTCATCATCAAAATCTTTTTAATAGCTTGCAAATGACCAGAATGTTTTTGAAATTAACTTGTGGGGTTTTAAGGGAATCAACATTTTTATTTTATTTGAAGTAGTTAGCCGACAGGATTTCCTTGCTTGGAAAATGAAAAAATATCTGTACTTTCCTTATTTACACACACACACACACACACACACACACACACACACACACAAACATAGGACTGCTGGCGAAATCTATGAACTAGGTTTTTATTCCTAATATTTACTGTATATAATTCAGTGTTTAAGCTGTGTGACTGTTGATCACTAAGTATCACCAGTAGGAAGTTCAGGGCCCTCTGAGGTTGGCTCAGAAGATCACAGTTCCTTAGTAGAGCTGTCCACTTGGCTCACTGTGGCTCCATCTGTGTGCCCACAAATTTGGTTAACGTATCCTCAAGCCTAAGCAGCTGGTCTATGGACATCCTTCAAGTGCTGCAAGAAACGGGGAGAAAATAGTCTGGTCGAAAGGTGTGTGGGAAAAATTGTGCTAAATAAGCTCTTCCTGCATGCTCAGAGGAGTTCTGTGGTTTTGCCAATTGTATTGGGTACGTGGGGTATAGTAACTTCTACTCAACAAAAAAGGACTTTGTGTATTATTATATGGAGGTGATGAGTATTACGACTATAATTCAAGTGTGTTTGTGAAGGCATATATGCCGAAATGTAATATGTGTGGGTGTTTGTACATTAGAGAGCATTAAACTTTAAATCACTCCGCAAATTTACAGATACTATATATCAGTTATTAGCAGCATAGTTCCCCAGGCCTCTCTTCCATTATTTCTGTAGTCATGAAATGAAGCTCCGTGGAAAAACAATGACAAGAGATTTATGCTACCCAAAAGTAAAACTGAAAACAAAGGATTAACTACGCTTTGTAAATTATAATTATAGTTGTAATTGATTAAAATGAATGTAATAAAAAACTGAAAGGATGTGTAAACAGAAAGTGAATTTCAGTAATGAATCAATAGATGATGATATGTTCATAATTCTATTTTTTCTTCTAATTATAAGTGGCAAAGAATCATCTAATATTAATAAGATATGCATAATGCAAGTACTGTTTTTAAAGTTGGAATATGTTTTTATGACTGGATTAAGAGACTTTCACAAATATTTGTTTACATTTTTAATGCTTAGTAATGCTAATTCCTCACTCAAAAGTTTAATGTTTGAGATGTTTCATGATCACAGGTGAAAAAGCTTAAATGGAGAAAGAAAGAAAAAATAAGATAAAAAATGAATAAAAAAGTCTTCCTGACACAGGCTATGGTCCTTCAGAAAGCAGTAACTCAAAAGATTTGTCCTCCTCCTTTTTGACCTACAGCTGATTCCAAAGCTGCTTGCCTCCATAGAAAGGCAGTCAAAAGTGGAAGGTAACAGCTTTTCACATGCTCTGTTTCACAGCTCAGCCAATTAAGGTAAACCATGTAAAATTTGGCTTACCTGAAGAGGCTGTTCCCTCACTTTGAAAACAGCCTTTTTTGAAGATGAGCGTACACAGCTGGCAGGAGTGACCTTGTTGCCTGGCCCAGTTGATCCAGGAGGACTCTGGGGGGCTGCTAGGAGCCCTTCATCACCTCGGGGACACGACATGTCACACCATGTGTGACTGGCTGCCCTGAGCAGCAACCAGCAATCTATTACAAAATTAGCGTGCTACTTCTCAATTTTTAATCATTCTATTTTATACCATTTATTGCAAGTCTTGTGTTCACACCCCCTAGGAGGTCAGAAGTACTGTGTGCTAGAGGCTGGATGCTTGCATGCTAAAAAGGCTATCTCTGTTCCCAAAGGCTTACAAGTGGAGCATATGTTGGGAGACGGCAAGAAAATGAACAAAGAAGAGGAACCTGTTAGTTTTCCTCAGAAAAACTATTTTTTTTAGCATTATAAATGTGAAGTAAGCCTAATGGCATAAGCAGTAACATAATTTCTGTAGCTGCCTTTTGTGTGTGTGTGTGTGTGACTTGTTATAAAATTCTTCTTGCGAATGCTAATTTGTGTGCGTCAAAGAGCAGTCAACTAAATACTGGGAGTGTGATTGCAGAATTGTCTCTGTGGCAATGCATAAAAAAATAATCATTTACTTATCCTTTGTGAAAGATGTCATAATTATCAAACACTAGGAAGCCAAACTGTTATATGAACATACCTTAAATTGGCGAGTCATTGATTTGTATTTAATGCTTTTTGCCGCTATCTATGAAGTAAAGGAGTTGTATATTGTTCCCGAACTGGAAAGATTTATATAATAACCATTAGAAGACTATACAAAAGTTTAGAGACTAGTGGTCAAACATTTGTCTCTTGGATCTTTTTCCTAAAATGCGCTTTTATTAACTCAAGAAAAACAGCCAGTAATATGATAATGTTGTTGAACCTTTGAATATCTTTTATTCTATCACATTTAATGCATCTTTAATATTTAACATTCATCTTATTATAGACAGAAATCGTACAATGCATGCGTGGTTTCCAAACAGTTTTAAAGTTCAGTGCACAGTCACAATTCTGAGGGGAGATTTCACACATTTATGAAAAATAAGGCATTTTTGCAGTAAAGTTGCAAAGTGTGAAAGAATTCTTATCTGCTTTACTTATCATGTTTATGAGTTATTTTGCCTGGGAGTAAATTGACAAGTTGTCAATGAACAATAGACAGTGCTGCAGCTAGGCTTTTCACAAGTTTGGATGCCTTTGGGCACAAAGGCTAAATCTGTAGTTTGCAATCTAGCATATGGAGCACTGAAAAAAGTGGCAATGGGTTGAGAGACATTTACTGAGAAATTCATGTGGCTGCTGATCTCTAACCGATCCATTTGGTCTGGGCTTTATGAATTCATGTATAAGAACTCTATCCTTGCAGTTAGATAAGGAGACTTCAGTTTACATATAATGACCCAATTCCATTTATTCTTGAAATGCCACTGGACTGCTCTGTCATAATAAATACTTTTATTTTTTTCACCACAATGTCACCTGCATCTATATTAAAGCTTTCTTTAGAACAACCTCCTAGTTTCTGCATATTCTTGCTTTCTGTTACAAGACCTGATCTGTAATCCTCTAATTAACGTACCACTTGATATCTTTATCCCTACCCTCATTATAAGCACACCCTCTTGAGGTGTCAGGCATGTTATACACTTTACAATGAGATAAAGATGATTTCAAATTCGCATACTGTAGTAGGGGAAACATCATTCTCGTTTCTTCTAAATGATGTCTTATTTGTCAAGAGACCTTAATGCATAAGGGTGAAAAATGTGATCCCGAAAGCTTTGCTAGTTTTCAGATACTCTTAAAAAATCATAGTAGTAAAATACAATTGCACATCTAGGGAGATTTAAAGAATGTAGAGGCCGAGGAAATGGTCCGTGAATGAAGGGAGAGTTCAGGCTTTGCTTCTGCACTAGGGGAGTGGTAACCTTACCTTTAACGCCTGCCTTCTGTAGATTTTTCCAATAGCTGAAGCTGTTAAAATGCAGAAGCCACATTTAAAAATTGCATTATGTGAACCTAGCCAATGAGAAGTTCACATTATTTTAGATTTTTGCTACCTCTGTGCTTTATAGAGTATGTTTTGTGGAACTCTTAAAA
Source organism: Crypturellus soui (assembly GCA_032275445.1). Lineage (NCBI taxonomy): Eukaryota > Metazoa > Chordata > Aves > Tinamiformes > Tinamidae > Crypturellus > Crypturellus soui. The sequence goes on from JAUBNY010000589.1 coordinate 949,968, forward strand.
CAAGCTGAGAGAAATGTTGGACTCTTTTTGTAGGAAATACTTATGCAGTTATGGAGTTTAGGATCATAACAGTTGGCAATTAGCATAAGAAATAATACTGGGAGCAGTAAGAGTGATGATAAACGGCTGATGAAAGGACACTAAATTAGACTGGTTACCACACTGTGCTACTTGCTGGATGTCAGTATCTTATATCTGACAAGAAGGGTAAGTAGCCTATTTTAGTTCATTATCATGGCCAATGAAAGTACCACTAAAGCAAGAAGGGATACAGACTATAAATACATCGTGTAATGCACAAGTCAACTTGAGGAAAATAAAAAATGAATTACATTTTAGTGACTTACAGCCTCTTCAATTATTAATGATCATACAGACTATTTTGTCTGCCTTACTGGAATATTATTTAGGCTTTAATTATCTACATGCATCAATGAAACGTTTTTTTCCCCAAGTCCTGTGATTTGCATGTCAGTTTTGGCTGATAGACAGAAAAGGTTATGAACCAATTCCATTTTTAACTGAACAGGGGAGAAGAAAGGGGAGGAGAAAAAGACCATCATAAAAAAAATCCAGGAAGCCTTCTGTTAGAGCTTGCCTCTCCTGCACCAGCTAGAAAACACATGGATTTCATGAGCTGAAATAGAGAGCATCAGGCTGGCTTTTAGAACTCTGACTTTCCACAGTGCTTTTATGAAAATTATGCTGATCATAAACCTGAACATATGCTGATCATAAAAGGAAGCACTATATTTCTTCTAAAACAGGTTGAATCACTCTCAGTAAAAGCAGAGTGGCAATGTGAAAACTCATTTGTGAAAACTGACTCCGTGTGAAGGAGACGGTCCTCTTTGAAATAGTCGTAGGTACTAATCTAGTTCTGAAGGCACTTTTTTATTTTTGTGGGTTTGTGGACATTTTTTTTTTCTATGCTAAAATTTGTTTCTTCTGTAGCAATTCAAAAGACTCCTTCAAACAAAACAGGAAAGTAACAATGTTTAGTTAGGTGAGGAAAGGACCATGTTTGTGAAGAGTAAAAGAAACTTGCCCCTGGTGGTCAGGGGGGTCACCATCCATCCACGGAAGTTCTGAGCCATGTTGGGAATCCTGCTGGTCAAGGAAGAGGTGCAGAGACAGTGGGCAGCCTGGTGACAGGCAAGGATCAGGTAAGGAAAGAAGTCTGTATGAGGATTCTGCAGCCCATAGAGCAAGTACAAAAGGTTCCCAAGCAGCAATGCAGGTTTTGTTTGTTTGTTTTGCTTTTTTTTCATGGAAAGATGTCCTCTACCAGTGCATCTAGGTGGTTGTTCCCTCAAGCAGCAATATATTAGATGACTAGGCAATTACTACCCAGCTAGAGTATCAGCTTCCTTCCAATTCGCTCTTCCCTCATGGTTTCCTAACTGTTACAGCTCTTCTGAATGCAGCTTTTCAGGTTTTGCAGTTTGCAACTTGAGGTATTGATGCAAACTGAAGTTGGTGTCTACTTACCATAATACAACAGCTGCGACAGTTTGGAAATGCTTCCTATGTCAGAGCTAGATGATATAACCTCGTTGATCCAACTTTAATTTGTTCTTCCTCAGAACTTCATACCTTAGTTCCCTGTAAAGGCTCTGCAGGAGCACAATGAAATTCACCCCAAACCATTCTGGCCACAAGACTGTCAGCTATAAGTAAATGAACTGGATGGGTGAGCGGAGAGTTTCATGGAAAAGGACTTCTCTTCACTACCTAATCTCTTTCATGTATGGTAATCTTTGCATTACCTTCTAATGTTAGCAATTAAAATGTGTGGTTAAAGCCAATGACATTTCTTGTGAGAGGTTTACAGACAATATTTTCAAGTCATGAGTTTATCTTTTTCTCTTAAATCAAAACAGATGTTCTAAGACATTAGTATTCTCACTGCTATAATACTTTCTGTAACAAATGTGGAAATAAATTACTTCCTGACCTAGACAGTATGTACCTACAGAGAGAAAAAATGAGATTAGTAAAGCAATAGTAATCTCTCTAAACTGGATTCTTGCAGATTAAACTGGAAATAGCCATAATTAACTATGCTGTATTGTGCTTTCATCATTGCCTTGGACGCTCAATCCTTTTCTGTATGTCATTTGGCAGCTTTTTAAATCTATCAGGAAGACCTGTCTTGTTATAGTTGGTTTCTTTTTATGCCTTGGCAAAGTTTTCCTTAATTATTTCTCCAATTTGCTTTTACATTTTCATGCTGGTGCTTGGCTTTCTATCAGTGCATTAGGATTTACAAAACTATCTTGTGCTACACGTAGTGAAAAAGAGCTTTTTAGGCTTTCCTAAGGAGGAACTAAAACAGATGGGTATAAGCACATGGCGCTCTCATCCATGCTTTTGGACAGAACATCAAGACTAATTTGTTGGAAACTTCTGGCCAGCCCAAGGAATCGGGAGGGGATCAAAGAGGCAGACTCCAGGTGAATTAGATCCTGATCCCTTTATTTAGTCCGAATAGCGTGCTTATATACGCAAGCAGAAGCAAGCTCTCTACACACGTACAGCTACGATTGGTCACAGGCTACTATCCATGCATTTCTACCGCATTCAGTTGGTCGTGGATAACGGCGTGTATTCACACCATAGGTCTGTGCACCAGTCCTTCTTTCTTACTGACAAGCTTAATCAAGGTTCTGTCTCGCCCAACTTTCTCATGCCTGCTGTTCAAGGACTGCTGTTCACATTCCTTTAATTCAGGGAGTATCCGCTATCTTCTTTAAGCTCGGCTCCCTGCAGCCACTTCCCATGGGAAGGCCTCCGTCCCCTAGATATGTTCCTACACTAATTGATACCACTGGGATAATTTAGAGTGGCTGAAAGGTATTGCCCAACTGGAATCCAGCTTTAAGAGAGTCTTCCATGTCCAAATTACATCAGAGATTCCTTAAGTCAGAAGCAATCAGGATTTTAAAAATAATAGTTTCACTTCCAGAAGACTAATGAGCTTCATGTTGCTTCAGAGGAAAAGTAAATCGGCACCATTATTTTTCCCTTGGCTGTAAAAAGAGCAGATCCAACCCTATTAAACTTGTGAGTTCTGCTGAAATCATAGGCCAGCATGGCTGGAAATTCCCAGAAAAAAAAAATACAAATGAGGCAAGAATAACTGATAATGGCAATAAAATTGAAATGGTGTGTGTGAGGAGAGAGAGATTTGGAAATGGTTTTTAACTCTATTAGGTAGATATTTCATTCTAATGATTTTTACTTTTGTTCATATATTTTTAACACTTACATTTCTTCTATTTAAATGTAACGCTTTTCACCTATGTTATTAGGTCAAATTGTATTCAAACTTGAATGCTCTCTGTGTGCATATCCATATTATTTTTTTTAATGGTTTAGGATGCTCATGTCAAATTACAGTACGTGGTATATGTTCTGTTACAAAGTTTGAATTCTTGAAAGTAGATGTTTAAAATAGAAATATTAAAACTTCCAGCTGTTATTGAACACCAAAAGTATTGGTGTCCTTAATCAGAAAAGAATTTGCCTGCCTGCCTAGCATTTTAGATTTTCTAATGTCTGAAAAAAGTTGTAACATCTATTAGAAGAACCAAGCAAACTTGTGCAGTTTCATAAAGCTATAAAAATGCATTGTCAATCTAATGACTGTAGTGAAGCTCAATGGCACAGCTGTGCAATGTATAGAAGCACTGTTAGCCAGCTAGGGTGAATTTTTAAAACTTCCTGTAATAATTTATCCTCAAAAAAAGTTAATATAATGACCGAGTATTCATTTGCTGTATGAAAGATCCATGAATATTGTGTTTGATCATCAAAATATTAATACTCTATATTAATAGCCAAGTATTTCTTAATGTTATTATTTAGAATTTAAACAGTCTGCTAGACTTAAACTCTTCTAGTACTTTTGTCCAAGAGTTATCCCAATATTAAGGCTTGTGAATTTAAATGATTAAATAGTTTGGTCAAGTCAGGAGAAAACAACATTAAAATACTAAAACTGTTCCTGGTTTCTTGTCCTGTTCTTAGATCCCTTGCAATCTGTTAAACACGTGTTCTTATAAATTATTTACAGAGAAACATTTCAGCCCATATGTGACCAAGTAAAAAGATTTTTTTGTCATTGTTTATCTTTAATGTGTGTATTGTTTATGTTTTTATTTGGACTACTGATTTATTTCTGTTTTTTTTGTGTATATTTCTTTGCCTAAACATGTTATCAGTCAGTTGCTATGTATGATGACCATTTTGTGTGGAAGATTAAAGTTCAGATGCACATTTAGATACTCATGAAAATACAAAATAGGCATGATTTAAGTGTGTGTGTACATGCACATGTATGTGTATATATGTATAACAAGTTTTAAAGTAAGGTGTTTGATTTAACCTTCAACTTGATTTTACTTAGAACAAAATTGTCAGTACTTAAAGGTGTCAGAGAGGAGCTTTGACAGTCATGGAAACTGATTGCTTTTTGTGATTTTTTTTCTTCCTGCTGCCTAATATTGAGTACTGTTTCTGCAGGAATTCCTTGTTATTTGTGGAATGTGTCATTTGTCCTTGAGTCTGTTCTGTGCTGTCTAAAAATAGTGTAGTAGATTCCACAGGTCATATGGGGGGGGGGGGGGGTGGGTCACCTTGTGACTGCTTGTCTTTGGGCTTTGAGGTCAAACCTGCCTTTTCTTTGAAGAGGTTAGAAGGTTCCTCCCAGAAAGCAGCGCCAGCCCCAAGTCTAGAGAGCCACTTCCCCAAAGTATTCTGTGGGCAAGCACCTTTTTTAAATAACTAAGTCATAATTTCTTTTTCTCTGGTGCTATTCTGATGCTCTGCTGCAGTAAGATGTCAGCTCGTTAATAAAAGGGGAGGGGGGGTAAAAATGCACGAGAAACTTATTTAAGGTGAATTTTGATTAAATTCAACCTTTAAAGTTTGAAGTTGGATCCAGAGCTAAACAATCAAGAGCTTGGTCCTTCTTGGTCAAAACCTGTGCAACACTTAAGAAAAATCAGATACTTAAGAGTTTTGAATGGTTTGTTGTCACTGTGATGAAGATTGAGCAGAGTAACATGTTTCTTCTTTAATGTAAGAGGCAGGGAGGCAGTTTTGGTTCTACAGAAATTGTAGTGATGAACAAGCTCTTAAGTTAATGATCAGTCTGTAGTGGGAAGTGGATTTTGTTTTCAACCTGCACAACAGAGCAGCTGCTCATAAATCCTATAAAGACATTTTAAAACACATTTAAAGTATTTATATTAACTCAACTGTGCTTAATATTTTGTGTGCATTGTTGAGTTTCAGTTAGACTTCAGTGTATGGCACCGTTTACCTACCGTTTGATTCATCTGGCTTCTTTAAGAATGGCTAAGGCAACATCAGTGCCATGGTTACATGAAGTTCAAGGCTGTTGATGTTCAGGGTGAATATTCAGAACCTCTTGACATCTTTTTGGTGTTCGTTAAGGGGACGTTAGCGCAGCAATTCACCATATGGTTTTTCATTATAACATGTTACAAAGCTATTGGATTCTCCTCTGATTTGGTAATAACTTATTGGTGATGCAGACTTCAACACTCACTGATGCGTGAGTTTCCAAGAGGCAACTGATGGGAATGGGATACACATGGATCTAATAAGCTATGAAATGGAGCACACGAGGATCTGTGTGTGTTCAAAGGGAGATTAAGAAATGCAAGAGCTAGGCAAAACTGAAGGCAAAAGGATCTTTTTAAAAGCTTCTGGAATGGACATCTGTTTTCATGCCAAGCTTGGATGATATCGTGTATGGCAGAATATTAGAGCTCCTGGGGAAAAAAGAGTTACCTAGGGTCAGAATGTCTCAGCGAGTGGCAGCATGCAGACATCTTTAAGCTGTGGGTCTCCAGGTCACGGGGCTCTGGCACAGCCCCTCCGTGGTTGAGACCAGCACAGTCCTAGGAGCGCTTCAGTTGGGGCTGGTTTCATTTCAGAACTCATAGGAGCCCATAAGGGGTTACAAGGAGGAAGGGAATAAATGCCAAGTACATTCCCTTCCCTTGAAGAAAGATTCAACTTGCTGTTACAGAAAACGAGCAACTCGGATAATGAGGAATAATATGCAAACCCATAAGGAGTCTGCTAACATCACAGTAAGCTCACAGTACATATAATTAGTAAAACACCCAAATCAGAGAGGCAAAAAAAGCAAGTAATAATACCCTTTTTTTTTTCCTCTCTCTCCCTTTGTGTCTGTGTTTGGAAAATATTGCTGCTCTTAGCTAAAACTAAGCACAGCTTCAAGGATATACAAATTTGTCAGTAAAGTAGAACAGCTATGAGTTCACAGAAAACTTGAGAGCTTAAGCAAAACAAGATTATAATTCAGAGAAACTCAGAGAAAAAGTTTCTTTCTATAGTTTATTGCCTAGATATGATAATTCCAGAGCCTTTTTTTAACAGCTACAAAGCTGTTCAGCAAAAGTGCTCCAGTGATGAGGGCTCTGTGTGTTTTGTAGCTCTGAAAGTCAGTCCTTAAAATATTACTTTTCCTTTGGTATCAGAAACATACTGGGCACCTAAATACATAATGATTAAAATCTGCAAAATGCAGGTTCTCCGATATAGATGGTACAAAGTTATATTTGTACAATTTGATCAGTTACATGAGAAGATACAAATCTCCCCTAGTTGAGACACTAATTTTCTGATGACGGGCTAGAGCACCCAAAACTCCAGTCAGCTTTTTTTTTTTTTTCTGGATCATTACTTCTAGATAGAAGTCATTATAATTAAAAAATTGGCATCTGATCTTTCTTGGTGGAAACTGGGCCCTAGTGTTGTTCACCATTATAAACTCTAAAAGTGAAATCTCAGTGCCACTGAAGTTAGAACACTCCTATCAGCCTTAGGGTTAGAGTTTCACTTCAGAACTTTCTCATGCCTGCTGTCCAAGGACTGCTGTTCACATTCCTTTAATTCAGGGAGTATCCACTATCTTCTTTAAGCTCAGCTCCCTGCAGTCTTTTCCCATGGGAAGGCCTCTGTCCTTTGATTTATTCCCTACAATT
>JAUBNY010000589.1:982504-997334 GCA_032275445.1 Crypturellus soui
CCTTGAGGGTCATCATTTTTCTGCGCCACTTGACCAAAGATATAATGTTTTGATTAGGTCGTAAATCAAAACCCTGGCTCTTTTTTTTTTTTTTTTTTTTTGTTTTTGGGGTGGGAGGGAAACGGGCTAAGCTACACTCCAGAAGGAAGCAGATCGGGACGGCGTGCCCTTCTCAGCCTGGGAGGCTCCTCTGAGATGAGAATGCTTTGCTATGTTTAAGGGCTACAAATAGACTAGGATAAGCAGAAACTTAGCAGGTTTTTGGTTTGTGCAAAACTTTAGGGAAATTCACTGACAAAAAAATTGGCTTACTGTGGGAACTGGGAAGAGTGTTAAGAACAGCATCTTCTTTAATTTAGGTACCCACATTTGCCTTAGTCCTATCCTGAGCACTTGAACTCTCTGGGGATCCGTGCCGACATCGCTGGTGCCGACGGGACAGGGAAGTCGGAACAAGTCAGGGAATAAAAATAAAAAATAAGCAAACAGGTAGGGGAAATTCTCATTTCTGTGTAAAGGAAACAATGCTCATCATATAATGACTCCACTTGACTGACAAAGCAGTTTGACAGATACAAAAACCTAAGCAAGTGTAGCTTTCTCAAAATCACTTTTTCATAAGGTTTTGCTAGATTAAAAGCAATTCCATACCAATGGACATCAGGGCTTTGTATTCGTCCCTGTATTTTCATTTAAAAGAGAGTTGCTGTGCAAAATAATGTCCTTGTCTGTCCCTTTCTCATACAAACCTCCAATCAAATTTAATAAAGCTAGTTTGATACAATGCCAGCCTACACTTGGTTTACCCTTGGTCGACTTTAATAGGGTCAAAAATATTTTCGCATTGGCAGTGTACGCATTAATCATTTTTCCAGAGGATTTAGAAAATTGGAAGAGACAAGGCCAAGCAAAATTTTAAATTAATTGGGCCTACCCCAGCATTCAGGGGGTCACCTTGTGTCAGTTGTCCCACATTTTCCAGGTCACAGAGTTCCAGTGTATCCTACAGCTGCCATGAGGAAAGATCTGTGCTGTGGGCACACAAAGGTGAAAGAATTTCTCTCAGAAAGTGCGAATTTTCCTACGGGCAACCACAACAATTGCAGCTTCCAGATTGTCGCCAGACACCAACCACTTAAATAATGCATGCTCGGCTGACGCCTCGACTTGGTGCATTTTCTAATCGAGTAGTCAGGAAAATTTGCAAACACTCTGTCATTTACCATAAATCCGCTGCCTGCTTACAACTACAGAGTAATTAATTTTAGTGCTGCTCAGAATTATTAATTTCAGCTGGGAAATCTGTCTTCACAATCATTGCTGTTTTCACCCTCCCTGCCTCTCTCTTTTTTTTTTTTTTTTGTTCCCTAATATTCTTGCTGGGGGTTGGAACATCAAAGCCCTGTTCTTACAAGGGAAAGACTGTTTGTGGCAATGTTAATATGCCATTGCAGTGTGACACCAGCAACTGCTTCAACATTTCTGATTGTAATCTGCAGAAATGCCCTCAGTGTCTGCCGGGCGGGCCAGATGTAGCTGGCAGTGGTAAGTAAGAGAATCAAGGAAAGACTTGCTTTGGAGATGTAATTAATTTATTAGGTCCTAAAAGGGTTTCCTGTGCGATAAGGACTGGTTATACCTTTTAGCTCATGTTTTTATTCAGAGAAGCGGAGTACTAGAGCCTAAGTGCAGAAAAATAACTGCAGGCAAGAGAGTTGCATTAAATGGTTCATCATCTATTTAAACATGCTTAGCATTTAACCCAGGGATTAATAAGCTTTTTGTCATAGGAAAAAAAAGAGATACCTCGCAGATTTACTTGCAAACTTTGAAGTTACGAGAATATTAGAAAGGAAATTTCTGTAATTGCCCCTTTATATTTGCAGTTTTGCAAGCACAAGATGTATTGCTTGCTGAAGTGATTTACACTCCTTTGGAAGGCTGAATTGGGGCTGCATCAGATTCAGGAAACAGCCCAGTCCCGGTCCCATTTTAGAGCATATCCTCTATGGCAAGAGGGCTTGTGCTGCTAGGTTGGTTAGCAAATCCATCAGCTTCCAGCATTCCCTTGAAATAACTGTATTGTCCAGCTTGTAGCCTAATATGACACATAAACTTCTTTTTAAGAACTCCACTTTTGTTTAAAAAATAAATAAAAGAGAACGCTCATTAAACTGAAAAGTTAATGTAAACATGAGTCACTAAGAGATTAGACATGGTTAAGTATTTCAGGATGCTTGTGGTTATCTTTGTCTAAACAATACCAGTAGTTTTCTGGGGCTGCTTCTGGTTCCAACTGTTCTCTGGCCAGTGCAGCGCTGCCCAAAAAGAAGTTGATACTTGTTTTGTACGAGCTGTAACCCCTTGATGCCATGCTGCCTCTTTTCCTGTTGTGTGTGAATCAGTTTAAATGTTAATGAAATTAACTCCTGGAGTGGCATAGTGCCATCGTTAAATATTTACAAAAAGAACTGGAAGGTGACGTAGCTGGTTCCCACGTTGGACACATGCACCTCTGAGAGAGAGGAGAGATAATGGATACTTGGTGAAGAGCAGCATTCAATAATATATTAAAAATGTGGAAGGGAGAACTCCGCACCTGAGGAGAACACGTCACAGGAAAATAGCCCAGAACTGCCAGCTACTCTTTCTCATCGGTTTCATGCACATGTTAAATAATATATTTAACCCAGAAAGAGAAATTGACCCAAAACAACCTTAGGACTGTAAGGAAATTCACATTTGATGCATCTGTGATCTCTCAGTGTAATGTCCAGATTTTTTTTTTCCATTGTGTGGACTGTAAAGATGCTGGTATAAATTGCTAGGAAGCTTCCCAAAAGGTACCCATTGACACCAAGAGCCGTTTGAGGGAATTTATTTGTGGCATTTGAGAGCAGAAATTGGCAGAAAGCTCGAGATATATCTTTTGGGCAGCCCACACAAAGACTGGTACAGTGGTGTGCTACTAAAACCTGTCATGCAGCCGGGATCTTCGCTTTAATACCGCAATTAATTTCTGTAACACAACAGAGGTTCCTTCTTTAAAAGGGCAGAACTTAGCTGTGAGAAATAATGCAAACATTATGACACTAAGCCAGGAACAAAATCACGTTGGAGGCCATTAATTAATCATTACAAAATACTGCATTACAGTGCTGGATGAGAAATGTTTCTGGTGGCATAAAATATTAGGGGATTATGTGTCGTGCAGGGCTGAGGTACTGTGTTTTAAACGTGCATGTGTAAAATATATATGCGTAAATATCTCAACATAATTGTTTCCAAATGATACTGCTGGTGATGTATGACATTGTGCATGGCGCGTCTTTTATTAATCAAAAAAAAAATTAATTTAATTCCAGAGCTTTTGCTCAAGAGCTGCACTTTGCTGCTCGTCACCGTATTTTGACAGCAGGCTGAATTCTTGTTCACAAGTATAGAATTTGTTTAGCTCCAGGCATCTGTGTTTGCATCGCGAGAGCGCGGATTGGTTCACTGCCAGGGGCACCCAAAGGTCAAGCTGTCCTTTTCTAAAGGCATTTTTTTCCCCCTTTTTTTTTTTTCTTTTCCTTTTTTTGCCTAAGAGTTTGGCTCATTAATCAGAGTTAAAGGAAAGGGGGGCGGGGGGAGGAAGGCAGCGACTTGGCATCATTTGATTCTTTTTCAAGGGGTGCTTTAGAAAGCAAGGACTCGATGTTAGCGTTAGAGGTTGAGTAGGTGTTTGTATGGATCATACTGACATACTTCTGACAGGTGACCTGAAACCTTTCAAACTGACATCTGTCACAGAGACAGACAGAGGTTTTTTAGCCTCAGAGCCTGTTTTCATGACATTTCATTTTTCATCAGATTTTGAGAGAAGGGCGGGGGGGGAAAAGAAGATGAACTTGAAAAAATCTTGCCAGGGGCAGAAAATGAGATCAGGTTTTCTGCAGCTGTCTAACTCACCTTTAAAGGTTAGAGGTCCAGGCAAAGTGAAGAAAAAGGTCTCATTTTGATGTTATTAGCTAAAAGGACAGATTACTCCTTTAAGTGTATTTCTTTGGTTGCATAGGCAGTATAGGACATGGTGGTGGGGTAGGTAGTTCAGGGCGGCTTGGGCTAGCTGTTACCGCTCCTGATTTCCAGCATTTTCTTGCTCTTAGCACTCATCTGGAAGGTGGGGCGCAAGTTGAACTCATATAGGGATCTGAGCTGAAAATTGAAGTATTTATCATGTACATTATTTCATATGATAAAATTTGAATCTCTTTTTAGCTTCATTTTTTTTTCTTAGTATTTTTTCAAATACAAAATAGTGACATCTGTTTTAAACTAGAGATTTCTCTTCTCAAATATCCAGCAGTGCCATCCCAGTTCCCGTGTGTGTACACTGTCCTCATGGTTTCAGTTGCTTTTTCCCCTCAGCATTGCACATAATGCTGTTTTTATGGCTGTGGTTTGTTTTATATATAAATCTTACAAATACCTATATTATGGTCTCTATGGTGCCCATATTCATAGATTGAATGAATGTTCTCCTAATTCTCCTTAGCAGTTAGCCGTGTAATTGAAAGGAATTTTACAAGTAATACAAGGGTAGAGAAACGTGCTATACTTCTGCATGAACAAGAAATCACTTCTCCTGCATTCTGAATCTTTTTATTGTTCTTTTCTGGAACTTCTTCCTTCCTCCCTTTTTTTTCTTTGTTCTAGCTTGAAAAAGTAGTGGTGGACGAGTATTCTCATAGTTTCAGCATAACCTTTCCCATCAGGGATATATCCAACCCCGTCTATGCATTGTCTGGTCAAATGTAGTTTTACATAATAATGTTTTCTCTATTCAGTATAAAGGGTATTAGTTAACACTGCGTAGATAAAACAATTAAAAAAACCCTTAAAGTTATCAGTCAAATTAATAATCAAGGTATCTCAGTGTGTATTTTATTTTGTAATTATACAATGGAAATTCAAAGACTATGATGGATCATGCCTGTGGAGGCCTATCCATAACAGTCGTGCAGAGGAGCTCCTAGCTCAAACTCTGGTTGAATTTTTGCAAGCAGTTTGTAGTGCTGTAACTTTAAAATTATGCTTGAGGACAAATGTTATTTGTCCTATATTTAGCCAGGTAATTCTGCTGCTGCCATGGACCCAACCTGTGTCAAGTACAAGTTAATGGTAATATGAGAAACTAGCAAGGACTTATAACCTCACTGAAATTCTTGTTAGCATCTGTGAAAGAGCACATGTCTATGGGGAAATCTTATCTCTAGCTCTTGCTGGACAAGAAGAATTCAGAAGCAGCTGTGTGAACAGTGTATTTATGTGCTCTGCAGAACATGGAAAGCCAAGTACACGAATTACAGGGCAGGAAGTAAAAATGCTAAATATGGAAAGATGGAGAGGACTGCAAGCACAGATACTATTTTCTTAGAAAAAGTGCGCATTGGACTTGTGCGGGCCGTGGTTGTGCAGTTCAACCTGTCTCAAGAGAAATCACTTTTGAGATTAGGAAAGGTATCAGTGGGATACATAATGGAGCCTGGAGATATAGGAGCTCCAATTCTGAAAGCATAAGTAATTTTTTCACCAGAGAGTTGGATACCAATCTGAAAAGTCCAAGTTGATCATATACAGGCTTAGCGTGGTAGCAAGAGAACTGAGCCCATCAAAATGACTAAATTAAATGCTGGGAGAGTAAAGACGTCCATAGTAGTTTCGAAAATCACCATGTGGTATTTTCACTTCAAAAATCTCTATGATTTTTTACCTAAACAAGAAGAAAAAAGTTACTTTCTGTACTATAATGTATTCATAATGCATTTAGTTACTGTTTTTATTTGGAAAGGTAAAATGAAGCATATGTTTAAAATGCTCAACAATACTCTGGGTATGTGTATTGCTTTCCATTCCTCTAGAGGGTATAACTGTGCTCTGATGGTGTTGAGTTTGAGGGGGCCTGGCTTCTCTCGGCTCCCACTGAGGTTAGTGGAAAAAATTGAACACTCCGTAGTTTTGAAAAAGTGAACAGTTTGTAGTGAGGATGAAGAGACATCTACATCATTGCAACTGGGTCTAATGTGAGATTTCTTCTCTTTCTTGCAATTTTCACTATCGATGAATGATAGAGTCCTTATCTTTGTCTTCTTTCATGATTCAAGTGGTAGCAATAGGAATGCCTTGTCAAGAGCAAAAATTAATAAAAATAGTAATAATGGTTAATATCTATTTAATGTTCGTATGCATCCATAGACTTTGCTTATAAGAGAGATATAAAAAGAGGTATGTGTTAAGGTCACGTGCAAGAGAGATGAGGGTATACTTCTAGGTTTCATGTAAATTGAACATTTATGGTAAGCAATGGAACTAGATCTGAATAATCAGCTTCAATCTGGTAGTCCATTGGACAAAAATTGGCTGTTTTGGCTTATTCTTGCTGAGAACTTCTTGTGAGTTTCTTTTGGTGCATGGAAGGCTAAAGAAGAGTTTGTGGCAAAGACCTGCATAAGTAATTATGTAAATGACCTGGAGGCTTCCATTCCAACATAACATGACTGATTTTGAAATTTAATAGACAATTTGAAATGTAGTTTTTTGTCTTAATGTACTTGTTGTTGATATCCACTAGATCATTATGAGACTAGGTGCAGAACTATTCTGAAAAAGTCTGAAGAGACCATACCTTATGAATGCATGAGCCTTTTTTTTCCTTGAATCAATCCTCTGTAAACAACATGATAACATACCCTAAAACTCAAAACTTTAAATAATGTGAGCCTGAAAGCAGCATTTTTTCCACAAGAAATCCAAATCCAGGTCCTACTCTTGGGTGCTCAACAGAATAGTTTATAAATGTCTTGTATTAAAAAAAGATTTATACATTAAAAATGCTTTACAATAAAAATTACCGTGGAATCACTTTCTCATGTTGTCCCATCATGCCAAAGCAGACAACTATGTCCAACTAAGAATTATTCTAAGAAGCAGATGATGTTCTCTGTTGGTTTCCTGAGCTTCTTCCCTTATCAGTCTCTCCTTTTTTAAAGCTCTCTGTTATCTATGAGCATCTAGTTAAGCTTGAACAGAAGAAGAGCTTCTTGAAACTTTTTCTTCATCAGCTACAGTACGTTGCTTCAAGAGAAGTTGCCATGATTCCTAATAGAAATTAAGGTTCTCAAGTACTTACGATCGTGATAGAATTGCAGGCTTTTCATACCTGCTCTCTACTTTTATACTTGCTAATAAAAAGATGCTTTCACTTCATAGAAAGAAAAACCTCCACTCTATTGCAAATTCTTCGTTAAAATCTTCAGTACAGTCTGTCCTCAGATCCCCACTGAAATACAGATTTTTGTATTTGAATGTATACAAATAGAATTAGAATGAATACAGAATATAGAATTAGACTGAATATAGAAGTCAAATTATCTAAAATTAGAAAATCTCTTAGATTAAGCTATTGCAAAGACTCATCACCTGAAGGCAAGATTCGTCCTTTGGCCTTCCCAGCCACTTTGATCCCTGCAACATTTCCATCTCATGCATGTGCGACACCCCTGTCCCAGTATGTCCTCAAAGCAGCAACGTGCCTGACACTGGATGGGCAGGTGGCAGGGTCTTGTGGATCCACAGAAGTCAGACACAACCTGGTATTCGCTAGCAGAAAGGCTTTTAGGAGGAAGATACTACAGTGGCAGTTTATGGGGGGTTTAGAACAGGTTGTCACACATCACTGAGTGATAGGCAGATTCAATGCCTGGACCACGTTAGAGCCCTGCATCTTGGTGTAGTCAGCGTTGAATTAGGTGACGGTGAACAAGAATCTTAACCAGCTGTTGCTATGCACTGAGGAGTTATTTTACAGTATTTGTACCTTTTATTTGCCACAAAGTCTGTGAGTCTGAGACCTTCCCCCTCTTCCCCTCCTCTAAGCAGGATCAGGTACATGACACGGCCTCTTCAAGGATACAGAAGAGTCTCCTCTCAGGGGACAAACTTTTGAGTCTGCATAGTGTCACAAATCTGCTGAAACTTGTTTGAGAGACGAGGGATGTATATAACAAAAGCTCACTCAGAAAAACACCTCTCTTACAGAAATAATATTCAACCATGAAGTATTGATGCTAGTCATCTAGCATTGAGTGTCCATCTTGACAGAGTGATGCTACAGTAAAGTTCATCAGGATAAACCCCACCTGAAACATTTCCTTTTACACTTTATTTAACATCTGTAGTCCTCTATAAGCTGTTGCTCTCACACAGGTGTGTTTATACAGATGGAATTTATCATGAGCAGAGAGCACTTTAAGTGCAACCAGAATAAATCTAGGGTAGCTTTTAATAGGAAATAAATGAATAAATAATTTAAATAGAAGATTCTTTTGAAGATTTCTTTTAAGTCCATTTGGTGAAGGTGTTACTGATAGGATGCAGAGACTGAAAATTCTTTCGTTGAATGTTTCCTGATAGAGGCAGGAGTACCCATCACTGATAACTTGCAAGGTGGGTGGGTTCCCAGATGGAGTTACTGGGATTTGAGGCTATCCCTAGTGAGTGAGGAAGGTGCGAAAGTGGATACACTGCAGTGGCTTTAGTTTACTACCTGTTAGCCACTAAAGCAGCATTTGATTGCCAGGCAGAAGTGGAAGGAAGTTTGGGGGTTTGTACATTTTTTCCTTCTAGCCTGAAGGTTCTCTAGGATCACGGAAATGGCCTGAAGAGATTGTTCTATACAATCTGGTGTGTTGTGTTATTTGTAAAATACATGTCAGGAGCAATGGAGCCTGAGAGTATCTTTCTTTTTCTTTTATTTTCGTCTCTTTTGCATCTATTAGGTATATGCAAGATAGAATACTTGTCTATATGCTCAAAGTTTGTTCTGAGTTTAGATTCCTCACATTAATTTGATTTTCCTGAATATTATAACTCTTATAGAAGTGACTTATAACTTTTAAGAGAAGTGAATGATGATTCTGCTATCAAGTCAGTATTTTTAATAGAAAATTCAATCTCTTGCTACTGAGCATTTTAAGTCTAGGATAGTGTAACCTCTAACATCTGGGATAGTGTTAATAATAGCAAGTAATACGTTCTGCAGTTTTCACAGAAAAATATGAGTAGGGATTTCACTTTTCGAAATACAGAAGTACAAGTGACAAAAGTAAAGAATCACTTTACAAAGAAATACTGCTGAGAAACAGCAAAGTAACAGCCTTAACCCCCTTTGGCGGGGAAAAATGAATGCCGGGAGAAATTTATATTAATAAGTTTCTAAGGAATGATTTCCCAACTTATTTATATGGCAGATATCAAAGGCTAAGGTTATGAGACCATTGTTTTGGGATAAAAAATTGGAGGAATTGCTATTTAAATTTTTAAGTTCATTTGTGCACACTGAGCTGCAGCACATAAACCTCAGACTTTAAAAGTGCACAGAGTGAAATAACCTCAGCAACTTGGGTTTTCCGTCATTTTCATTATCTTGTTTTGCATCCAGTGTGCACAGAGCATGTACAAATAATCCAGCCACTTGCATTCATTATCATCCTCTATCGTTTGCAGAAAAGCTTTTTAACGTCGAAATCCTAATGTGGTAGGTGTTGTACATGCACGCCACAGGCTCTGCTCCGAAAACCTGCCAGCATTGCTCGTTGTCTTTGAAATTTTAACCCTTAACATTCTGTAATTGCAGCTTAAAGTTGGGACAAAACTCTTACTATCCTGGATTTTTTCCCATATAAAGTTTGGAATCTTATTCAATATATAATGCCTTTAGATTTTAGATTCTTTTTTG
This sequence comes from Crypturellus soui, assembly GCA_032275445.1. Classification (NCBI taxonomy): domain Eukaryota; kingdom Metazoa; phylum Chordata; class Aves; order Tinamiformes; family Tinamidae; genus Crypturellus; species Crypturellus soui. Next base: position 992,283 of record JAUBNY010000589.1, read on the forward strand.
TAGTCATCATGCATACAGAGTTGCCTTAAATTTTCTAGTCATTTTTCATATGTTTTACCAGAATTTATGTGTGTATATGTGTGTTTTGAACAAAGGTGGCAGCTTTTTTACTGAGGTGGTTATCCAGATTTTTTTTAATCTAGAGACAGGTGTATTACTGCTTAGTAGCTGCACTTTTAAACGGTAGTGGTGCTTTGGCAATACAGAGTAACCAAAACTAGTACAGTATGCGGAAGGGTAAAGCCCTAATTCTTTACAAGTATATGCTTTTTACTATCTCTTTACTGGAGTTTGTAGAAAACATTTGATACGTCTGTGTGGTGATTTGAGGGGAGAGAAAGGAATTCATGAGATATGAATAGCCGTTGGAAAAATAACATGTTCATTTTCAATCCCAGTGTTGAGTTTTGGGGCAGTAGATAAGAAATAAAGTGGATGAAGACACCAGCCACAACTTCAGTAATATTTGTGAATGTTTCTGCAACTGTCATTTATCTTAAACTATGATGTCTCAGCCAAATAAAATTTTAGCAAGCATTAGAGATGAGGTTGATGGCTTGGAATTTCAGTATTAATTTAGCTGTTTTAAAACTGTAAGAGATTAAAGCAATTTGCTGCCATAAGTAATCGATATGAGCTCTGAAAAATCAAATCAGTTGACCTCACTGGACATGAAAAGAAAGCTTGAAATTGAAAGCTCTATAAGTTTCCCAGCAAATGTCCACTGACTAAGAACATTTATTTATTTATATGAAATACTAACAAATGTTTTCCCATGTAATGAAATAGCTTTTGTGGCCAGCTACAATTGCTGATAGAGTTGAACTATAACCCAGCAGGAGGTCAGTGTGACTGAAGTTCTCCCTATGCATTCATTTATTTATATTTCAGGAAGCTTGGTCAACAGGACTTATTCAGGAGGAATAAAAGACTCCCAGTAAATTCATTCTGGGGGGGGATTTGACAAAATAGTTTGCTTTATCTTGTTACGCTCAGTCACTCTGTGAGAGGACTCTGATTGCTAATTAGCAGACTAAAATGTTTATCACTTCAAAAAATAATTCAGTATTTAAGGGGGAAAAAAGGCTGTTGGAGTAATTTTTGGCCATGAGCTTCACAAACTTTAAGAATCACTATCGCTTTACCAAGCTGGGGGCATTTTTCCATGCCTTGGTCCTTTTGATCAAGATATATTTATCCAAATTAGGACCATGCCTGCCCAAACTAGAACAGACAATGGCCCTGTATACCCAATTATTTCCAAGTCTTAAAATAAAACAGCTGCATAATCTATACAGCAAAAAAATGAACCTTATGTGTGATTCCAAAACTATTTGTATAACAACCGCAGAGTTTGTTTGTATTTACTAGTTTTCCAGACAAGGCGGTGTGGTATTTGAACTAAGTGTAGATTTTTATGAACTTCATCAAGAGTTGTAGCTTTGGATTTGTTGAGATAGCATGAGAAAGCCACAGGCTGGCTCTGTGCATGGAGGATCTTTTACAGCGGGCAGAAATACCATGTGAAACTACTTAGTTATTCCCAGCTCTTACTAACCACTTGTATGGTAATGCCACACACACTGACATCTCATCAAGGAAAAAAGAAGAGTGTCGTCTGAGCTCGCGCTGTAAGTTTTCAAAGCTTAAATTAGGTTTGTGCTGTTGCTAACTCACAGTCCTTTCTAGGCTCATCTCTCCATCATCTGTTACCATTGTGGAGTACAAACTACAAAAACTTGCTTTCCTTCTCTTTGGAAATTCTCTTAAGTTCCTTTGAGAGAAGTTCTCAAGGTACCTGCTGTCCTGTTGCAGTAGGAGATGAGTTCTGCACCACTGCTGAAATCCTGCAACTATTTATTTCCATGCAGTCTCCAGCTTTATAGATGTGTAGTCAGTTAAGGAATGGCTGGTTTGTTCCCCAGAACGTAAAGGCACCAGGAAAGACCATGTATCCAACTGTATTCAAATTCTCATCTCACCCAAAGCTAAGGCAAAGCAAAGTTTGGGCCTGATTTTTTTGAAAACCCCCTATCCTGAGAGTTTCCAAAGGAAAAACAATGTATTTTATACAGGCCATTCTATATAGCTTCAGATGATATGCTACATTTTTTTTCTAGGCCCACTCTGACTGTTATCTTCACTGTGGCAGGTTTTGAGTGGCACAGTGACCCCGTGACTGTAGTTTTCTGGGAGGCTGGATTACTCTTTCAGGAGCTGCCCCTTCTGCTCCTTCACTTGGTCTTCAGCATATATCAGAAATTACCATTCAATGCCCTTGCAGACATCTCTACTTAGAGATGAGAAGTCACAGACCTCCGACTGTGACTGCAGTGAGAAGCTGTGGAAACGTTAGAGTAAGAGTTCCTTAATATACTGACAGGGTTTTATCACCAGCGAGCATGATACTCTGGTAGCTTAATAACAGCGCTCTTGCTGACGTAAGTACTTTTAGATCTTGAACTTAAAATATGAATGCTTGGCTCATTTCTGTTTTCACATCCATTACTGGAATTTGTTAAGTAGGGCACTGGCTGGAAAGCATGTAAAATTTAAATTTTGTTTTTTAGACCAAGGTCTCCTCTGGAATAGGTCAGCATAGCCGTGTGGATGGAAAGAACTGTGCGCGTGCGTGGCAGGAGATCAGCCTTCCTCGTGACGCCGGCAAATCCTTCTGTCCAATCTTTGTTCTTTACGTAAATGCCATGCATATACCCAAGGGCCAGCGTGGGTGATGAGTTTCAGTACTCACGCATGTACATGTAGTGATTTAGAGTGATCTGTTCTTAATACATAAAATGTGGTCTGACCAAATTTCCTCACGTGAATATTGAGAATCTGCAGTAGCTTCCTTTTTTGCAGTTGTAACTCTTTGCAACACCTGAAAGGACACTGGACAAGGCCATGATGTAGCAGCTAAGGGAAATTTCGTGATTTTCTGGATTTTCTGAGTTAAAAGTGTCTATCTATCATTTATGAATATTATATTAACATTAACTTAATCCACTGACTTTATTTAAGTATTAAGTCTTCATGAAGACTCATGAAGGCTTCAGTTTGAGAAAAAACTTAGAGCATCTATGCAGGTAACTGAATGAGAGCTTTACAAATTGCACTCAGCAGAGGTATCTATCTAAACTGCTTTGGAAGTCTCTGGTAATTTGGAGGGTGTCAGTAGTTAGTAAAATGATGCTCTAGAGGCTTTTTTTCAGAACTAGACCATCGAGGAATTGTATGTATAAACTGCAGTAACATTCATTTCTCTACAAAACTGGAGAATTTTCCAAAATAATACCGACAGAAATACAGTAGTAGTCCCACACCACACCAGATGATACCAAAAGACATGCAAGGCTTTTTGGGTAATTTTGAGACAAGGATTTGAACTGTTCAAGTAGTGAGGTCAAGCAATGCCCATGTACCTAGACTAGCAGTCCTTCGAAACCTGATTCTTTCCCTTCATTTTCTTGCATGTTTCCCTGTACTTCCCTGAACAAAATCATTGTGTAGACATTTGCAGCCTTTAGCATTAATTTCAGCTAGTGTGGCCTAAAAAAGTCTCTTTTTTCATATAAAAGTAGAATGTTTCTCAAAGTATATTCTCAGTGCAGGAAATCAGGCATTTTTGCAATTTCTTGTGATTTCCTTCATGTTAGAAGTTCAGAGCAGAAAAGCTGGGTCAATTCTTAAGCCTCTGTGTATGTGCTAAGAGAACAGTCCAAAGCAGGACTGTATAATATATTGCACAAGTTACTTTTTAAATACAATTTACTATGCATCATAAATACACTAAAACTCCCACTATATAAATTTATATCTCAAGATTATATAAGAAACCAGCTGGATAAATCACTGTATCTTCAAATAGTATGCATGAAAGCTATGCATAATAACGAAGAGGTTATATATTGTTTCAACAGAAGGCAAAATTACTTAACTGTTTCACTTCTGTGATATCAACATAAACCAGGCATCTCTTCTTTCAGAAAATCGATAAATTTCTAGGGTCTGTAGGTGACCTTTCCATTGCTTTTACTGAAAACAGAAAGACAGACTTAACATCCTTTCTCATGGCATGCAACTTTTTGCAAAAAGGTATGTTCACATGTGCACTTAATATGCGATCCTATACATAGGTTTTGGAATTATTCTCTGTCAGAGATCCAAAACAGGCAGATCATATTCTTCGTATAATGCCCTTGAACTGAAGTGTGTTGAAGAAGCACAGGCAGGCAGAACTGGAGGATCGAATTCTGTTCTGCTTTGAGTTTTCTATTACCTAGTGACAAAATGCATAGGTTCAAGGAAGACCACTTAAACAGGGAAGAAAAGCAAAGAGCAAAAAAAGAGAAACAGGAGGGAGAAGACGTATGGGTGGAAGTCTATGTTTAAATACCTTCCAACAGGAAAATCCAGCTATCAGTAGGACAGCAGGAAGATCTAAGTTCCTTTCTGAATCTTCCTTAGTATATGCAGCTCATCCTGTTCTTCCCTTCTGTCCCCCACTCCTCCCAGAAGATAAGTAGTCTTCCTTGAACCTACGCATTTGGAAGGTATTAAAACATAGACTTACACACATACATCTTCTCCCTCTTGTTTCTTTTTTTTTGGCATTTTTGCTTTTCTTTCCTATTTAACTCTATGAAATCACACATTCCACTTTCAAATAAAAGAAGGGTGAGTTTGTTTCAGTGATGCCTGTTCTTGGTGGATATTTGCTGTAGGAAGCAAGACTTCGTTTTATGTCATGTATTCTGCTCATGGCTCAACTCTCGAGTTGTTGATTCCAAACAAGGTGTCACTGTCAGTTGAATCATTGTTTTCTGTTCTAGGCCTGGATAAATAAGCAGCAATGATTGTAGTGTGTTAGGAGTTAATTTATATGCATGGAGTATTTCACAGCATTAAAAACAATTGTTTCAGGCCATCAGCAGGTTCACAATTCCATTATGTGAGAGAGCAACTGGAATGCATGGAGGGTGGGGGATAGCCTTGGCTGCAGTGACCATGAGCTGGTGCAGTTCAGGATCCGACGAGGAGGAGGCAGGGCTG
>JAUBNY010000589.1:997434-1008630 GCA_032275445.1 Crypturellus soui
TCGTGCGAGCTATCCCACCACGTCTCTGTGATTCCAATGAGATCATGATGCTGGGACCGCACACAGATCTCCAGTTCGTCCTGCTTATTCCCCATGCTTCACGCATTGGTGTACAGGCATTTCAGAGAAGTAATTGAGCCTGCAGGTTTCCCAGGAGAGGTGAAAGAGGACCCTCTATAATCATGTCCTATCCTCACTTCCCCACTACCATACTCCCGCTGGATGCCATCTGACTTTGGCTGCGTGGTACTGATTGCCCTGTCTGTGTGACACTCCCTTTCCCCCTTCTTGCTTAGTTTAAAGCCCTCCTAACCAGGTTGGCCAACCTTTTGGCAGAGACACGTATTCTCCTCTTACTGAGGTGTTTGCCATCATTCCCCACTAGCTGGTGGTCTTCAAACAGAGTCCCGTGGTCAAAAACACGACCCAGTGTCATGGTTTTGAAAATCGTCGTGTGGTATTTTCACTGCAAAAATCTCTATGATTTTTACCAAATCAAGAAGAAAAAAGTTACTTTCTGTAATGTAATGTATTCATAGTGCATTTAGTTACTGTTTTTATTTGGAAAGGTAAAATGAAGTATATTTTTAAAATGCCTGGCAATACTCTGTGTATGCATGTTGCTTTCCATTCCTCTAGAGGGTATAATTGTGCTCTGATGGTATTGAGTTTGAGGGAGCCAGCCTCTCTTGGATCCTACTGAGGTTAGTGGAAAAAATTGAGCACTCAACAGTTCTGAAAAAGTGAATAGTTTGTAGTGACAATGGAGAGACATCTACATCATTGCACCTGGGTCTAATTGTGAGATTTCTTCTTTCTTGCATTTTCCCCTATCCATGAATGATAGAGTCCTTATCTTTGTCTTCTGTCTGATGATTCAAGTGGTAGCAATAGGAATGTCATGTCAACAGCAAAATAATAATAATAATAATAATAATAATAATAATAATAATAATAATAATGGTTAACATCCTTTTAATGTTCATATGCATCCATAGACTTTGCTTATAAGAGAGATAATAAAAAAAGGTCTGTACTAAGGTCACATATGAGAGGAGTGAGGGTAAACTTCTAGGTTTCATGTAAATTGAACATTTATGATAAGCAATAGAACTAGAGTTGAATAATTAGCTTCGATCTTGTAGTCTATTGGACAAACATCGTCTGTTTTAGCTTATTTTTGCTGAGAACTACTTGTGAATTTCTTTTGGTGCATGGAAGGCTAAAGGAGAGTTTGTGGATGTGGAGACTTCCATTCCAAAATAACATTGCTGATTTTGAAATTTAATAGACAATTTGAAATGCATTTTTTTTTATCTTAATGTATTTGTTGTCGATATTCGCTAGATCAGCATGAGTCTAGGTATAGAACTATTCTGAAAAAGTCTTAAGAGAACATACTTTATGAATGCATGAGCCTTTTTTTCCTTGAATCAGTCATCTATATTTAGAGTCTGTAAACAACATGTTAAACATTTCCTAAAACTCAAAACTTCAAATAATGTGAGTTTGAAAGAAGCAATTTTTCCACAAGAAATCCAAATCCAATTATTACTTTTGGGTGTTCAACAGAATAGTTTATAAATGCCCTGTATTAAAAAGATTTATACAAGAAAATGTTTTACAATAAAAGTTACCACGGGATCACTTTCTTGTGTTGTCCCATCATGCCAAAGCAGACAACTATGTCCGACTAAGAACTATTCTAAGAAGCAGAAAATATTCTCCATTGGTTTCCTGAGCTTCTTCCCTTGTCAGTCTCTCCTTTTTTAAAGCTCTCTATTGTCTATGAGCATCTAGTTAAGCTTGGACAGGTGAAGAGCTTCTTGAAGCTTTTGCTTCATCATCTTCAGTATGTTGCTTCAAGAGAAGTTGCCATGATTCCTAATAGAAATTAAGGTTCTCAAGTACTTATGGTCATGATAGAATTGCAGCCTTTTCATACCTGTGACACTTTTAAGCTCTCTGCTTTTATACTTGCTGATAAAAACATGCATTCACTTTATAAAAAGAAAAACCTCCACTATATTGCAAATTCTTGGCTAAAATCTTCATTATAGTCTGTCCCCAAACCCCACTGAAATACAAAAAAACAAATCAAGTATAGAATCCAATATATGCAAATAGAATTAGAATAAATACAGAATATAGAATTATAGAATATAGAATAAATACAGAATATAGTATTAGAATGAATACAAAAGTCAAATTATCCTCTAAAATTAGAAATTTTCTTAGATTAAGCTATTGCAAAGAGTCATTCCCTGAAGGCAAGATTCATCCTTTGGCCTTCCTAGCCACTTTGACCCCTGCAGTATTTCCATCTGATGCATTTGCGACACCACTGTCCCAATGTGTCCTCAAAACAGCACGTGCCTGACGCTGGGTGGGCAGATGGCAGGGTCTTGTGGAGCCACAGCAGGCAGAGACGATCTGATGTTCACTGGCAGAAAGGCTTTTAGGAGCAAGATACTACAGTGGCAATTTAGAGGAACTGGCTGTCATAGATCACCGGGTGATAGGCAGATTAGATGCCTGACCTACCTTAGAGCCCTGCATGTTGGTGTAGTCAGCATTGAATTAGGTGATGGTGAACAAGAATCCTTAGCAACTGTTGTTATGCACTGAGAAGTTATTTTACAGTATTTGTAGCTTTTATTTGCCACAAAGTCTGTGAGTCTGAGACTTTCCTTCTCCTTTTCCCTGCCGCTAAGCTGCAAAGCAGGATCAATTACATGACATGGCCTCTTCAGGAAGGTGGAAGAGTATCATTTCAGGGGAAAAGCTTTTAAGTTTGCATAGTGTCACCAATTTGCTGAAAGGTCAAATAAATAATTTGAGGGATGAGGGATATATATAACAAAAGCTGACTCAAAAAACACCTCTCTTACAGAAACAACATTCAGCCATGAAGTATTGATGCTAGTCAGCTAGCAATGAGTGTCCATCTTGAGAGAGTAATGTTACAGTAAAGTTCATCAAGATAAACCCCACCTGAAACATTTCCTTTTACACTTTATTTAACATCTGTAGCCCTCTATAAGCTGTTGCTCTCACACAGGTGTGTTTATATAGATGGAATTTATCATAAGCAGAGAGGACTTTAAGTGCAACCAGAATAAATCTAGGGTAGCTTTGTAATGGGAAATAAATGAATAAATAATTTAAATAGAAGACTCTCTTGAATATTTCTTTTAAGTCCATTGGTCAAGGTGTTACTGATAGGATGCAGAGGCTGAAAATTCTTTTGGTTAATGATTCCTTATAGAGGCAGGAGTACTCATCAGCTGATATCTTCCAAGGTGGGTGGGTTCCCAGATGGAACCCGTGTTACTGGGATCCCCTGTTACTGGGATTTGAGGCTACCCCTAGTGAGTGGGGAAGATGGATAGTGGACATGCTCCGTTGGTTTTAGTTTGCTACCTGTTAGCCACTAGAGCAGCATTTGATTGCCAGGCAGAAGAGGAAGGAAGTTTTGGGTTTTGTACTTTTTTTTCCTTCTTGCCTGAAGATAAGGTTCTCTATCAAGGATGATGGAAATGTCCTTGAAGAGACTGTTCTGTATGCTCTGGTATGTTGTGTTACTTATAAAATACATATCAGAAGCAATGGAGACTGAGAGTATTGAGAGTTTTTCTTTTATTTTCTTTCCTTTTGCATCTATTAGAAATATGCAAGATAGAATATTTGTCTATATGCTCAAAGTTTGTTCTGAATGTAGATTCCTGACATTAATTTGACTTTCCTGAATATTATAACGCTTATAGGAGTGATATATTATAACTTTTAAGAGAAGTGACTGATAATTCTGCTATCAAGTCAGTATTTTTAATAGAAAATCCAATCTCTTACTACTGAGCATTATAAGTCTAGTATAGTATAACCTCTAATATCTGGGACAGTGTTAATAATAGCAAGTAATACGTTCTGCAGTTTTCACAGAAAAAAATATGAGTAGGGATTTTGCTTTTCAAAATACAGAAGTACAAGTGGCAAAAGTAACGAATCACTTTACAGAGAAATACTGCTGAGAAACAGCAAGGTAACAGCCCTAACCCCCTTTGATGGGGAAAAATGAATGCTGGTTGAAATTTATATTAATACGTTTCTAAGGAATGATTTCCCAGCTCATTTATATGGCAGATATCAAAGGCTAAGGCTATGAGACCATTGTTTTGGGACAAAAAAAAAAAAAAGGAGGAATTGTTATTTAAAATTTTAAGTTCATTTGTGCACACTGAGCTGCAGCACAAAAACCTCAGACTTTAAAAGTGCACAGAGTGAAATAACCTCAGCAACTTGGGTTTTCCATCATTTTCATTATCTTGTTTTGCATCTAGTGTGCACAGAGCACATACAAATAATCCAGCCAATTGCATTCATTATCATCCTCTACTGTTTGCAGAAAAGCATTTTAATGTCAAAGTCCTAATGTGCCAGACATTGTACATGCACCCAATGGGCTCTGCTCCTAAAAGATGCCAGCATTGATGGTTGTTTTTGAAACTATAACCTTTAACATGCTGTGATTGCAGCTTAAAGTTGGGACAAAACTCTTACTATTGTGGATTTTTTCCCTTATAAAGTTTGGAATCTTATTCAATATATAGTGCCTTTAGGTTTTCGATTCTTCTTCTTAGTCATCATGTATATATAGTTACCTTAAAATTTCTAGTCTCTTTTTGTATGTTTTACCAGAACATATGTGTGTGTATGTATGTTTTGAGCAAAGAGGGCGTTTTTAATGAGGTGGTTACATCCGGAATTTTTTTAGTCTAGAGGCAGGTGTATTACTTCTTAGTAGTTGCACTTGAAGCAGTAGTGGTGCTTTGGTAATATAGAGTAACCAAAACTAGTACAGTTTGCAGAAGGCTAGAGCCCTAATTCTTTATAAGTAGATCATTTTTTTGCTGTCTCTTTACTGGAGTTAGTAGAAAACATTTGATAGGTCTATCTGGTGATTTGAGGGGAAGGAAAGAAATTCATGAGATATAAATAGCCTTTGGAAAAATAACATGTTGAATTTCAGTCCCAGTGTTGAGTTTTGGATGGGCAGATGAGAAATAAGGTGGGCCATAGAGACACCAGGCACAACTTTTGTAATATTTGTGAATGTTTCTGTAACTGTCATTTATCTTAAACTATGATGTCTCGGACAAATAAAATTTTAGCAAGCATTAGAGATGAGGTTGATGGCTTAGAATTTCAGTATTAATTTAGCTGTTTTAAAACTGTAAGAGATTAAAGCAATTTGCTCCCATAAGTAATCGATATGAGCTCTGAAAAATCAAATCAGTTGACCTCACTGGACATGAAAAGAAAGCCTGAAATTGAAAGCTCTAGAAGCTTCCCAGCAAATGTCCACTGACTAAGAACATTTATTTATTTATATGAAATAGTAATAAATGTTTTCCCACATAGTGAAATAGCTTTTGTGGCCAGCTACAATTGCTGATAGAGTTGAACTATAACCCAGCAGGAGGCCGGTGTGGCTGAAGTTCTTCCTATGCATTCATTTATTTATATTTCAGGAAGCTTGGTCAACAGGACTTATTCAAGAGGAATAAAAGACTCCCAGTAAATTCATTCTAGGGGGGGATTTGACAAAATAGTTTGCTTTATCTTGTTATGCTCAGTTGCTCTGTGAGAGTACTCTGATTGCTAATTAGCAGACAAAAATGTTTATCACTTCAAAAAAAAAAATCAGTATTTAAGGGGGAAAAAAAAGGCTATTGGAGTAATTTGTGGCCATGAGCTTCACAAACTTTAAGAATCACTATCATTTTACCAAGCTGGGGGCATTTTTCCATGCCTTGGTCCTTTTGATCAAGATATATTTATCCAAATTAGGACCATGCCTGCCCAAACTAGAACAGACAGTGGCCCTGTATACCCAATTATTTCCAAGCAAGCCTTAAAATAAAACAGCTGCATAATCTATGCAGAAAAAAAAAAAGAACCTTATGTGTGATTCCAAAACTATTTGTATAACAAACGCAGAGTTTGTTTGTATTTACTAGTTTTCCAGACAAGGCGGTGTGGTATTCAAACTAAGTGTGGATTTTTATGAACTTCATCAAGAGTTGTAGCTTGTGATTTATTGAGATAGCATGAGAAAGCCACAGGCTGGCTCTATGCATGGGGGATCTTTTACAGGGGGCAGAAATACCATGTGAAACTACTTTGTTATTTCCAGCTCTTACTAACCGCTTGTATGGTAATGCCACACACACTGACATCTCATCAAGGAAAAAAGAAGAGTGTCTTCTGTGTTTGCGCTGCAAGTTTTCAAAGATTAAATTAGGTTTGTGCTGTTGCTAACTCACAATCCTTTCTGAGGCTCAACTCTAAATCTTCTGTTACTGTTGTGTAGTACGAACTACAAAAACTTGCTCTCCTTCTGTTTATAAATTCTCTTAAGTTCCTGTGCAGGAAGTTTTCAAGGTACCTGCTGTCCTGTCGCAGTAGGAAATGAGTTCTGAGCCGCTACTGAAATCCTGTGAGTATTTCCTTATGTGCATTCTCCAGCCTTATAGATGTGTAGGCAGATAAGGAATGGCTGATTTGTTCCCCAGAATGTAAAGGCACCAGGAAAGACCATGTATCAGACTGTATTCAAATTCTCATCCCGCCCAAAGCTAAGGGAAAGCAAAATTTCAGCCTGACTGTTTTGATTACCTCCTAGCTTGAGAGTTTCAAAAGGAAAAGCAATGTAATTTATACAGGTCATTCTATAGCTTTAGATGATATGCTACATTTTTTTTCTAGGTCCCAATCTGACTGTTATCTTCACTGTGGCTGGTTTTGAGCTGCACGGTGACCCCATAATTGAAGTTTTCTGGGAGGCTGGATTACCCTTTCAGGATCTGCCCCTTCTGCTTCTTCACTTGGTCTTCAGCGTATATCAAAAATTCCCATTCAGTGCTCTCGCAGACATCTCTACTTAGAGATGAGAAGTCACAGTTCTCTGACTATGACTGCAGTGAGAAGCTGTGGAAATGTTAGATATAAGTAGGAGTTCCTTAATATATGGACAGGGTTTTATCACCAGCAAGCGTGATACTCCAGTAGCTTAATAACAGCACTCTTGGTGACTAAGTACTTTTAAATCTTGAACTTAAAATATGAATGCCTGGCTCATTTCTGTTTTCACATCCATTACTGGAATTTGTTAGGTAGGGCATTGACTAGAAAGCATATAAAATTTAAATTTCGTTTTATAGACCAAGGTCTCCTCTGGAATAGGCCAGCATAGCCTTGTAGATGGAAAGAACTGTGCTCGTGCAGTGGCAGGAGATCGGCCTTCCTCATGACGCTGACAAATCTTTGTCTCCAATCTTTGTGCTTTGTGCAAATGCCATGCATATACCCAAGGGTTAGCATGGGTGATGGGTTTCAGTGCTCATGCATGTACATGTAATGATTTAGAGTGATCTGTTTTTAATACATAAAATGTGGTCTGACCAAATTTCCTCACATGAATATTAAGAATCTGCAGTAGCTTCCTTTTTTGCAGTTGTAACTCTTTGCAACACCTGAAAGGATCCTGGATGAGGCCATGATGTAGTCATTAAGACTCTTATGTGGGGCTTCAGTTTGAGCAAAAACTTAAAACATCTATGGAGGTAGCTGTATGGGAGCTTTACAAATTGCACTAAACAGAGGTATCTATACTGCTTTGGAAGTCTCTAGTAATTTGGAGGATGTCAGTAGTTAGTAAAATGATGCTCTAGAGGCTTTTTTTCAGAACTGGACTATGGAGGAATTGTGTGTATGAACTGCAGTAACATTCATTTCTCTACAAAATCAGAGAATTTTCTAAAATAATACTTATGGAAATATAGTAGTAGTCCAACATCACACCAGATGATACCAAAAGACATGCAAGGCTTTTTGAGTAACTTTGAGACAAGGATTTGAGTTATTCAAGTGGTCAGGTCAAGCAATAGTCATGTATCTAGACTAGCAGTCCTTTGATTTTTTTAACACACTCTATGTGATTTTAGGTGAAATAGGAGACATTCATATATGTGATATCTGTGAGAGTCAGACACCACTCATTATGTTATGAGAACATAATAAAAATAACTATTAAAAAAAAAAGGGCACAGAAAAAAAAATCTACCAAAATTATTTTACTATGAAAAAGTACAGTCTTTTTAGGATAAGTGTCACTAATATTAATTTATAACAAAGACTATTAACGATAAAGTTAAACTATCATTTTCCTTCTGCTTTTCTCTTTTTCCTTCTCATAAAATGCATTCAGAACAACTTCCTTCTTAATATCTAGGATCAGTTTTTTAATACCTGCTTTAGAGCTGTTTATTGGTTGGCCACTTCCTATGACAAGCCACGATAGTGCACACAGCTCTACCCCACACCGTTATTTGGTTCTCTCAGCCTAAGGTTTATTGGAAGGTTTATTTTCAACAAGGCATCACCCTCTGTCTTGTGACTTCATAGTTTTTATTGCTGCTCCTAAAATGCTAGGAAAAGGATATAAATCTGCAATATGAACTCATCTGAAAAAAAAAAATCAAACTGAATTATTAAATTGCCTAACACGCTCTCTTTCCTCACAGTACCTACCTTGGAAACATGGGCTTGCTCGTGCCCGCCATGGTTATAGTGAATTTACAACTGTTAGTGTTCAGTATCTCCCCTTGAGCAAAGCACCGCGATCCTGGACATGCCTGGCCTCCCCAGGAACAGGGGGAGCTGCAGCTAAAACTCCAGGAGGCTCCCTGTGCAGTGTAGGATAGCAATGTGTTTTCTGTCTCTATTGGAGCCAGGCTAAATTGTAATTTATTTGGAGGAACACGTTACAGATAAGCAGAAAGTCATCTGGAAACCTTCCTTGCAAGTGATGAATTTCTGGAAGGTCCTTCATTTAGAAGCAATTTCTGGAAAATTTCTTGATTAATAAGAGCCTGTGAATAAACTTGGAAATAATGTCTTTGTTACAGATTTGGCACCGTCCATTCACAACGTGGCAAGCGCTGCCAAGCTACACAAGCTCTTTCAGATGGATTATGGCCTTGTTTACATATCCAGCTGTAGTGGGGCCGTGGTCCCATTAGGGGAGGGGATACTAACTGAAGTTTAATTTGTGTAAATGGAGCAAGAATGCGCGACGGTCTTCTGATCCCTGGGGAATGTGTTGGAAACCTCCGCTCACTGGGGTCTGTTTGGGTTGTGCTAATAGCCATGTTTGGCCTGCTCCAAAAATTGCAGGCCACAAGACCGCACTGTAAAATCACTTCAGAATGTTGCGTGCGGCCGGTAGAGAAGTGAGCGCAAGGCCTAAATACCCAAGCGAAGCCTCACGTTCTAGGGCTGTTTAGCCTGCGCTCCAAAATAAGGATTACGTAGGTGAGTAAAAGTTTACGGCGTTCTGCCCTTAACCAGGAATGGGCTTTCTGCCTCATTTTGTTCCCGTTTGCTTTTGGAAGGAGCTGGAATTACATATGCTCATATACATGTGTTCTTGTAGATCTTTCTAGTTTATTTTATGAGAATGCAGACAGGAAATACCTAAATGAAACGTACATATATTTTTTTCCCCCATGCACGTCATTTATATTTAGAGAAAGCGGGTAAGTGGTCAAAGGAAGGGCAATCAAATCAGTAATTCTATTGCAGAAATATGATAATTTTACAGTCCTGTGCCTATAAACTGTTACTGCTTTCATTTTCCAGTTCCTTCTAGTTTTCTACTCTTGAATATGAAAATCTGTAGCGGTGAACCTCATTATGTAGCAGACTGAAAATTACTGAGCCAAGGTTACAGTTCAGAAACAGTGCAGCTGAAATGAAGAGTTTCCTGGGGAAAAAAATAGGGATTTTGTATCCACTAGTAGACGTTCAAAAGTATTTATATAGCTTTTCCAGAACCGGGGTCTGCTGCTTGCCAGTACGCAAGAAAAGCTTAGATGATTAAGCTGTTTGGGTGATGCAGTGAATTACTCGGAAGGCACAGTCATACCCCGGTCCCAATTAAGCAATGGCAAAATACTGTATTTTTTTCATGAACATTGTTGTCGGTAACAGGATAAAATCCTAGCTTCAGTGAAGTGAACTGCAGCTCTCCCACTGACTTCAATGGATTTTCTTTCTTTCCCCAGCTCTCCCCATGGCAATTATTTAACAGTATGTTATCAAGGCTCATCTTGAAAACTCTTGCTCACCCCAGTTACTGCATCAAACCACTTGTAGCCCCATTGACTATAATGGTTTCTTTCTTTCTGGTCAACATGTATCTCAAAAAATGCAAAGGAAAAAGGGCTGTTTTTTCCCTCTGTTTCTGAGAAATGTGCTTCTTTCTCACAAAGTCTACTGAAGAGTTGCCGAGATCTTTCTTTTCTAACAAAGGATTTACCTGCAGTTTGCGTCTGGACTGTTCAACTGTCCTCCTTCATGGAGGAGACAACATCATGTTAAAGAAGTGCCAGGTTTAAAATAGCAGGTCATCAGGAAGACCAGAAACATTTTTTATGTAGGATCAGGGAGTGATAGGGACTGTGGCACCAAGAAAGTGTGTGACACTGCCCCAAGTGTAGGGCAGCACAGGGCGAGACCCAGACGGACTCTATCTGCAGGGACAGACTGTGTAAAGAAGCAGGGATCACCGTGCTGTTCGTTGTAATTCCTAAGCAAAACCTTTTTTGTTTTTTTTGGTTTTTTTTTTGCATGCAGGTCCCTGCCCTTCCTGTGTGTTTCTTGATGTTATGTCATGAACACATGAACATAATACAGATGCACAGCAAATAAAATTGATTTTCACCTTTATGGACTTGGCTGGCTGTTTTTGCAAATGGATTTGGTCCCTATTCTGCTCGCTCTCTCTGTACAAATGGCATGGAACACAGGCTACAGATACTTAGGATATCCCCTCCTAGTGAAATGTGAATTACTTCATTCTTTCTCTGAGTATGAGTGGTTATTATCTTATATTCGCTATGTTAGAATATCCTAATTCTAGATTTGAGCTTAGATAGGAAAATTTTTCTTCATGCTGGCATCAGGTTTCAAAGTTTTCTAGTGTAGTACAAGCAAATGATGCACTACCTAGAATTTCTCAGAACCAATTTTACCTGGAAAAGCAGTCCTGCTTTTGGTACAGAAAAAAGATAAACCTAACAAATTAGATGTTGAATTCAAAACATGCATTGGTTCTTGATTTACAGAAAAATC
>JAUBNY010000589.1:1016684-1027186 GCA_032275445.1 Crypturellus soui
TGCCTCTTCCCTTTCCGCTCTGCCTCCATCCCTTCCACGTGGCCACTGGGGTTCCCACTGGTGTTTCTTCAGCCTCACCAGTGTTGAGGCTTGATCTGATGGGCCCAGCTGGGCCCAGCTGGCCTCAGCCAGGCCTCTGAGCGAGCTCTTCAGTGTAGGGCTTATTTGCTCAAATTGCTCACCAGTTGGGATGTGCTGGCTGCTACGTAAGAGCCACCATAGTTTCCCTCAGGTAGTGGCTCTCACTCATTAGTCAGTCTGAACTTAAATATCAGAAATAACGAGGATCTCTCAATATTTACCTTGTGCCATTTTGAAGTGCACGCCAGCAGTTAATCTACGTGAGAGACTGAAACGTAAACACCAGAGGACAGCTGTCTTGGTGAATGGACATAAAGCCTTTCCCATTGACTATAATTTCACTTCCAAGTTGTGCCTAGAAGTCACTAGCAATGTGTCTGCTATGGTTTCTCACAGGGCTGGTGTTCTGCTGCCCTGAGCAGGCTGCCCAGCACAAGTCTAAGCAGGATGACTAAGGACTGCTTGCTCAGAGACACACAGATGGGTATTTTTTTTACCTGTCATCATCAGGAGTAAGGACCACTGCTATGACTAAGAGTAATACTTTAAGATGTGTTTAACTATGACAGGCTTGTTTCAGAGTAGAGGTTTTCTTGAAAGTCCCTTATATTTCTGCTGAAGTTTTATGAGTTTAGGACCTCGCAAGCAGGAGGAAAAAAAAAAAAAAAGGAAGTACAAAACAAAACAAGGTAATTTAGAGATTAATTGCTAATAGCACAATACTTGACAGTAGCAAATAAATAGTTTGCTTTATATGTCCCTGCTTGCCTCACTAACTACACAAATGCAGGGAACCCTTCTAATAATAGGTAATATCTAGGGAGATGGCATTTTACTGCAATTGCATAGCTCGGCTAAACCCCAGCTCGCTCTTCAGCACTCACCATCTCTGCTATCTCTTCTGATTGCCAAGGGCAAACTCATTTAAACAAGGATGCACGCACCAAGTAGCTAATATTATATGGCCTTGTACGGTAACTCCTGTAGCACATATGTCATACAGTGTCCCAGCCAACGGGCAGAATTTCCCCTCTGGAGCTGCTGTTCTCTACTAAATGGTCTTTGCAGTTTCAGCTGGCAGGGTGGCAACTTGCTGCTGCCTGTGATCATTTCTGCAAGCGTGGGCCAAGATTGTACAAACAGATGTGCACTGGGAGACAAAAATGAGTACACAAAATACATCTGTGCGGAACCTGAACCCAAGTGAGTGGGGCCTCATGTTCTCCCTGTCTCTCTTCTGGGGTAAAAATAATGGGCAAAGGAGACCTACTCATTCAGGGTTGATTCACCAGCAGAGGTACCATAATTCTCGGAAAACTCTGCCAACTATCGGTATTGAAAACCAAACAAAATAGTCCAAGCAGCAGAAGACGGCAGAGTATTTGAACTACAGTTTTGTGCTTGAGTAGGGGCATAGCGCTGTGCGGCTGGTTTTAAAATTACATGATAAACAACAAAGCTAGGAGACTTAGAGTGGAAGAAAGCCAGGATCTTCTTCATGTGGACTATATTTGCACCACCAGTATCCCTATGAACTTCCCATAGTGATTGAAGATGCGTGACGTGTCTGGGTGACATGCATTTTCCCGGAGGGAGCTAATGCCCTCCCAGCTTAAAAGGCAGCATGCGGATGCTGACCGCAAAGGCACCCACACAGAGGCCCTGCCAGCCAGAAAAAGGTGGTGAGCAGCAGCTCTTGAGTTGCAAAGAAAGGGAGGTGCTTAGTCTGGGAGACATAAAAACTGTTAATAAAAGCCCAGTACAAAAACCATCTCTTCCAGGATTCCTGACTCACTTTCTTGAAACTCTTTCAGCATTTTTTGGCATGGTCACATTGAGGTCAATTTGTTAGTCAGCCATTGCCTACGGGAACTGACCCAAAACTATTTGACATTAATTCAGCCCTCCTAGCGTTGCAGGAATCCCTGCGGTCGGGCATGGAGCTTCTGTGCGCGCTGCACCCAGTCGATGTCACCACTGGCAGCAGAAGGGCAGGCTGGCCCGTCCTTCCAGCACAGGGCCCACCCTTCCAGCGCAGTACATCTGCTTTCCTCAGCTGGGACCTCATAGCAGTGGAGCTTCCACATGGAGGCCTACATCTTGGCAGGAGTCCTCTGTCGCAAATATTAGCAGTTAAGCATCTAACTACTCAATTGCATGTATAATTCAAGCCAGTGCATGTATAATTCAAAGAGTTAGCTATCCAAGAGACTTTCTAATTTTTGTTCCCTGTCGTGTTCATGAGCACAAAAGTAAGGACATTTTCTTAATTTTATTTTTGGTGGTGAAAAATGTGCTGCAAGGAAACGCTGTTGGGATGAAGCCCATCCGAAAATCTGTTCCCCAGTGTTTCAGTATATAAATGTAGATGTTAATGTAGCACTCTGTTTTCAAACCTTGGAGCCTGATTCACTACTGCATTACACCAATATGAAATCAATCACGTCGTGCTGATATACAACTGGATTAACCCAGAGGTGAATGAGGCTTATTGTTTGCAAGTGTCAGTTGCTAAAGCAAAATCTATCCATTAAGAAAAAGATATCCTTACCCAAAATACAGGCATTTGCAATTTTTAATGGCTAGGAATATGAAAGTGGCATTACATTTCTTTATCCCTTCCTTTTTGTAGAATAAAATTTCCAGAAAAAAATGACAAAGACGCTACACAAACTCTAGCCAGGTCATAATTTAGCATAAAATAAAACAAGACATTTAATCCTGGAGAAAAAAAAATGAGAATGGTAGAACTATCAAACTATGTGTGCAATTTCCTCGTGCTCAAATTGCATTTTCTCCCTTCAGTGTTATACGGAACAGGGTCTTGCCCTCTAGATTAGAGACTTTTGCATTAGAGGAAACTAGGTTATGTCTTCCACTGTCAGAGATAGAAATTATGAGCTGGAGTGCATTTTAGCCAGTCACTCTGAAAAATGTTAGCCCAAGGGGGTAATAATTAGAACTGTTTTTGTCAGGTGACTGCATTTTAAGCAGTGATGTGTCTGAGAATCTAGCTGAGGGGTTTAATATAAATATAAATATTTTTTTTCAGTCAGCACTCTTGCCAGAGTTTTTTTTCTTATAGCTTTTTTTTTCTCATTTCAAAAGTAAGCACTTTTCAGAAATTATCAGCTAAAATGTAATACTGCTTAGCATTACAGTGACCTGATAATATTACTTCCTTCAGAAAGCAATAATTCAGTGCAGCCTGAAAAGTTCATGTGTATAGTGATAAACTAGCCCTTTATTTCTTGTATTCTCAAGTGCATATACATAGAAAATATAAGCAAATATACAATATCTTATGATATTTTTCCCTAAAAATGACACCTATATGCCATTTAATGAAATGCTCTTCATTCACCCCAAGAAAACACATGTTGAGCAAGTGAAGGCATCAGAATTAGCATCTTCCTGAAAATGTGTTCCACGCACTTCGGGAGGAGAAACAGCCTCGACTCTTGCTAAGCATTTCCATAACGATAGAAATAGTTTAATTGATGGTAAGGCTTTGTTCTTGTTTTAATAAAACCTCTTGCTCTTTTGATTACCAAATTTTCTCCTGAATAATTCATTTACTTTCCCTTCTTCCATCTTACGGGTATTTAAAAAGTTGCGCTGACATGAAGACAGCTTCTGGCCTGGAACTGCTCTCTTCTATAGCTGGCAGAGAGGATTTAATGATATCCATGGCTCCATGCCAAGCTCCAAATATTGTACATCAATTCTAAAAGTGGGATCAGCTAGGAGTTTGGACTAGCTAAAACAATTTAGAAATTCTGTGGCCTGCAGATTTCTATTGCTTGAGAAATCCCAGTCCCTCAGGCCCCATTTTTTGGAACTTGACAATGTGTGTTCCTAACTGCTATGGTTGGGTCCCCTAGTTTCAGTTTTAAAATATTCATTAAGTCTCCCAAGAAGTAAATAATAAATATCTTCTGACTGAGTGGAGAGGGACTGAAGTCCGGATTGGATCGCATCCCTTCCGCATACCTATTGCTTAATAATGCGATAATAAGCAATATTAATGGGGGGGGGGGGGGGGCAGGGTTTTGTGCATCCCTCCTGGGAATGGGCCTTTCACTGGGTCTCTGCTCAGAATAGACAGGGTTTGTCTGTATATCCTTTCTGTGGCCGGATAAAGATGTTCTGTAGTGCAATAGATATGGTCAATTAATGCGCTTACTGTACACATTAAAATACTGTATGCACGTCCTATTTATTATCAGTATAATTCATTGACAATTTCTGAATCATTATGAGATTGTTTATCAGAACAAGCTACACATATACTGGAATAGACATGTACCAAATACATAATTTCTGCTACTAAAATGAACAAGAACTGCATTTCTAGAATTTGTGCAAACTGCCATTTAACTGTTTTCATATTTTGATTTTTTTAATATTTTAAAGCAACTTAATACCATCCTGATCCTTTATTCTCCCTGCTTTATAATTTTGCGCTCTCATAGGAAGACATAGATACAAATTAAATATGAATGTCTTCCTTTCTTCTTTTTCTTCTTTTTTTTTTTTTAAGTAAGTGCTATAATAGACCTACCAAGGTTAATATTTGTCCTTGCACCTTCAATGAATCCCTGGTAAGAATGTTTTTTATTGCTATGCCATAGCTAAAATTGCTTAGTCCATACTATCTATAAGACACATCATTTTTCAAATGGAAACTTCCAAGTTTCATCAGAAAAGAGCATATCACGCGTGATGCAAAGCAAATGAGTATTAGAATACAGGGAACATATGCCAAACCACCTTTTCAGAAGTAACCTCGCATTTTGTGAAAGATGATAAATCTTTTGTTTAGAAAAATATGAAAAAAGTCATTCTAGTTCTCCCAAGAGCAGAAGTGTTTTTTCCAGTAATTCCATGTGATCTTAATCACTTTAATAAATGTACATTTGTATATAAATGTGCATATATTTTTGAAATAATATTTTGAAATACTGTTTATTTTGCCTAAGTGTTTCATAAGGGAGACAGTAACCTTTTGTAATACTTAGATGTTGGCTTGTAGGAAATGAACTAGGGAGACGCACACGGTCGTAACAAGAAAGAAGGAAATTTGTCGTATCTTTCTGTCTGAGATATATATATAGAGAGAGCTAAGCTGTGTTTGATAAAAGTCCTTATCTTGCAGTCTTCTAACTCTTATGTTAATCATTTCTTCGATACTGGTTTCCAGTCTAGAATTGGCACAGATGAGCTGGAGAGTCTGCTGTACTTTCAATAATCAACTCGTTTTGAAAGAAAGAAATTTCATGTCTG
Source organism: Crypturellus soui (assembly GCA_032275445.1). Classification (NCBI taxonomy): domain Eukaryota; kingdom Metazoa; phylum Chordata; class Aves; order Tinamiformes; family Tinamidae; genus Crypturellus; species Crypturellus soui. The sequence continues at coordinate 1,022,052 of JAUBNY010000589.1, forward strand.
AAGCTTTCAGTGGGGTTTCTCGCTTATGGCTGAGGGTTGCTGAAGCAGAGGTGTCCCACAAACCAGGTCATCTCCTCTCTGCCACCTTTTTTCCAAGATACTCCTTTGAGAGAGTGGAAGGGGGAAGGGGGTCTCTGAAAAAGCTCCCACGGTATTCTAGAGGGTGCCCCATCACATGATTTTTACCATTTTTTACAGAACTGAAAGAAATTGTTGTTTCTGTTGTTATTACTGCTAGTTATTATTCATAGCTGGAACACTTCCTAAGTGTAGGTATAGCACTTACGATCTACAGAGTAGTCTCAATCAGTGTTGCTGTTTGTGGCAAAGGGCTGCTGCCAGTCAGGATGGGACTCTTTAGATGATCCACCTTGCTACAAGGTGAATGTACTTAAATCTTCAGCGGCAAAATTCAGAAGGCATCGCAGAAGTTCTCCTTGTTGTGCAAGTCTTGCCTCATACCCCTCTGGACTGTTTATAGCGCCAGTGAGTTACCTCCTGGTCACTGATATCCCCAACATCCTGTCCTCCTCCTTGCCTTTGTCCGCAGCCTGTTGTATTTTCTTCAAATCTGAAGTGCTGCTGATTGTGCTTGTAATTCCTCCGTTACTCCTCGATGTGTCCAGCTCGTTAGTAGGAGTCTATAATGTACACAAAGTATAAGTGGATGGTGTACGTATACATTGTGTTGATTGATCTAAGGCAGCCACGAGAGTTGAGTTTTTTCAGCGAGCTCCTCCTACTAGTATATGAAAACTTCAGTCTTTCTATGACACTTTGTAGAGTGATTAAATATTTTTTGGAGATTGCACTATGTAGAGGTTTTAAGAGACAGAGTTCAATAACAAAAAGATTAATTTTTCAGGCGTAGCTTTAACAATAGTTCAACCTTCATTTTGAGATAGTTGGCCTTTTCATAAAACTAACATTGATTGCTATAGTATATTTGCCTTTTTTTTTTCTCTCAAGTACGTGGGAGTGAATGATGGTTCATGTTTTTATTGGTCCGGTTATCACACAATCCTGCCATTTCTGATGCATGCAAAACTGGCACAAATTTAAAGATGCTGTTGAAATGTAATCCCCTTTTACAGGTTCTTAGGCCTTTTTTAATTATATTTAGTGTACTTGCCAACTCTTTATATGAATGTTTTTATAGCAAAGACTTAGTACTCTCTCTACTAAGAAAAATACAGTAAATAAATGCCCAGATGCTCGCAATTAATCCTACACTAATGACCACTGTGTGCCCAATTTCAGCTACTCACTAAAGGACAAAGTTTTCCTATCCAGGGTGTTATGAGAGTGAGTTAAAACCCCGTGTTCCTATTATGACAAATAGAGCAGTTTGTATAATGCGGGTGTTCAGCTGGCAGGTGCTTAAGTATCTACTGTGTTAAGAGGTGCTGTAATTGAAAAAAAAACTTCAGTATTTCTTACAAATCGCATTGCTCTGGACATTCCCAGGTTTCTCCCTTCATAGGCAGGCCCTGGCAAAAAATTAGAACCTTGTGTGGGTTTGTTTTTACCTGGACTAGTGACTCAGTGGTCAGAAGAAAGTCTTTATTTTGAGCAGTTTGTGAACGCCAGTATTCTTCAGGCCCTTCTCAAATGGACATGCTTCAGAAGTTGGTTTTGCGGTTTCAGTTTCAGCAGAAAATTAAAAAGAGCTTCAGACTGTAAACTGGTGTTTTCCTTACTAGAAAAAGGGGTAATGTGGATTTCGTGGTGGCTTGTGGTGTGTATGGTTGTTTTGGTGTGTGGTTGTTTGTTTAAGCCTTTTTAGGAGAACAATATGACTTTGAACTTGTTTCAGTCTTGGAGACTGTGTCTTTTGAAGTCTATACATGGTGTAAGAAATCAGGACTCATCCCTCTCATGTAATTACATAATTTGTGTCTCTCCTACCCCTTCTGGTTTTGAAATCCTCACACCATGAGAGAGACTGAAAGTCTCCAAGACTCCCACCTACCTACAATTAAAAGGCCTGCAGCTCACATTCAGGGTCTTTTACTCTTTGCATCTGGGGTCCAACCCCTTTCTAGTCTCATCTACATGACAGTCAATAGCAATAATTTATTCTTGTATTCATTGCTATTTTTTAATACTATTTTAAATCATTTTAGCCTAAGACTGAGCTACAATGCAATGAGGAAAGCAAAAAAACCACCCTGCTTTCCAATCTGATCCAAAGGGAACATTTTTTTCTGAGATGCTGAAGTTGCCTGTCCTTCCTTCCCTATGCTGATTGTTTAGATGAGGGAAAATGTCACTTAAATGAGTGAGCAGTGCTTGATTAAAAATGAATATTATTGCTCATACCTGAAGAACTGAAATGTTGATCCAGGTGGCAAGATTTTCCTTAGAGGGACTATGCAGTAAAGAGGGCAGGATCTGAGCCAGTGTCTGAGATGTGTCTGAGCCATAGCACACCTACCTCCCCTCTTAAAACCTTGCATGGTGCCTTGCTTTGCCACTCATTTCAGTAGGACTATTGAGGAATAAGGCCCTGGTCAAAACAAGTGACAGTGACAAAATGAAGTCACAAACTGGAAGACTTGGTGTGAGTGGCTAAGTGAGAAGGAATGTCACTCTGCTTTGCTTTGGGCTCTTCACACTTACACAGTGTGTTAGTGACTCTCACTCTCTTAGACTTCGTGTTTGCTTTTTGTTTTTTTGGTTTTTGTTTTTTTTTTAATGAAATAAGAGTCATTTAGTCAGAACACACTGTCTCCCTTTTTTTCTTTTGTGTCTGACGGTAGGTTCGTAATGGGAGCTTTGTGCTACTTTTGGACTTTCTTGGCATCTTCCTAAGGTGAACTAATAAAGAGAAATGCAGCTAGTGATTATGCCATGGAGCTTCACCACATGATACCTCTGAGACCAAGAATCTACTAAGATTCACGTAGGACTGGATGGTTACTACAAATATGGGTTCTAATAACCCAAATATATATATATATAATCCAAAGATGTGTGCCAGAGGAATATGCACGAAAAAAACGCAAGGGCTTATGCAAATCGCCCACCCTCAGGAAGCATGAAGAAACCTTAATAGGTATCGAATTAGCTCGCTGCGTCTAGCGGGGCATCTCTTTTATTACTCTGCAGCGTCTGTGGCACTCGACGAGCCACAGCTTTGATTTAGGATGTCAATACTTTTGTTTCCGTTTATTTGGTGGTGACTAATATGACCTGAAGTAACAGGGACTGGCTTAGACATTCTGCGTCTGGTCCTTCTCTATGAATCTGTCTTCATTTCAGCCAGAACTTAAAAATAAACAAAAACAACTTTTCTTTATAAGGACCCATTATCTATTCGGACTCTATATACAGTTCCTTTCCAGCTTGTTTTAATCTGGTGAATAAGGTCAGCTAGATTGCAAAGCTATATATTTTAAATGGTCTCTTTTCAGCTGAAAGCTGAAGTGTCTTCCCACCATTTTGTTATCCCAGCATTTTTTCAGGCTGCTGTTTTATGTACATTTGACTCAAGAGTATTTTTCTTGGCTACAAGGTAGCCATCCAAGAAGCAGAGCCATATTCCAGGACCCCAGCTGACATTTTAGATGATGCTGCAATGCAAGCAGTGAAGTAAATAAAACAGACAGTCAGCTGTGTTGACTGGAGCTCCGTTATACAATCCCTGACTGCAAAATCTCGTATTAGAATATAGATATTAAATTTGGGAGGTATGGATCAATATTCCGTAATGCCTCAGGTTTCTACATTAGTGTTCATGAAAGGACAAACATTTTGAAGCAGTTATTCTGCAAAACAAAATGTTGGGGTACATCGGAAAGTTAAAAATTCCACATAATTAATGGAAATTTCTTCTTAATATTTAAAGCCTAGGGTGCAGTTCTGGCCCCCACATAAGTTGCCAGACCCTCATACCCATACAGTGTGAGGGAAAACAAAGAAATAGCTAGCAGAGTATTTGTCCAGTACCCCCAGGTGATAACTGGTTTTCAAGCAGACGGAGGGTAAGTACTCCTAGGCATCCAATGGACTTAAAAAGCACAGGAAGAAAGAAGATATTTTCAAAATTGTGCTAATAAAATCTTAAAAACCTTTTATCCCATAAAAGGTTATGGTTTTATACACACTGTTTATCCTTTCAAAAGGTGTAGTATGCAAGTCCTGATACTTCATCATATAGGAAGCACTTAAAATATCCAAGGCTGCCTCTGAAATGAGCTTTCAAGAGCAAGAAGTTTTGCCAATCCCACTTGAATTTTTCTTAAGGAAAGTGCTCTTTTATTAACACGCTCCCCCTTCCTGGAGCGGGTAAAAATGGCCTTGGTATCCTCATGGGAAAAATGAACGTTCCCCCAAAGCTTTGGAAGATAGAGCAAAAAACAGTGCTCCTTGCCAAGAATAAAATTGAGCAAGTCTGAAATGTTTAAAGCTTCTGATTAAACCTTCAGTGGTATGTTTCTCTTAGACAAAGCATTTGTCATAAGTAGCATGTCTGCTAGAGTATGATTTATGCCACTGGACTGAAATTGGCTGAATAATTTATGCTGTTTATTGTTCAGTAAAGATTTTTCAAGAAAAAAGGAAAAAGTAGAACATGCAGTGTGCAAAAAGGAGAAACAGACAAGACTATATATTGAGGAATGCTGTTTTTTTAAAGAAAAGTTTATTTTCTATATTTAAAGTTAATAAAGTGAATCTGAGGGGGAAAATCACCTTATGGTATGGCCAATTCTAATAGGTGAACATTGTCAGCATTTTCAATGAAACCAGTTGGCTAAGAAAAGCTGCCAAATAGGTGTGAAATGAGGTGAAATTACTAGGGAAACACTTTCTTTTAAGGTACTTTGCTTTGTTCCTTGCAGTGCCTTGCAGCAAAAAATTTAATTTAAATACTGAAATGGAAAGGAACTGTATTGATTTAAATTTGCTAAGAAAGTCATGGAATCTATTTCCTCTTTCTCAGCATAAGTACATAATGTATATATAAAGATGTACATGTGAAAAATAGATACTACATATATAATACCTTCGACTTTTCTGCTCTTCATGTGTGAATCGCAGTTTGTTAGAACCTTCCACTATGTGTATTAGCATAAAACACATAACTTGAATTGTCAGTTTATAAAATTTTCAGAATTTATTATTATGATTCT
>JAUBNY010000589.1:1027286-1044320 GCA_032275445.1 Crypturellus soui
CAGGGAGGTCACAGAGACCCCCCTGTACACAGAGCATCCTATATCTCTGTATTGAAATCACATAACAATTCCTAATCGCGTTCTCCTACAGCTAGGGGACTTAGAGTGGAAGAAAACCATGGTTGTCTTCATGTGGACTATACTTTCGCCACCAGTATTCCCATGTACTCCTCATAGTGACTGAAGATGCATGACATGTATGGGTGCCATGCATTTTCCAGGAAGGAGCTAATACCCTCCCAGCTTAAAAGGCAGTGTGCTGATGCTGACCCCAAATGCACCCACCTAGCTGCCCTGCCAGCTGGAAAAAGGTGGTGAGCAGCAGCTCTCCAACTGCAAAGAAAGGGAGGTGCTTAGCCTGGGAGAAATAAAACTTGTTAATAAAAGCTCAGTACAAAAAGCATCTCTTCCAGGATTCCTGACTCACTTCCTTGAAACTCTTTCAGCATTTTTTGGCATGATCACATTGAGGTCAATTTGTTATTCAGCCACTGCCTATGGGAACTGACCCAAAACTATTTGACGTTAATTCAGCCCTCCTAGCATTGCCAGGAATCCCTGTGGTTGGGCTCAGAGCTTCTGTGCACGTTGCACCCAGCCGATGTCACCAATGGCAGCAGGAGGGCAGGCTGGCCCGTCGTGGTGCTGCTCATGGGCCCTGTTCCTCCAGCGCAGTAAATCTGCTCTCCTCAGCTGGGACCTCATAGCAGCAGAGCTTCCACATGGAGGCCCACGTCTTGGCAGGTGTCCTCTATTGCAAATATTAGCAGTTAAGCATCTAACTACTCGATTTCATGTATAATTCAAGCAGGTGCATGTATAATTCAAAGAGTTAGCTATCCAAGAGACTTTCTAATTTTTGTTCCCTGTCATGTTCATGAGCACAAAACTATGGACACTTTTTAAATTTTATTTTTGGTGGTGAAAAATGTGCTGCAAGGAAACTCTATTGGTATGAAGCCCATTCAAAAATCTGTTCCCCAGTGTTTCAGTATATAAATGTAGATGTTAATGTAGCACTGTTTTCAAACCTTGGAGCCTGATTCACCAGTGCATTACACCAATATGAAATCAATCACGTCATGCTGATATACAACTGGATTAACCCAGAGGTGAATGAGGCTTATTGTTTGCAAGTGTCGGTTGCTAAAGCAAAAACTATCCATTAAGAAAAAGATATCCTTACCCAAAATACAGGCATTTGTGATTTTTAATGGCTAAGAATATGAAAGTTGCATTACGTTTCTCTATCCCTTCCTTTTTGTAGTATAAAATTTCCAGAAAAATGACAAAGACGCTACACAAATTCTAGTCAGGTCATAATTTAGCATAAAATAAAACAAGACATTTAATCCTGGGGGGGGGGGGGGGAAGAGAGAGAATGGTAGAACTATCAAACTATGTGTGCAATTTCCTCATGCTCAAATCACATTTTCTCCCTTCAGTGTTATACAGAACAGGGTCTTGCCCTCTAGATTAGAGACTTTCGCATTAGAGGAAACTAGGTTATGTCTTTCACTGTCAAAGATAGAAATTATGAGCTGGAGTGCATTTTAGCCAGTCATTCTGAAAAATGTTAGCCCAAGAGGGTGATAATTAGAACTGTTTTTGTCAGGTGACTGCATTTGAAGCAGTAATGTGTCTGAGAATCTAGCTGAGAGGTTTAATATAAATATATATATTTTTTCAGTCAGCACTCTTGCCAGAGTTTTTTTTCTTACAGCTTTTTTTTTCTCATTTCAAAAGTAAGCACTTTTCAGAAATTATCAGCTAAAATGTAATACTGCTTAGCATTACGGTGACCTGATAATATTACTTCCTTTAGAAACCAATAATTCAGTGCAGCCTGAAAAGTTCATGTGCATAGACATAAACTAATTCATTATTTCTTGTATTCTCGAGTGTATATGCATAGAGAATATATGCAAATATACAATATCTTATGATTTTTTTTCCCCTGAAAATGACCAGTATATGCCATTTAATGAAACACTCTTCATTCACCCTAAGAAAACACATGTTGAGTGCATCTTCCTGAAAACGTGTTCTGTGCACTTCAGGAGAGAGGAGAAACAGCCTCGTCTCTTTTGCTAAGCATTTCCATAACGATAGAAATAGTTTAATTGATGGTAAGTGCTTTGTTCTTGTTTTAATAAAACCTCTTGCTCTTTTGATTACTAAATTTTCTCTTGAATAATTCATTTACTTTCCCTTCTTCCATCTTACGGGTATTTAAAAAGTTGCGCTGATGTGAAGACAGCTTCTGGCCTGGAACTGCTCTCTTCTATAGCTGGCAGAGAAGATTTAATGATATCCGTGGCTCCATGCCAAGCTCCAAATATTGTGCATCAATTCTAAAAGTGGGATCAGCTAGGAGTTTGGACTAGCTAAAACATCTTAGAAATTCTGTGGTCCGCAGATTTCTATTGTTTGAGAAATCCTAATCCCCCAGGCCTCATTTTTTTGGAACTTTACAATGTCCATTCCTAACTGCTATGGTTGGGTCCCCTAGTTCAGTTTTAAAATATCCATTAAGTCTCCCAAGAAATAAATAATAAACATTTTCTGACTGAGTTGAGAGGGACTGAAGTCTGGATTGGATCACATCCCTTCCACATACCTATCGCTTAATAATACAATAAAAAGCAATATTAATGGGGGCCCAGGCTTTCGTGTATCCCTCCTGGGAATGGTCCTTTCACTGGGTCTCTGCTCAGAACAGACAGGGTTTGTCTTTATGTCCTTTCTGTGGCTGAATAAAGATGTTCTGTAGAGCAATAGATACGGTCAATTAATGCGCTTACTGTACACATTAAAACACTGTATGCATGTCCTATTTATTTATCAGCATTATTCATTGATAATTTCTGAATCATTATGAAATTGTTTATCAGACCAAGCTACACATATACTAGAATAGACCTGTACAAAATACATAACTTCTGCTACTAAAATGAACAAGAATTGCATTTCTAGAATTTGTGCAAACTGCCATTTAGTTGTTTTCATATTTTGATTTTTAAAAATATTTTAAAGTGACTTAATACCATCCTAATCCTTTATTCTCCCTGCTTTACAATTTTGCATTCTCATAGGAAGACATAGAGACAAATTAAATATGAATGTCTTCCTTTCTTCTTCTTTTTTTTTTTAATAAGTGCTATAATAGACCTACCAAGGTTAATATTTGTCCTTGCATCTTCAATGAATCCCTGGTAAGAATGTTTTTTATTGCTCTGTCATAGCTAAAATTGCTTAGTCCATACGATGTATAAGACACATCATTTTTCAAACAAAAACTTCCAAGTTTCATCAGAAAAGAGCATATCATGCACAATGTAAAGCAAATGAGTATTAGAATACAGGGAACATATGCCAACCCACCTTTACAGAAGTAACCTCGCCTTTTATGAAAGATAAATCCTCTGTTTAGAAAAATATGAAAAAAGTCATTCTAGTTCTCCCAAAAGCTGAAGTGTTTTGTTCTAGTAATCCCATGTCATCTTAATCACTTTAATAAATGTACATTTGTGTATAAATGTGCAAATGTTTTTGAAATAATATTTTGAAATAGTGTTTATTTTGCCTAAGTGTTTCACAAAGGAGACACTGGCCTTTTGTAATATTGAACGTTGGCTTGTAGAGAATGAACTAGGGAAGATGCACAGGTTCAAAAGTTCCACAGGAACTTAAGGAAAAAGTTTTTGACAGTGAGGGTGACAGAGCACTGGAACAGGCTGCCCAGAGAGGTTGTGGAGTCTCCTTCTCTGGAGATCTTCAGGACCCGCTTGGATGCAGTCCTGTGCCACATGCTCTAGGTGACCCTGCGTGTGCAGGGGGATTGGACTAGATGATCTCTAGAGGTCCCTTCCAACCTTAATGATTCTATGATTCTATGATTCTATGATTCTATGATAACAGGAGGTAGCATTTGCAAAGAAGGGAAATTTGTCACATCTTTCTGTCTGAGATATATATATATGTAGCTAAGTTGTGCTTGATAAAAGTCCTTACCTTGGGGTCTTCTAACCCTTATGTAAGTCATTTCTTCAGTACTGGCTTCCAGTCTAGAATTGGCACAGATGAGTTGGAGAGTCGGCTGTATGTTCACTATGTGTATTAGCATAAAACACATAACTTGAATTGTCAGTTTATAAAATTTTCAGAATTTATTATTATGATTCTGCTCTTATTGTAATTTTTTATGCAGCTTGTATGATTTTTTTTATCTGTTGAAACACTGGTTTTATGTTAACACTTTTTTTTCCATTTTTAACACATTAATTTAATATTCCGGGCTTATTGCAGAGGCAGAATTGCGGACAAAAGAATAGATGGATGGATAGGTGGATTGATGGGTGACTGCACAGAGGAGAAAAAAAAAAGCATGTGGCTCAATTCAGCTGAAACTATTTCACAGATAACTCACTGCATACTGTGGCTAAAAATATTTGAAATATTTACTGAATGTGTAATATATATGTTTGACATATTAAAGCAGACTCCTATCAGCTGCTCAGTAACCATTCCGGTGAAACTCCTTAAAGGAAATCAAGCAAAATCAGAGCCCCTAGTCTGCTGTGCTGTTTCTAATTTGAAGGCAAATTCATCTCTGCCACGCAGCAGACTCCATGCAGGTGGAAGCAAGGCCCTCGCTGCTCCTCTCTCTGCCAGTCAAATTATGTCATCAGTGAAGGATCACTGGCTTTTAATGATACCGTGGCCTCCATCCTGCGAAGCAGCTCCTAGCAGAGCAATATGCAGAGCCAATAAAATGGCTGTCACCAAATTACAATTGACACTTAACATCACTAAATCTGCAGTGTAATTCCTTGTGACAGTTGTGTAGGTATATTAGAAGAAAATAATTTACTTCAAACCCAGCGTGTAAGACACGTTTTCCTGAGTGTAATTCATGTCACATTTACAGTAGCCAAAGCAAGCAGTCTCGAGGCAACCTTAATTGGGGAAGAGATCATAGATACTAACATGTTCATTGAAGTATGATTATTTATGCGAGCAATAAACAAAGCTGGAGCAGTTGCTCATTGTAGAGTTTAATTGTTATTGGGGATTTTAATTGTTATTGGGTTTTAAATGAATATTAGCCTCTCTTGCTTTAGGGATTAAGAAAACTATAAATACAAAGCAACATTTCAAATGGAAAACTGGCAGCAGCTGAAAATATCTGAACACTCTTCTGGACCAGAAGCCAAACAGGAGTGTATAATTCCTTATTTCCTCTCCTCTCTCTTCAGTAGTGGCTCTCCCCACCACTGAATGTGAATCTGAATGTTTGCCTGCTTTTCCCAGCACTAGCATACGCTGCGCACATTCAGCCTGGGACGTGATAATAGAGAGAGGAGAGAGGAGCCTGTTTGATGGCAGAAGGAAGCAGGTGTAGGATTCTGGGCTAGATTAGCTCTTCCCAGCCTGCAAGTTGCCTTACAGGAAGTGCTCAGGGTTGCACTTGAAATACAGGAGTTCGGTGCTAGTTCTGCAAGTGGCCCATCTAGTACATGTAAGCAGATATACTTAAAAACAAACAAACACAATATGAATCCTCAGTGCGAAATTTCCTGTTTTTAATGCACCAGCTAAAATTTTTCCTTTATGTACAAGTGCTTTAGAGATCCTGGTTCTCGTCATTGCCCTCCTACACTGAGACGCATTAGATGGTATACTGGGCCCAGGCCCAACATGATGGTTTCCCTCTTGTGCTATCTATTCCTTCAGAGACTATCAAACAAAACCACAATACAATTAGAGGCCAATGCTTGGAACCACTGCTACTTATTGCCGTCTCCCACAGCATCATTTACCATGTGTGAACAGTTCCCCACGAAAGTAACAAAAAACCTGATGCGCAACTCCCCTGGTCTTTGCAAGCGAGCTTAAGCAAAGAACCCGTCCTGTGGTTACTTCTACGAGCCGGTCACCACATCTCCCACCAATGGCCAAGGCTATGAAACAGATCCCTCCTGAGGTCCTGGTGTGCTGCTGCTCTGCTCAGCTGTCGTACCACTGCAGACAAGTGACGTGCAAAGCCCGCCCTATTGCTTGGACACCTTCTGGAGTGCACCGGGTCAGCAAAGATGACGTAGAAATACTCTTGCAGCTGCTGTCCCACTTGAGTGTCAGTGGGGGATGCTCTAGGTTTGGGCAGGGCTGTTGTTGGGAGGACTGCGGCCTCCGGAGGGCTGTTCCCGAGGGCTGCAGTGCATGGGACGATGCGTGAGAGCCGTTCCTCTTGGAGTGGTTGCTCCTTTTGTGCGTTATAGGGACTCACGGGATCGCTACGTGTTCGTAAGGCTGCTTGGTGCTGCGTCTTGACGTGGCTGTCAGTGTAGGCAGTGCAATTGAAGACCTGGGGCATTTCAAAGCTGGCAAACAATGTGGGGTATGGGGTAGATTCCTTTATGTCTAAGCGGACAGGCTTGTTTCAGGAAAGCCTGCTGTTTCCTGGCACTCTCTGGAAAGACCTTACTCCACAGTACTTAGAGAGAAGCTGGAGTGGTGGAACAGCTTGGGAAGAATTTTATTTTTCCCTCCAGCAAATAGCTGGAACAATTTTACAGCACAGATTCTGAAACTGATTTAAGCAGCCAGCATTACAAGTAATGGCACTCAGCAGAAGTAGCGCTCGACTCTCCAAGTCCATGTCCACCAGGAGCTTATGTAGTAACTTTTAAGGAACATTGCAACTGTTTCAGAAGAGGGTTTTTTTTTTTTCTTAATCTGTTGCATTTTTTGCACCAAATATAATGGCCTATTGTCTTTAAGATTTCATTAGAACATTTATTTTACAGCTGGGTTCACAAACTATCTATGAGCATCTCTTCGAAGCTTTTATAATTCAAATAAGTCAAGGCTCTGTAACTTACTTTCTTTTCCTGATCTGCTGAGCAATTGCAGCTTGTATTGAATCCATTGTAGGAAAGTGTCCAAGTGATTGTTAAGAAGAAAGATTTAAAGAATTCCACTATTTGTTTGAATAAAATTTGAAGATTTCCTCTCAGAGAGGTTGCCTGAATAGATGTTTACAAAGGCTGCATGTGGACAGCAACTCGGAGAGGGTGCATGTGGAAAACTGGGCCTGATGCAGCACACTCCATCGTGAATTTGAGATGTCCAAACCCGCCTGGAAGCAGCTGTGGAAGCACCTCACCACTAGCAGACCATTCGTTCATGTGGCCGCCACTGCTGCAGATGTGAAGGGGAAGCTGGGGATGAGCTGCAGGGGGACAAAAAGGCAGATCCATATGAACATGTACCTGCAACATCACCTAGAACTTGTCACTGCAAAGGCAGAAGAAAAATGCTGTGCGCCACTGAGAGACTCAGGTAGCCTGCCTGAACATGAATAATTTAACAGTCAGTAATGAGAAGCACTTTAATCTTTAGCAATAACTGACGAACTTGGGCTAAATCCTTAATAAACTTGTTCTAAAATGCTATAATCCCATCTAGAAAACATATATTCACCTCTTTATTTGTGTGGCTTGTGAATATCCTGGCAAATACAAGCAAACTGATGCCGAAGCTTAACTGACAGCAGGTGGAATCTAATCTCTCAGCCTTCCTGTGCTGCCAAATAGGGTCATATCATTGCTGCTTTCGAACCTGGGCCGATTTGTCACACAACACATGGCCTATTACCTCATTATCTTGCAAGTTTGCTTGGCAGAATTTCTACTCTAAAGCTATCTTTTTTCATTGCTGAGATTTATAATATTATTATAAGCGAAACTTTGGAGATCTCTGGTGGGAATATTCTCTTTTTGAAGAATGTTTATCATCTGCTGTCAGAGAGACAGTCTTCTGTGTATATACGTTTATATACGTGACTGTCATTGCTTCTCCATTTCTAATTTGCCTATTTAAAAATCATTATAACCCACAAAAGGTATACTGAAGCCAGCAATTACACAGAAAGTGCTTCTGACACACTCCCCCAAGTCTCTATAAAATAACTTGTTCCACAGTTATCCATCCCTTCAGCCAGAGTAGCACTTGCCCTCTCTCTGCATCTTCCCAATTTTAAGAGCAAATTGCATTCCCAATGCTGTCTGCTGTCCCTTCCTGCATCTCCAGCAAATCAAACCTGCTTTATGATGAGTTTCGAAGGACCTCGTGTGTCAGTTTGTGTGCAAGTTTAAATGGAGGTTTTGAATAGCTAAGAGCCTTGGTCTACTGTCAGTCTGCTTCTCTGAGTACATTTGAACTCACCTTGAGCTTGTGACAGTGTGTAGTTTTGCTTGGAGGTTCCGAAACTCCAGTTTTTGAAGACAGGTTCTGGAAATGACAAGTCTAACATTACTGTCTGAACTAACAAGACTGTCTGAACTGTTTCATGGTTCTTTTGTTCAAACAAGTGTTTTGCGGAAAAAAATAACTGATTTGCTTAGGCAGAAGTGAAATAAATCTCAGCTGGTAGGCTTTCATTTAGTGTGCCAGTGTAAGAAGGTATTGGTCAATCTGAGGAGGCTGGAGCTAGTGTCAGAAACACTTCTCTGATTAAATCAAATACTCAAATGATTTAAATTGTTTTTTTTTTGAGAGAGAGAGAGAGAGATGTTAACACTGAAGAATTTCAAGATTCTTTCTTAAGACCATTCTTACTTAAAATTCATATTAAAAGCTGGGACAGAAGATTAAGAATGTGGAAACTATGTGATAACAGATGTTTTAGTGTCATTTTCACTATAGAAGAAGAAGAAAATATAAGATGGGAAGACCTGCATGATCTTGCAGACTGCACAGAGAGCAGGGATGAAAAATGTTTGGAAAAGATGCATGCTCACAGGGTTCGGTACTTTTGTCACATCCCATATCCTTACCAAAATGAATCCATTTGGAGAAAAATTACAGCTACATTTTCAGATCTATGTGTACTAGGGAAAACTTCTATACATGGTATATTGGTTGAATTTTGGGGTAAGATTCCAGAGTTGGAGTTATTGGCAAGCGATTGCATTGCATTAGTGTCAATTTTGTTCTTGATCAGGGTATAGTAGAGAGGAAGGCAATCCCATACTTGGCCTCACACGGTCTCATCCTCTTTAGCTCACGCTGCAATCTGAAGCACGCACTCAAGATGCAGACGCACTCATTCCAGCATCAAGGGATGAAGGATCTTGATACTCTTCCTCTCATCCTCCTGGCTTCCCGTGTTAGCACGAGATGCAGTTTGGCACAGAGGGACTGCTTTATGCAGAGATGCTCACATCGATTTTAGGAACATCTGCTGTAATAAAAAAAAAAAAACATAGCATATATTCCATAGCTTGCCATGCAATCCTCCTGTGGCAAATAACTGAATATAAGATAAATCTGACAAACCTAATAAACTACAGCAACGCCAGGAATAATAATAATGTAACTCTGCTTTTAAGGGATAAAACATGAAGGTCACTTTGTGGCTAATTGCAAAAGTTGCAACCCAAAACATCACAAGCTATTGTGTGACTGTAATTTTAACTTCATGCTCAGTCAGATCACATCAGCGGAGCGAGGCTCGATGACCTTCTGCTGGTTGGCCAGGATCTCAAACAATAGGCCTAGGTGGCCCTTGTTAGACCTTCTGGGGCCGTGGCCATTAAGGCCCCTTTCTGCCAAGGAGGCATCAGGCAGTAATTGCCCATTGAAGCTACATCATGAAGAAGTGAATTCTGGTATCTGACAACAAAGGCAAACATTTGAATTAAAGGAGTTAAAGGCAATTTAGTAATTAGGGATATATCTTAGCAGGGAGAATTAGTGAGGATTTATGTTGGAGAATGCTTTAATATTTGTACGTGGAGAAAATTCGAGTAGTGAGTTGCCCAGAACTAACTTGTCAGAATAAATGCAGACATTTTCATGCCCCGGCTCCTCTAGGCCTATCTAAAAAACTTGGAGAGACTGTAAACAAACAGAAAATTTTCATAGAATCCGTGTGCACTCAATATAATAAATATTGGATGAACAGTGCACCTCTGCTTCTGTCTTTCACCCCTGTGACCCCTCTGACCCTTTAGAAAAAATAAAGTCAAGTCATATTTTCCTTCAGTTCTTACAGAATGTACTCTGTACAGTATGGGCATAAGGGTTAGCATATATCTAATAGATAGCTGAATGTGTCAGATAGATGAATCAGCCTTCTGTGACCTGATGCTATACTGAATTATTAGATTATATGACATAAAATGTTCAGACATCCAAGGAGTTTTTGACTATTCTGTAGGAGCAGCAAAGGATGCGAGAAGTCTTTTGTCATTACTACCTTCTACAAAAAAAAAAACAAGAAGACGGGGAAGGTAGGAATGATAGGATACACTTATTTTATTGTGCCCTACCTAGAAAATAGGGAGCATTAGTTCTATGACACATGTCTTTTGGAGTTGCCCATAAAACAGCCCTGCAGATAGCCAGTGATGTCAGCAACGCAGTGATCAATTTTTATTCAGAGCATTCCCATTCCACAAACAGTTCAGAAGTCATGAAGACAGCTAAGTGAGCTGTCAGCTAATAAAAGGCTGATCAATTTTTGTGACACATTGTTTATATACCGTTATGTGCATTAAAGGTGCTATTTTCCGTGGTTGTTTTAGCAAGAACACCTGGCTTCCAAATGATGGTTGGTTCTGTGTGCCCAACTCAGGAATTTCCTGCAGCATCAGGTTTATATCTGCAAAACTGCTTGGGTTTGTTTGTTTGTTTTTCTTTTGTGTTTCATTAACTTGCTTGTAGAGCATATAAATATCCCTATATTCTGCATGAAGGGACGGTGTCAGAGGGACGGTGTAGCTACCCGAACAGCTGAAACTCAAGGCACTCTGAAGACAAGAAGCCACAACCAGGTAATCAGCCTCTTGGTGAGTTTGTGATGCAGTTTCCACCTCTCTGCTGCAACAGGGTCCTGCTGGGTGCAGCAAAACATTAAACATGTGCCCAGATTCAAGGAACATAGAAAGTCAGGTAGAAGCAAAAGAACAACATTTACTTAATTACGGGGGTCGCATATAGGACTGAAAGCTTGCTCCAAAATAAAGACTCACCAGGTAACTCGAAATATGACTTTTTAAGAGAAAAAAGGAGAAAATGTTTCATCGGGCAATATGAAATCCTGGACAAGGTGCCTGCAGGGAGCACGGGCAGCGCAGCGGGTCCTGCCATGCCGCCGCGGTGGGGCCGGCGCTCCTGCAGGCGCTCACGGGGGCCAGGGAGGTGCCTTTCGCCTGTCGCGGCTTCCCCGTGTCCCGCACGCGAGCTCGGAGTGATGGCACGGAAACGGAGTCAGACCCTAGGTTGAGTAACAGTGAAAAAATGTATGTGAAATAATGCTGAGAGATGCACAACTTTAATTCTTTGCCCAAATATCAAACCGGTTCAAAAAAGCATTCCAAGGTGCATTCAAATGGTGCAAAAATGTAGTAGGTAGGTGGAAACAAGGATGAAATGGAAATATTTAACATTCATTTCTGATAGAAGCTTTCTGTGAAGTGCAGGAAAATCCTCAGACTTAGTTTTTCAAAAAAAAAAAAAAAAGTGGGGGGAAGAGAATTGGGTGTCTTTTTTTCCTGTTTAATCAAATACAGACTTTTAAAAGACACATTTTTTTGTCACTCTCTTTGGCTAATAATTTCAGAATTAGTCTTAATTTTTTAGAATTAGCCTCATTGCTCTCTGCTGCCCGCCTTGCTCCGGGGTCCTATTGTGGAAGGGATCTTTGTGTGACGCAGGTAGTGCCCCGAGTGTTTGATCTTTGACCTCCCCTCCAAGGCTGTTTTATGTAGAAAAGCCCCGTGATTATTGCCATTACTTTCTTTAACCTACTTTTTCACCTTGAAGTGTAAAGGGTCACAGCTAGGGCCTGGCTCTTATTACAGTCTTTAGAAGAGGCAGAAACTATGAAAAGAACTCTGTTTTTATTTCCTAGGAATTATGGCTTTCAAGTCTTTGAATTCCACGCAGATAATTACTGTTTTGGCCACCTTTTTGTCTGGTATTTGATGCGGTTGAGTGGAATAAATTACCTATCTAACAAGGAGGGTTAATTGGTAGTTGCAAGCCAATGTGCGTGCTCTCCGCTAGCTCCCTTATTATTTTTTTTAAACCCTCATGTGAACTATTGCCATGTAGAAGGCCGTGTTGTTTTAACCCTTCCCCTCGTAACACCGACTGTGCGGGACTATTTAGTTTTGATTATCATAAACCTGGCTGGGATTTAAAACATTTATGTATCTGTGGCCGTGAGATTCACAATAAGCTGGGCCTGTCCACGTGCACTTTGGATAACTAAATATTCCTTAAAATAGGCT
This sequence comes from Crypturellus soui, assembly GCA_032275445.1. Taxonomy (NCBI): domain Eukaryota; kingdom Metazoa; phylum Chordata; class Aves; order Tinamiformes; family Tinamidae; genus Crypturellus; species Crypturellus soui. Next base: position 1,039,589 of record JAUBNY010000589.1, read on the forward strand.
CGCCACCCTACACACGTCCCTGCCAGGACTTGCCGAAAAGAGCCAAATGGCCCGATTCGCCTCAGCGTGTGGGGTGTCACAGTAAGGCCCACAGTTGTCATCTCCCCACAGTAACCCCGGGTGCTGTGACAGCCTGGACACCCATGTCCCTGTCCTGTTAACTGGATGCCACGTCAGGAAGCTTGCCAGATTTCAAACTGAGTGCTGAAGTTGCCCTAAAGTAACTATACTGTTGGGACTGCCTCCTACAGACCTGCTCCACAGAATTTCCTTGGAACAAATCTGCTGGCCGTTTTTTTTTTTTTTTTTTTTTTTAACTAAGTAAGTGGGAAATAAGTGCAAGTGCTTCAGAGAGGTAAAACATCAGTGCCAGCATTTACAGATAATCGTTTCGTGTGCATGAAGCTTTTTAAGAGTATAACTCAAGGTACAATTACCTCAACTAGCTTAGTACATGCCATGGAACATAATATATGTGTGTCAAAAATGCATTTGGGAGGTATCCCGCAGATTGCATCACTGTCATCCTTACCTAATACGGCTGTATTTTAGCAAGCACCTGGCACGGGAAGGATGGCCAACACGCGATGACTTTCATGTTCACAAAATGAAAGATGTCTCACACTTGGGTGTTCTAATAACTGTGATATTATTATAACAATTATACCATTTAATATATAGGATTAGTCCTTCTGATAGTGCCATTAGCCATCACTCTACCCGATAATAGGTGGCTTCATCTTTGTTATGACATGATCTTTCCTACTGTTTATTGACTTTTCAATGCAAGGGGGAGGGAACATTCCCAGCCCCCCAAACCTTTAAGAAGCTACTGTAAAGCTGTGGTTTTATTCTCAGCTGGAATGTTTAGAAACCCTCAGAGCTAAATACCTCGGTGTACTGCTTAAACACCAACAACAGCCTTATGGGGCCTTACTCGACTTTCAACACATCTTTTTTTGTCAAGAATATTGCATTCTACCACAATTCTGTAGGCTAACCCTGGGCTCGCATTAAATATACCAGCTTCATTGAAGCTTACTGAATTGAACTGAGTTGCTTTTTGTTTTATTCTCTCTTTACTTCACCCCCGACTGAGACTGGACAGCCTTTCTTCTAGTGGAGCGTGCTTTAAAGTGTCCCAAAGAAGAGAAGGGGGTGGAGAGGCTGGGGGAAGGGGGCGAGCGAACCAAAAGGTGCAGCTTAGGCCCATAATTAGTCTTGATCCTTAGAGTCTAAAATATTTTAACGCCAGGTTTCTGATTGCAGGGCTGCAAAGTGGATTTGGGAATGCAGAAAAGTAATTAGGTCTGTGCATTGAAGTGTGGAGAGCATTTAAAAGTGAATGGGTGGTTACTACATTCTTGGCAGGCTGTTTTTTATCTTTTCATGCTCCGCTGTTGTTAGAGATGATGGGTTTATTGCAGTTTTAGCACTTTGGAGGTGGCTGTGTTTTTCTTATACCGAGCCTTTCGCTTTCTGCCTCTTAGAGGAATACTTAGAGGTGGCAGAAGGAAAACACAAAATCATAAAAATAACGTGAGCCTGAAATTCCCCCCCAAATAGTGCTTGCAGAATCAGAGCAGGCAGGAATAAACCCCGGCGCTGCAACAGGCAAAGAATCCAGGTTTAATTAATGACTCATTCTGTATAGAACCAGCTGGAGACAAAGGTCCCCCCAAGGAGAGGAAAAACAAAACATCTGATTCCCTGGCCGGGTCGGTTCACACAGGCAAAGGGGCAGGCAGAAAGGGCCGCGGCCTCGAAGGCGCCCGTAACTCGCGCCGCGGTCCTGAATGCAGATGAAACGCGCGCGCAAATGGGGTGGCCGCGCTCGGAGGGGTTTGCGGCGGCTGCAGCTGCGGGCCCGTCGCCATCAAAAGGAGGGGGAGAAAAGGCCACCGCTTTTTTTTTGTTGGTGGTGTGTTTGTCGCTCCGAGGCTCACTGGGGCTGACCTGAAACGGGAGCAACTTTGAGCTTCAAAAATAAAAGGGTCTAAAAATGAGAGAGGAAACTGTGTTTCGGAGAGTTTCCTAAGGGGGAAATAGGTTCTCCGGAGCTGGCTGGCTGCTGCCGTAATTGTAGGCTGCTGCATTAAAAAGCTATGACAGAAATAGGAAGAAACACAGGGCCATAGGAAAATATAGGAAGGGCACTTATTAGCTCAGAGAAATTGCTTCAAATATTGGGAGAGATCTGCTGAGGTATAAGGAGAAGAGCACATGGAAAGAGTACAATAGAAATCTGATAAACAAATAACCTTAGGGTACCATAACTGCTTTTTTTAATCATAGGCTTTCTTTTAACCAATTCAAAATTCTTTGCCAGGGACTTGCTATTCTGTGGAAATATTTTAGGTTTCTTTGTTTTGTTTTTTTAATCAATTTTTAACTGATCTACTCTTTTATTTGGATTACCTTGAAGATTTCATTTCATCTTTGGTACACTAGATGCTTTTTCTCATAAAAGCTTAGCTTCATTTCCAGATAGGCTTTTAAAGGGTATCTAGTATGTTTTCCTTCTGTTTAGTCTGATGCTTGGGAATTGTGTTGTTTTAACTGGCTGTTCCTGGCAGCAAATATTCGTTTAAGTGATCTCTTGTGTTTGAGAATGTATGGTAAAAAGGGTTCGACTCCCCCAGATATCTCTTAAAGTTGTGGCTGGAGGAGAAGTGATGCTTTTAAAGGTACCCAGAGCAGAAGAATGGAACTGAGGCAGAGAGAGCTCCGTGCCATTTTGGTTTTGCCTGTACCCCTTGGTGGCTTCAAGCTTTGTCAATCTGCCACTGCCTAGTGGTCAATCTGCCTCCTGACTAGTGAGTCAGGAAGTCTTGGCCAGGGTGGCATACACTGGGTGATGCTGGAAAACAATATTCCCATTTTCTTTGAAACACTTGTGCTTCTGAAGTTCTCCTATACTTCTTGCTATTGACTGCAGTGACATTTCTGTCACTCCTGTATCTTCTGTATTGTAAATGCTACTTCTGGAAGTGCTGAGCCCTGTGAAGCAGGTCCCAGGCATGACGTTTAAGCACCGATGAAACAAGAGACAACTCTTCTGGCTGAGACCTCGGTTTTGGAGAGTGTTGTGTTTCACAAGATCCAAGTGAAATGCAGGAATAACAGGAGAAGGTTAAAATGACACAGCAGCATCTCAGCCATCAGTTTTGCAGTGAAAAGAAGATGGGAAGTGGCCTGCCGGGCAGCCGCAGGCATCGGCGGGGTGCGTGCACAGGCAGAGACTTCTGCGCTTCATGAAGAGACCCCGCGTGTCTTGAGAGCTCCCGCTGGTTTTGTGAAGCCCAGGGTTCTCTTCACGGGCTGCATTTGAAGCCTGTCTCCCCAGCAGAGGAGCAAGTGAGCATGCTGGTTCGCCCTTGCGTTGACAGGAGTGTTTGGGGCATGAGAGTTAAAAATAATGCTGAGCGAATGGCCGTGTAGAAGGAAGAGCTGGGCAAGCTGATCAGTAGCGCGGATGACCCCAGACAAAATCCTTCTTGCCTGACTTCTGATCTCACCTAACAAGTCAGTGTTCACTGACCTCCAGCACATTAGTACTTCAGAATTTCTTGCTTTATATATAATTGAACTGTTTCAAGAATCACTATGTTAAGTCTTTTTGTTGATCTGTGAACTGCATCCTCGTGTACTTGATGGCAGATTACCAATATGTAGGATGCCAGGTAAAATTCATAGGTAGCTAGGCTCCTGGGCTTCAAAATAGTAGTAGTAGTAGTAGTAATAGTGATGATAATAATAATAACAATAATAGTAGCAGAACAGCCAAACTTGCCATTTCTATGCTGTTTTTCTCACGCAGGCCTTAGAGCACTGTAGGTGCCACCAATTTATTCTATCTGTTAAAGTGGCAGCAATGGAGCGCTCTAGCTGGTCTGTGATTTCATAAGGAAGAATTTAGTACAAATTACAACCCTGACATCAGTTCCCTGAATTGTGGGAGTTGAGCCAAATTTTGAGATTCACTCGTATTTGGGGAGGGAGAAGGATGTGGTGATGCAGCAACTTGAGGGGAGTACTGAAGTGAGCATCTTGGCTGGGCTTCCCAATGCTGACGCTGCAGAATGGAAACTATCTCAGAACCGCTGGGCTGACCTGGGGCAAGCCTGTGCGTGCTCCAAAACCAGCCTGTGTGCGGAGAGAAAAACAGGAGTCTGCAAGGAGGCTGAAAACTGGTGGCCCATTGAAGCGAGAGACTCAGGAGCAAAGAAAGAAATTAAATCAGAATGCAGACTTGGAGGAAAGGACACTTTCTTTCTCATAAGTGACCAGGCTGATGTAGCATGTGTTAAAACTTGTTTAACATTCTCCAGGCAGCACATCAGTAGAAGCTGGAAGTAGAAGGAAGAGATTAAAAAAAAAACAAAAAAGTTTGTTAAAATGATAAGAACACAGAAATAATGTCCGTTTAGAAGTTTTCAGAAAGCATATGCCATATGTTGTAATAAAAGTCTGCACGGATGCTTTGCTTTCTTGACAAGCACTTGGTGGTGTGAAAGGTGTGAAAAAAGGTGCTTAATATCTTGAAAGATATCAAAGAAGTAGCTCCTCTTCAGAGCCTGCCTTCAGTTCTATGCCTGTATTGGCAGGCCCAGTAATTGGCAAGCCACACACTCGCCAAACAAAATAGTGTACTGGTGTCATCTTTTGCAACAGTGGATGTGCAAGAGAGATCAATGTCCTGCTCAGTAGTGTAGGCTGAGGATACAAACAG
>JAUBNY010000589.1:1044420-1054867 GCA_032275445.1 Crypturellus soui
ATGATTATTTATGCGAGCAATAAACAAAGCTGGAGCAGTTGCTCATTGTAGAGTTTAATTGTTATTGGGGATTTTAACTGTTATTGGGTTTTAAATGAATATTAGCCTCTCTCGCTTTAGGGATTAAGAAAACTATAAATACAAAGCAACATTTCAAATGGAAAACTGGAGCAGCTGAAAACATCTTGACACTTTTCTGGACCAGGAGCCTAACAGGAGTGTATAATTCCTCATTTCCTCTCCTCACTCTCCCCACTACTGAACGTGAATTTGAATGTTTGCCTGCTTTTACCATAACAGAAGTAACAGAAAAACCTGATGCACATATATAGCTCATATAAATGTGTATATAAAACTCCCCCAATCCTTCCAAGCAAGCCTAAGCAAAGAGCCCATCCTGCGGTTGCTTCTACGAGCCAATTGCCACCTCTCCCACCAATGGCCACGGCTATGAAACGGATCCCTCTTGAGGTCCTGGTTTGCTGCTCTGCTCAGCCCTTGTGCCACTGTACACGAGTGGCGTGCAAAGCTTGCCCTACTGCTTGGGCACCTTCTGGAGTGCACTGGGTCAGCAAAGGTGACCTAGAAATACTCTTGCAGCTGCTGTCCCATTTGAGTATCAGTGGAGGTTGCTCTATGTTTGGGCAGGGCTGTTGGGAAGACTGGGCCTCTGGAGGGGACTGTTCCTGAGGGCTGCAGTGCACGGGGCTATGCGTGAGAGCTGTTCCTCTTGGAGTGGTTGCTCCTTTTGCGCATCCTAGGGACCGCACGGGATCGCTACGTGTTCATAAGGCTGCCTGGTGCTGTAGCTTGACGTGGCTGTTGCTATAGGCAGCGCAATTGAGGACTCGGTGCATTTTGAAACTGGAAAACAATGTGGGATATGTGGTAGATTCCTTTACGTCTAAACAGACAGGCCTGTTTCAGGAAAGCCTGCTGTTTCCTGGTGCTCTCTGGAAAGGCCTTGCTCCATGGTACTCACAGAGAAGTTGGAGTGGTGGAACAGCTTGGAAAGAATTTTATTTTTCCCTTCGGCAAATCGCTGGAACAATTTTACAGCACAGATTCTGAAACCGATTTAAGCGGTCACCGTTACAAGTAGTGGCACTCAGCAGAAGTAGTGCTCGGCTCTCCAAGTCCATATCTACCAGGGGCTATATGTAGTAACTTTTAAGGAACATTGCAAATGTTTCAGAAGAGGCTTTTTTTCCCCCTTAATCTGCTGCATTTTTTGCACCAAACATAATGGCCTATTGTTTTTAAGATTTCATTAGAACATCTATTTTACAGCTGGGTCCACAAACTATCTATGAGCTTCTCTTTGGAGCTTTTATAATTCAAATAAGTCAATGTTCCATAATTTACTTGCTTTTTCAGATCTGCTGAGCAGCTGCAGCTCATATTGAATCTGTTATAGGAAAGTGTCCAAGTGATTGTTAAGAAGAAAGATTTAAAGAATTTCGTTATTTGTTTGAATAAAATTTGAAGATTTCCTCTAGGAGAGGTTGCCTGGATAGATGTTTACAAAGTCTGCCTGTGGACAGCAACTCGGAGAGGGTGCATGTGGAAAACTGGGTCTGATGCAGTGCGCTCCATCATGAACTTGAGATGTCCAAACCCGCCTGGAAGAAGCTGTGGAAGCACCTCACTGCTAGCAGACCATTCGTTCATGTGCCCACCGCTGCTGCAGATGTGAGGAGGAAGCTGCGGATGAGCTGCAGGGAGACAAAAAGGCAGATCCATATGAACATGTACCTGCAGCATCCATCAGGAACTTGTCACTGCAAAGGCAGAAGAAAAATTCTGTGCGCCACTAAAAGACTCAGGTAGTCCGCTTGAACGTGAATAATTTAGCAGTCTGTAATGAAAAGCAATAACTGAAGAACTTGGACTAAATCCTTAATAAACTTGTTATAAAATGCTATAATCCTGTTTAGAAAACATATATTCATCTCTATTTGTGTGGCTTGTGGATATCCTGGCAAATACAAGAAAACTGATGCAGAAACTTAACTGACAGCAGGTGGAATCTAATCTCTCAGCCTTCCCGTGCTGCCAAATAGGGTCTTATCATTGCTGCTTTCAAACCTGGGCCGATTTGTCACACAACACATGGCCTATTACCTCATTATCTTGCAAGTTTCCTTGGCAGAATTTCTGCTCTAAAACTATCTTTTTTCATTGCTGAGATTTATAATATTATTATAAGCGAAACTTTGGAGATCTCTGGTTGGAATAGTCTCTTTTTGAAGAATGTTTATCGTCTGCTGTCAGAGAGCCAGTCTACTGTGTATATACGTTTATATACGTGACTGTTATTGCCTCTCCATTTCTAATTTGCCTATTTAAAAATCATTATAACCCACAAAAAAGTATACTGAAGCCACCAATTATATAGAAACTGCTTCTGATGCACTCCCCCAAGTCTCGATAAATTAACTTGTCCCACACTTATCCCCTCAACCAGTGTAGCACTCGCCCTCTCTCTCATTCTTCCCAATTTTAAGAGTAAATTACATTCCCATTGCTGTCTGTTGTCCCTTCCTGCATCTCCAGGAAAACAAAACTGCTTTATGATGAGTTTCGAAGGACCTCACGTGTCAGTTTGTGTGCAAGTTTAAATGGAGGTTTTGGATAGTTAAGAGCCTTGGCCTGCTCTCAGACTACTCTGCCTGCTTCTCTGAATGCATTTGAGCTCACCTTGAGTTTGTGACAGTGTGTGGTTTTGCTCGGAGGTTCCAAAATGAGATGCAGTTTGGCACAGAGGGGCTGCTTTATGCAGAAATGCTCACATCGATTTTAGGAACATCTGCTGTAATTAAAAAAAAAAAAAAAAAACATGGCATATATTCCATAGCTTGCCATCCAATCCTCCTGTGGCAAATAGCTGAATATAAGATAAATCTGACAAACCTAATAAACTACAGCAATGCCAGGGATAATAATAATGCAACTCTGTTCTTAAGGGATAAAACATGAAGGTCACTTTGTGGCTAATTGCAAAAGTTGCAACCTAAATCATCACAGCCTATTATGCGACTGTAATTTTAACTTCATTCTCAGTCGGATCACATCAGCAGAGCGAGGCTTGGTGACCTTCTGCTGGTTGGCCAGGATCTCAAACAATAGACCAAGGTGGCCCTTGTTAGACCTTCTGGGGCCATGGCCATTAAGCCCCTTTCTCCTAAGGAGGCATCAGAGGATAATTGCCCATTGAAGCTACATCCCGAATAAGTGAATTCTGGTATCTGACAACAAAGGCAAACATTTGAATTAAAGGAGTTAAAGGCAATTTAATAATTACGGATATATCTTAACAGGGAGAAATTGTGAGGACATACTTGGAGAATGCTTTACGATTTGTATGTGGAGAAAATTTGGGCAGCGAATTGCCCAGAACTAACCTGTCAGAATAAATGCAAACATTTTCTACTCTCGGCTCCTCTAGGCCTATCTAAAAAACTTGGAGAGGCCATACACAAACAGAAAATTTTCATAGAATCAGTGTGCACTCAATATAATAAATATTAGATGAACAGTGTACCTCTGCTTCTGTCTTTCACTCTTGTGACCCCTCTGACCCTTTAGAAAAAATAAAGTCAAGTCATATTTTCCTTCAGTTCTTACAGAATGTACTCTGTACAGTATGGGCATAAGGGTTAGCATATATCTAATAGATAGCTGAATGTGTCAGATGATAGATGAATCAGCCTTCTGTGACCTGATGCTATACTGAATTATTAGATTATATGATATAAAATGTTCAGACATCCAAGGAGTTTTTGACTATTCTATAGGAGCAGCAAAGAATGAGAGAAGTCTTTTGTCATTACTACCTTCTACAGAAAAGAAAAAGAAGGGGGGGAGGTGGGAATGATAGGATACACTTATTTTGTTGTGCCCTAGCTAGAAAATAGGGAGCATTAGTTCTATGACACGTGTCTTTTAAAGTTGCCCATAAATGGCCTTGCAGATAACCAGTGATGCCAGTGACACAACGATCAATTTTTATTCAGAGCATTCCCATTCCACAAACAGTTCTGAAGTCATGAAGACAGCTTAGTCAGCTGTCAGCTAATAAAAGGCTTATCAGTTTTTGTGACACATTGTTTATACACCGTTATGTGCATTAAAGGTGCTATTTTCTGTGGTTGTTTTAGCAAGAACACCTGGCTTCCAAATGATGGTTGATTCTGTGTGCCCAACGATAGTACTTAGGAATTCCCTATGCCGTCAGATTTATATCTGCAAAACTTCCTGGGTTTGTTTGTTTATTTTCTTTTGTGTTTCACTAACTTGCTTGTAGAGCATATAAATATCCCTATATTCTGCATGAAGCGTAACTTGTCAGAGGGATGGTGTAGCTACCTAAACAGTTGAAACTCAAGGCACTCCAAAGACAAGAAGCCTGAACCAGATCATCAGCCTCTTGGTGAGTCTGCGTTGCGGTTTCCACTTCTCTACTACAACAGGGTCCTGCTGGGTGCAGCAAAACATTAAGTGTGTGCCCAGATTTAAGGAATGTAGAAAGCCAGGTAGAAGCAATGGAACAAAAGGGTGTAGCATGTAGGACTGAAAGCTTGCTCCAAAATAAAGACTCACCAGGTAACTGACTTCTTAAGAATGACTTCTTAAGAGAAAAATGAGGACTATGTTTCATCAGGCAATATGAAATTCAGGACAAGGTGCCTGCAGGGAGTAGGGACAGTGCAGCGGGTCCTGCCACACTGCTGTGGTGGGGCTGGGCTCTCCTGTGGGCACTCATGGGGGCGAGGGAAGTGCATTTAGCTTGGGACAGCTTCCCAGCAGTCTGCGCCTGTCCCTCGCACAAGCTCAGAGTGCGCAGCTGGCTACGGTACAAGAAACTGACTCAGACCCGAGGTGGAATAACAGTGAAAAAATATATGTGAAAAAATGCTGAGAGATGCACAACTTTAATTCTCTGCCCAAGTATCAAAATGGTTCAAAAAAACATTTCAAGGTGCCTTCAAATGGTGCAAAAAAAATGTAGCAAGTAGGTGGGAACAAAGGTGAAATGGAAATATTTAATATTCATTTCTGATAGAAGCTTTCTGTGAAGTACAGGGAAATCCTCAGACTTAGTTTTTTTTTTTTTTTTAAGGAAGAGAATTGAGTGCCTATTTTTTCTGTTTAATCAAATACAGACTTTTAAAAGCCACATTTTTTTGTCACCTTCTTTGGCTAATAATTTCAGAATTAGTCTTAATTTTTAGAATTAGCCTCATTGCTCTCTGCTGCCCGCCTTGCTCCTGGTGCTATTTTGGAAGGGATCTTTGTGTGATGCAGGTAGTGCCCCCAGTGTTTGATCTTTGACCTCCCCTTCGAGGTCCCGTGCTTATTGCCATTACTTTCTTTAACCTACTTTTTCACCTTGAACTGTAAAGGGTCACAGCTAGAGCCTGGCTCTTATTACAGTCTTTAGAAGAGGTAGAGACTATGAAAAGAACTCTGTTTTTATTTCCTAGGAATTATGGCTTTCAAGTATTTGAATTCCACGCAGATAATTACCGTTTTGGCCATCTTTTTGTCTGATATTTGATGTGGCTGAGTGGAATAAATTACCTATCTAACAAGGAGGGTTAATTGGTAATTGCAAGCCAATGTGTGTGCTCTCTGCTAGCTCCCTTATTTTTTTTTTAAACCCTTATGTGAAATATCACCACGTAGAAGGCCATGTTGTTTTAACCCTTCCCCTCGTAACACCGACTGTGCAGAACTATTTAGTTTTGATTATCGTAAACCCGGTTGAGATTTAAAACTTTTACGTGCCTGTAGCCGTGAGACTCACAATAAACTGAGTCTGTCCGTACACACAGAAAGAGAAGAAAGCCTTAAAATTCCTTAAAAATGGGCCTTACGCGAGTCCCTGCTGGGGGGTGAAGCTCTGTGCTGAAAGGAGTCAAATCGCCCGATTTACCCCAACGTGTGGGATGTCGCAGTAAGGCCCACGGTTGTCATCTCCCAAAGGTAACCCCAGATGCCGTGACGGCCTGGAGACCCATATCCCTGTCCAGTTATTTGGATGCCACCTCAGGAAGCTTGCCAGATTTCAAACTGAGCGCTGAAGTTTCCCTAAAGTAACTATACTGTCGGGACTGCCTCCTTGAAATGAATTCCCTTGAAATGAACCTGCTGCCTTTTTTTTTTTTTTTAATTAAATAAGTGGGAAATAAGTGCAAGTGCTTCAGAGAGGTAAAACATCAGTGACAGCATTTACAGATAATTGTTTCATGCGCATGAAGCTTTTTAAGAGTGTAACTAACTCGAGACAAAATTACTTCAAGTAGCTTAGTAAATGCCATGGAGCATAAGATATGTGTATCAGAAATGCATTTGGGAGGTAGCCCGCAGATTGCATCACTGTTGTCCTTACCTAATACAGCTCTATTTTAGCAAGCATCTGGCACGGGAAGGTTGGCCAATGCGCAGTGACTTTCATGTTCACAAAATGAAAGATGTCTCACACTTGGGTCTTCTAATAACCGTGATATTATTATAACAATTATACCATTTAATATATAGGATTAGTCCTTCTGATAGTGCCATTAGCCATCACTCTACCCGATAATAGGTGGCTTCATCTTTGTTATGACATGATCTTTCCTACTGTTTATTGACTTTTCAATGCAAGGGGGAGGGAACATTCCCAGCCCCCCAAACCTTTAAGAAGCTACTGTAAAGCTGTGGTTTTATTCTCAGCTGGAATGTTTAGAAACCCTCAGAGCTAAATACCCTGGTGTACTGCTTAAACACCAACAACAGCCTTATGGGGCCTTACCCGACTTTCAACACATCTTTTTTTGTCGAGAATATTGCATTCTGCCACAATTCTGTAGGTTAACCCTGGGCTCGCATTAAATATGACAGCTTCATTGAAGCTTACTGAAATGAACTGAGTTGCTTTTTGTTTTATTCTCTCTTTACTTCACCCCTGACTGAGACTGCACAGCCTTTCTTCTAGTGGAGCGTGCTTTAAAGTGTCCCAAAGAAGAGAAGGGAGTGGATAGACTGGGGGAAGGGGGCGAGCGAACCAAAAGGTGCAGCTTAGGCCCATAATTAGTCTTGATCCTTAGAGTCTAAAATATTTTAACGCCAGGTTTCTGATTGCAGGGCTACAAAGTGGATTTGAGAATGCAGAAAAGTAATTAGGTCTGTGCATTGAAGTGTGGAGAGCATTTAAAAGTGAATGGGTGGTTACTACATCCTTGGCAGGCTGTTTTTTATCTTTTCATGCTCCGCTGTTATTAGAGATTATGGTTTTTATTGCAGTTTTAGCACTTTGGAGGTGGCTGTGTTTTTCTTAACCAAGCCTTTCGCTTTCTGCCTCTTAGAGGAATATTTGTGGTAGGAGGAAACACGAAATCATAAAAATAACGTGAGCCCAAAATTCCCCCCCCCAAATAGAGCTCGCAGAAGCAGAGCAGACAGGAATAAACATCGGCACTGCAACAGGCAAAGAATCCAGGTTTAATTAATGACTCATTCTGTGTAGAACCAGCTGGAGACAAAGGTACCCCCAAGGAGAGGAAAAGCAAAACATCTGATTCCCTGTCCCAGTCCATTCACACAGGCAAAGGGGCAGGCAGAAAGGGCCACGGCCTTGAAGGCGCCCATAACTCATGCCGTGGTCCTGAATGCAGTTGAAACACGCTCGCAAATGGGGGGGCTGCGCTCGGAGGGGTTTGCGGTGGCTGCAGCTGCTGACCCATCGCCATCAAAAGGAGGGGGGAAAAAACGCCACCGCATTTTTGTTGGTGTTGTGTTTGTCACTCTGGGGCTTGCTGGTGCTGACCTGAAATGGTAGCAACTTTGTGCTTCAAAAATAAAAGGCTCTAAAAATGAGAGAGGAAACTGTGTTTCAGAGTGTTTCCTAAGGGGGAAATAGGTTCTCCGGTGCTGGCTGGCTGGCTGGCTGGCTGCTGCTGTAATTGTAGGCTACTGCATTAAAAAGCTATAACAGAAATAGGAAGAAACACAGGGCCATAGGAAAATACAGGAAGGGCACTTATTAGCTCAGAGAAATTGCTTAAAATATTGGGAGAGTTCTGCTGAGGTATAAGGAGAAGAGCACATGGAAAGAGTACAATAGAAATTTTATAAACAGATAACCTTAAGGTACCATAATTGTTTTTTTTAATAAGAGGTTTTCTTTTAACCAATTCAAGACTTAGCTGGGGACTTAGCTGTTCTGTGGAAGTATTTTAGGTTTGTGTGTGTGTGTGTGTGTGTGTGTGTTTTTAATCAATTTTTAACTGATCTATTCTTTTATTTGGGTTACCTTGAAGATTTAATTTCATCTTTGGGTACACTAGATGCTCATTCTTGTAAAAGCTTTGCTTCATTTCCAGATAGGCTCGTAAAGGGTATCTAGTATGTTTTCCTTCTGTTTAGTCTGGTGCTTGGGAATTGTGTTATTTTAATTGGCTGTTTCTAGTTGCAAATATTTGTTTAAGTGATCTCTTGTGTTTGAGAATGTATGGTAAAAAGGGTTCAGCTCCCCCAGATATTGCTTACGGTTGTGGCTGGAGGAAAAATGATGCTCTTAAAGGTACCCTGAGCAGATGAATGAAACTGAGGTAGAGCACGCTCCATGTCATTTTGGTTTTGCATGTGCCCATTGGTGGCTTTGAGCTGTGTCAATCTGCCACTAGTCAGGAGGTCTTGGCTAGGATGGCACCCACTGGGAGATGCTGGAAAACAGCTTTCCCATTTTCTTTGAAACACTTGTGCTTCTGAAGTTCTCCTGTACTTTTTGCTATTGATTGCAGTGATGTGTCTGAATCCTATATGTATCTTCTGTATTGCAAATGCTACTTCTGGAAGTGCTGAGCCTTGTGAAGCAGGTCCTGGACACAACGTTTAAGCACCAATGAAACAAGAGACAACACTTGTGGCTGAGACCTCAGGTTTGGAGAGTGCTGTGTTTGAGGATATCCTAGTGAAGAAATGACGGGAAAAGCTTAAAACAACATAGCAGCATCTCAGCAATGGGTAGACAGTGAATAAAAGGTGGGAAGCAGCCTGCCTGGCAGTCACAGGCATCAGAAGGGTGTGCGCACAGGCAGAGTCCTGCACTTTATGAAGAGACCCTGCTTCCGCTGGCTTTGTGAAGCCCAGAGTTCTCTTCACAGGCTGCATTTGAATCCTGTCTCGCCAGCAGAGGAGCAAGTGAGCACATTGGTTCGCTCTTAATTTGATAGGAGTGTTTGAGGCAGGTGAGTTGTTAGTTAAAACTAATGCTGAGCAAATGGCAGTGTAGAAGGAAAAGCTGAGCAAGTTGATCGGTAGTGCAGGTGACCCCAGACAAAATCCTTCTTGTCTGACTTCTGATCACACCTAACAAGTCAGTGTTTACTGGCCTCCAGCACATTATTACTCTAGAATTTCTGCTTTATAAATAATTGAACTGTTTCAAGAATCACTAGGTTAAGTCTTTTTGTTGATCTGTGAACTGCATCTTCATGTACTTGATGGCAGATTGTTGATATGTAGGATGCCAGGTGAAATTCATAGGTAGCTGAGCTCCTGGGCTTCAAAATAATAGTAGTAGTAGTAATAGTGATGATGATGATAACAACAACAACAACAACAACAGTGGCAGAACAGTAAAACTTGTCATTTCTATGCTGTTTTTCTCACGCAGGCCTTAGAGCATTGTAGGTGCCACCAATTTATTCTCTCTATTAAAGTGGCAGCAATGGAGCGCTCTAGCTTGTCTGTGGTGATGTAGCAACTTGAGGCAAGCGCTGAAGTGAGCATCTTGGCTGGGCTTCCCAATGCTGACACTGCAGAATGGAAATGATCTTGCAATCAGCTTGGCTGACCTGGGGCAAGCCTGTGCATGCTCCAAAACCAGCCTACATGCAGAGAGAAAAACAAGAGTCTACAAGCAGGTTGAAAACTAGTGGGTCATTGAAGAGAGAGACTCAGGAGCAAAGAAAGAAATTAAACCAGAATGCAGGCATGGCGGAAAGGACACTTTCTTTCTCATAAGGGATCAGGGTGATGTAGCATGTGTCAAAACTTGTTTAACATTCTCCAGGCAGTACATCAGTAGAAGCTAGAAGTACAAGAAAGAGATATATTAAAAAAAAAAAAGTTTGTTAAACTGATAAGAACACAGAAGAAGTTTTTAGAAAGCATATATCATATGTTTTACTAAAAGTCTGAACGTATGCTTTGCTCTCTTGACAAGTACTTGGTGGCGTGAAAGGTTCTACCATTTTTATGTAGAAATAAAAAGGTATCAAAGAAGTAGCTCTTCTTCAGAGCCTGCCTTCAGTTCTATGCCTATATTGGCAGGCCCAGTAATTGGCAAGCCACATACTCGCCAAAAAAATAGTGTACCAGTGTCATCTTTTGCAACAGTGGATGTGCAAGAGAGATCAATGTCCTGCTCAGTAGTGTAGGCTGAGGATACAAACAG